>CM034706.1:60196583-60214278 GCA_020142125.1 Phrynosoma platyrhinos | reverse complement strand
CCTAATATTAAGGTGGAATCTCTTTTCCTGCAGCTTGCATCCACTGTTTCGGGTCTTGTTCTCTGGGTTGGCAGAAAACAAGGTAGCACCCTCCTCAATATGACATCCCTTCAAATATTTAAACAGGGCTATCATATCCCCTCTTAACCATCTCTTCTCTAGGCTAAACATACCCAGTTCCTTAAGTCTTTCCTCATAAGGCATGGTTTCCAGACCCTTCACCATTTTAGTCGCCCTCCTCTGGACACGCTCCAGTTTTTTAACATCCTTTTCGAATTGTGGTGCCCAGAACTGGTCACAGTATTCCAGGTGGGGACTGGCCAAAGCAGAATACAGTGGCACTGTTATTTCCCTTGATCAAAATACTATACTTCTATTAATGCAGCCTAATATTGCATTGGCCTTTTTAGCTCCGGCATCACACTGTTGACTTATGTTCAACTTGTGGTCTACTAGGGGCCTCGGCAGACGGAGGCCCCGGGGACTCCGCCGGACGGAGTACCATGGGACCGCAGCCTCCGCACCCCGGCGCTCCTGCAGCGTCCCTGGAAGGAGCGCTAAATCAGCGCTCCTTCCTCAAGACAGGGAAAGTGCGCCCTAAAAGCGTCGGGCGCACTTTCCCTGTCTTTTCTGCCGCAGCGCATCCGGTTGCTGCGGCGGGAGGTCATCCCCGGAGTGCCGGCCGTGTAGAGGGCCGGCGGCTCCGAGGATGACCTCAGGGAGAGGAAGGAGTGCCGCGCGTGCGGCTGCTCCTCCTCTTCCTGGGCTCGGAGATGGCTCAATAAGCTGTCTGCTGAGCACATAGGACTCCTAGATCCCTTTCACACATAGTCTCATTAAGCCAGGTGTCCTGCATCTTATATCTATGCATTTCATTTTTTCCCCCCTAAGTGCAGTACCTTACATTTCTCCATGTTGAAATTCATTTTGTTCGCTTTGGCCCATCTTTCTAATCTATTAATATCATTTTGAATTTTCATCCTGTCTTCTGGATTATTAATTTGATGTCATCTGCAAATTTGAGAAGCATGCCCCCCTGTTCTTTCATCCAAGTCATTGATAAAGATGTTGAATAGCACTGGGCCCAGGACAGATCCCTGTGGCACCTCACTGGTCACTTCTCTCTGGGATCAAGAGCACACATTGCTCAGCACACATTGCTGAGCACACTTTGGGTTTGGTCAGTCAACCAGTTACTAATCCACCTAACAGTTGTATTGTCTAGCCCACATTCTACCAGCTTGTTTGCAAGAATATCGTGGGGGACCTTGTCAAAAGCCTTACTGGAATCAAAATATGCTATGTCCACTGCATTCCCTTCATCTAGCACACTGCCATATATATAAAAAAGAGAGATCAGATTAGTTTGGCATGACTAGTTTTTGAGAAACCCATGTTGACTTTTAGTGATTAAGGCATTCTCCCTTCCTTAGAGTTCTGTATGTGTCCCGTGTCCCGAGTCCCTACTGTCTGGACTCCTACTAACAAAATTTACAGTTCCCTCAGGAACTCCCAAAAATTCAGTTCTCTCTCTTTGGCTTAACTCTCCCGAATCCCCAACTGATCTCTCCAATTGTCATTTTGATTTTTTTTTCAAGTGCTCCTAGCTTGAATTCTATTGGTTGGCCCTCAGCTGCCTCCTGACTGGCCAGCTGGACATTCCACTCACCACAGCAGGCTTGTTAGTTTGTCATGTGAAGGAGTAACCATTTTCAATAAGTTGCAGCCCTGAATTTTGTGTTTGAATTTTAGGGGTTGTTTTAAACTGATTTGGTGAATGTATATGAGAGATTGTTCTTCTAGTTTTATTTATGTTAATGATTTGATTGATTGTTCTGCTTTTGTCATATAAAACCTGTAAGCTACTCTGAAAGCTGAAGATCATGATAATAGGTTAAAAAAATCATAATGGGGGTACTTGTCTAGGCAAATACACACATTCTTACACACACACACACACGTGGATATATTGATCCACTAAGGAGAAAGAAAACTCAAAATATTTGAGTTTTAGCAATACCTTTAAGATAAAGAGTGAGCAATATTATATGCTGTTGATTGCTTGCATGCTCTACATATGTAGCCCACAGCAGGTGAGGGGGAAGAGTCAGTATTGTGTGCCCATTCCAAATAGAATAATGCTGATATCCTGTTAGAGCTATGGTCAGCCCAATAATGCAAGATCCTGACATAATATTGTTCTTATTGGGCCATACTGTTTTCAATGAAATACACCAAGGTGCTGCTGCTTATTGCAAATGGTTACTTCTTCATGTAGCAAACTAACTACCCCATGTTTTTTGATGGTAGCACTCTCTAGGATAGAAAATTAGCTCTGTATTCTCTTCTATCGCCAGAGTAGCTTCCCTCCTCCTGGGGACTGCAGATCTGTAATTCTTTCTCTCATGGTGTGGTATCTTCTGGAATGGTCTGTAGGTACTTCCAGAAAGGATCAGATTGTATTCAGAAGACTATTCTGCTAGTAAGGGCATTATATCAAGGATCCACATGCTGGATGCACCCATCATTTCTCCATGATTTTTCTGTCATTGTACACTGGCATTAATAAACGTATAGTCTCTATATCAAGGGAAGTAATAGTGCCACTGTATCAGTCAACTACTGATTGTCCAGCCCACATTTTACTAGCTTGTTTGCAAGAATATCATCAGGGTCCTTGTCAAAAGCCTTACTGAAATCTAGATATGCTGTGTCTACCACATTTTGTTCATCTACCAAGCTGGTAATTCTGTCAAAAGAGAGAGAGAGAGAGAGATCTGATTAGATTATTCTGGCATGACTTGTTTTTGAGAAATCCATGTTGACTTTTAGTGATTATGGCATTCCCTTCTAAATGTTCATAGACTCTCTGTTTAATGAACTGTTCTAGAATCTTACCCAGTATTGATGTCAGACTAACTGGATGATAGTTGTTGGGATCCACTTTCCCTCCCTTTTTGAAGATGGGGATAATGTTTGCTGGGACTTCTCCTGTTCTCCAGGAATTCTCAAAGATTATTGCCAGTTGTCCTAAGATTACATTTGCCAAATTTTTTAAATATCCTTGGATATAGTTCATCTGGTCCTGGAGACTTGAATTCATTTAGGTTAACCAGGTATTCCTGTACTACCTCTTTACTTATTCTGTGCTGCATTTCCCCTATTGTGTCCTCTGCTCCATTTTCCT
Source organism: Phrynosoma platyrhinos (assembly GCA_020142125.1). Classification (NCBI taxonomy): domain Eukaryota; kingdom Metazoa; phylum Chordata; class Lepidosauria; order Squamata; family Phrynosomatidae; genus Phrynosoma; species Phrynosoma platyrhinos. Next base: position 60,211,091 of record CM034706.1, on the reverse strand, counting down.
CAGGGTGAACACCCTTTTGCTTTTGTGAGAAGACTGAGGCAAAGAAAGTGTTGAATAGTTCTGCCTTTTCTCTGTCCCGTTAGAATTTCTTCATCTTCTCTGCACAGTGGACCTGCCATTTCCCTCTTCTTTCTTTTGCTACAAACATACAAAAAAAAAAGCCTTTTTTATTTTCTTAACCCCTCTAACAAGCCTGAGCTCATTCTGTGGTTTAGCTTTCCTGACTTTCCCCCTACGTGTGCTAGCTATTTGTTTGAATCCCTCTTTAATGATTTTGCCCCTTTCCCTTTCTTATACATCTCCAATTTAAAACTTAGTTCAGTTGAAAGTTCTTTTCTTATCCAACCTGGTTTCTTGAGACACCTCTCATTTCTCCTTCTCATTGGAACAGTTGGATATTGCGCCTTCAGTATCTCCCTTTTGAGAAACTCCCATCCATCCTGAACTCCCTTCTGCTTTAGTACTCCTGACCATGGGATCACTTCTTAGGACTTTATAAGTCAAGCCTCAGTCCCACCTAGATCATGCCACAAAAGAAAAGGGAAAATACTGATTTTGGAATTCTTAAATAGTGTGACCGGGCTTTTTTCACCATTGAGGCTCCCTGGGTGCTATTTTTTTAATTCACCTTTAACCCCATCTCCCTGGTCTCTTGCTTTCCCACCAAAGAAAGAATGAGAATGCCTTCTCAAGAGAAGGTAGTTGTTATTTCTTTGGTAGGTGGCACATGTGGGTAAAGAAGCCTGCTTCTCCCTCTCCCACCTGCCAAATAAATAAAATACTTTCTCATGAGGAGGCAGTCATTCCTTCTTTGCCAGGCTGGGAGAAGCTTAGTCTGAATAAGGGGGGAGGGGACACAAACGTACGTGACTTCCTAATACCAGAACAGCCACACCAAGAAGTTACTGCAATTGAGAAGAAATGCTACAGCAGCATGTGTAGCACCTTATTGACAGGTGCTTCCCATCAATGAAAAGGGATGCTCAAACAGCAAAGGTGCAACAAAATTGCTATAATGTGGTATAGATATTGCTAAAGGGGCCATTCTCTAACTTTAATAGCACATTTAAAGTCTTGTGTAATAGAGTCCTCACTCCCTTAGAGTGGAAGAAAAGGCATGAGTGGCTTGTATTCATTGCTTTCTACTGTTATTCATAGTGTGGCCAGTGAGGGGCTCTACAGACTGCCTGAAAGGGGCGGATCTGTGTTGCCCCAGGAGTGCTGGATCAGGGCTGTGGCAACCGCATGTACTGGAACTTTGCCATTCTAAAAAGAGCTGGCAAATGCCATTCCTTTTTAAGGTGGCAAAAGTCACCCTTGCTGCAGTGGTGGCTTTTTGGCACTCCTTTGGCACAGCATGTGTGAATGCTACACCAAGGGAGTGCCCTGACACTGCCCACTGTCTGTTTGGGTGGGTGCCGTGACAGCAGCATCGGAGCAGAATCAGAGGAGCCAGCATACAGTCACCACACCCCAACTCCACCCCCAGGCCGGCCCTTTTGGCTGGTCTGTAGAGCTCCTCAGATTCACAGAACCTCTCTAAAGGTATTTTCAGGATTACCACATGATAACTGCAACAAGACACACAGAAATCTAATTCAGACACAAACATATTGGTGGGCACTTCTCCAGAACATTATTTTCACTTTTCTAAGTACACTTTGAAGTACTACACTTGCCAAGTGAGGTCATAACAGAACACACAAAGACACATATTTGTGTGTGTGTGTGCACATATGTACATGCACACACGACTGCCACCTTCCTACTTTTACACTTTAATTCTAGCTAGCTGTACTTTGGGAACTTGTTTTCCCCAGTTCTCCCTGGCTTAATAAAGTGTCAGGGACTCATACTGCCTTTTTAGTGTCGTCCCACCTCCAGAATAACAAAATATTGGTAGTGTGTTATATGACTAAAACAGAAGCCAAGTGATGTTGGGGAAAAAAAAGAAAATAAAAGTTTATTTTACATCAACATGCAATAAAGGTAACTTGTTTCAGGACTTGCTGTTATAATCTTTCTTAGTTTCAGACTTATAACATATTTTTCTAATTCAATCACAATACCTCACCCCCACTGGCTAATAATATCTAACAAGAGAACACCACAGCAACTCTCTCTCCCAGAGCTCTGTGTGTGTTCAGAGTCTACCCTTTCTAGACTTTATCTCCCTAAAATTCAGTTCCCTCAGGAACACCTTAAGCACAACCCTCTCACTGACTTAACTTTCCCAATACACCCTCTAACCCAAATCTACTTCTTCTCTCTCACTGTCAGCCTGGGCTTTTATACTACTCCCAGCTGAACTCCCATTGGCTGGCTTTCAGCTGCTTCCTGATTGGTCGCTGGACCTCTGTTCACCACACACACACACACACACACACTCCAAAAGAATATGCACTACCATAACCATGTAACATGTAAACAACAATTCTGCCCATTTTTGAAAAATAAGCCACCTGAACTTAGTGCAAAATTTTTTTGAATGCCACTGATAGTTTCTTGTTTGCTTCTTGTTTGGTTTAAGAACTAAACACTCGCAAACTACTGGCTACTCAACAAGAAAAAGTAGAAAGCAAGAAGAATAAAGAAAATCAATCAGAGGATGGAAGGGGAGGTGATCCTCTCATTTACTAACATGGAGAGTCACAGAAGTCACTCTGATGAGCTGATTTCTTGATAACCACAACATAAACCTTTAAAGAGGATTCCTTTCCCTACAAGCTGTACAATGAATGTTTTTGTATCATGTAGCCTTATTCTCATCCTTCTGCAAAACAAAGAAGAGGAATTTAAAATAATGTATTTATATTGAATGCCATCTGTGATAGGGTGGCCTTCAGATGGTGTGTAAAACTCCTTACTTTGCTTTATCTCATTAGAAGCACAAAGTAGAACAGAGATGAGGATTTTTTTTTCATCCAGCCATGCTCCTAGGAAAGATAAGTCTTTTGCTTCCTATATTAGATAAAGTGTGTGTGTGTGTGTATGTGTGAGTGAGTGAGTGAGTGTATGTTTTGTGGATGAACCAGTGTGAAACAACTGATGCTTCAGATCTATAAACAAATTACATGCTTCACTTGGATCACTAGGATCTCCCCTAGTATATACATGGTGCATACAGTGCATAAGAAACTGAGTATTAATAGCCAAACCAGTCCTCTTGGTAGAGTTGTTCTTCCATCCATGCATATCACTCCATACAGTCACCCAATATTTACTATAATGTATCTAGAAGGCCTGGGTGAATAAAAAAGTCACCACTTGTTACTGAAAGTACCAGAAAGTGAGTTGCTTTGTGGAAGCTTTCCATGAAGAAAGCATATTTTGCATATAGAAGGTACCGAGACCTATCCCTGGTATCTGAATAGCAATTATAGAGGTCCTTGTATTTCTACTACCAGCCACTGAAGTACTATGTAACTCAATAAGCCATGGAAAATATTTTCCATCTGTCTCTGGGAAAGGTGAAATATATTTTCCATGGCTTATTGAGTTATGATAAATAGGGTATGCTAGAAGTTTGAATTATTTGGCCAAGTTTTGAATTACCAAGTAATTTGGAGTTCAACACTTGTGGGGCAGGGAATGAACATGAAAGGTAACTATGGACTTTATCACATGGAGGAAAATTGGGGGTTTAAAGAGTCATTATCCTGTGAAAGTTGCACAGTCGTGGGAAGATTTTCACACACATCATGATTAAAGAGAGCTTATCCTGGGAATAAACAGGGAATAACCAGCAACAAATCATTCACAGGATTTCCCTTTGAATGATTTGTTGTTAGTCATTCCCTCATTATTCCTGGGAAAAGCCCTCTTTAATCACACCAGCATGTGAAAATCACACCAGCACTGCAATCTCATAACTTTCACAGGATAATGACTTTTTAAACCCTTGATTTTCCCCAATTTTCCCTCTGTGATAAAGTCCAATATTTAATGCATTCATATATGGTAGATGTAGCTTGCTTGCAGATTTTGGGTAACTTCGACTAGGAACTTGAATTAGCATTTGTTACCCTTAAGAACCAGGTTTTGGTTTTGTGTTTTAGGTACTCCCAGATGAGAGATTTACTGGATAATCACACTGCTTCATTCATGAAAGTTTTTAGGAGGCCTAGATGTTGTTGTTTTCTCTTTATAGCCCTCCTGACATTCTTCATTGTTTCCTCCCTCACTTTTCTGATAGATAAAATCTGCTAACTATGGCATAGCTGCAAAGCATCCTTTAACTGTGAGTAGTAGTATTCCTCTGTCTAGAAGAATTCAAAGTAGGTTCAGAGAGCCAGAGCTGTGATTCAGCCATTTCTGCTGATCCATAATTTAAATTCAGTGCCTAGGAAGCTCTCATTGTTTTTTTTTTTTAAAAAAGACTGAAATCATAAATTCAGTTGCTAGTCTCAGGGTTCATTCCCACTATGATTTAAAGCAAATTGCTGATCTCTGTATATGTGCCTTGTCCCCATTAGAAACAGTTTCAGATGTGACTGCGATCATTAGGAATCACTTGGAAGTGAGACAAATTAAGAAAATCACTCTTTTCAAACACTAGTTTTTAGGCAGTTCTTTTGAAAAGAGGTGATTCAGAAGCGTGTCCAACATGTGTGAACAACAGATCTGAATTGTATCCCGCCAAAGTTTTACACTCACTGGGAGCTGGCCTCTCCACCGCTGCTTCCCCAACTGGACAAAACACTTGCCCACCGAGCCATGTCCACAGCTGTCTTGGCCATGGGGCAGAGTACCTCACTTTCAGACAATTTGCTCCACTGGGGACTTTGCCTACCATGTGGGTGCTGCAGAAAGGGTGGCTGAGGCAGGGCTCCCTCCCTCCCCAGAAAGGCCCCAGATGCAGCCTCGACACCTAGGAGAGGCCCAGATTGGGGCCCCAGAGAAGCCCAGATTTGGGGCCAGCCACCCCAGAGAGGCTTGGATCGAGCAGCGGCACAAATTGATTCAGCCACCCGGTGTCAACACAATTCACAAACTGGTGTAAATGTAAGGGGGAATGAGCCCTCAGTTAGAGTGGACCCATTTATTGGTTATAACTTAATCCCACTGTTGTTTACCAAGCTCCCACTAATTCAATGGATCTACTCTAATTGGAACTGTGAAGTAATTCAGGCCATCATTTTCATTTCTAAATAATTCTCAAGCAGCACTTCTCATCTTAGGGGCACAGCAGGCATTGTTTGCTACATCTTACTCATAGTTGGAGAACTCTAGAATGTGAGCATCTGGTATAAAGTTATTGATAGCTGCAGTAAGGTGAAATTGCATCATGATATTTTGGTTTATGTCTTTTCCATGTGAGCCAGCTGCTTCATGTTTCATGGATGTTTCAGTCATAAAAAAAATGTTGTAATGCATTTGACATTGACATCAAAATGTTGGCTGGTGATTTCCATGTCAATGGGACAATTAATCTTCTATGGAGTTCAATTTGAAATTTAAAGAAGTCATCTAGGTGTGCTGAACTATCTTGTTTTTAAAGTTTTGATTCCCCACCCCTTAGATGAGGAAGCCACCAGCCATCACTACTGATTCTGAGCCAATATTTGAATAAAAAATAGGAAAAAATCTCACTGTGGCTATTTTTTCTGCATTACATTCACTTTCTATTTTTGCAATTTCCAGCTGGCCCTATTACTATTTACAGCTGGCTTCAAGGAACATAAAATTAGGTGCCCCCCCCCCCACGCCATTGAAAATGCTAAAACTAGAAGAAAGAGCAAGCTGCACTTCCATTTTTGTGGTTATTTTATAATTTGTAAAAATGGAGGTTGGTTGATGCATATTTTTCCTCTTTCATGGCCTGAGAACTGATTCATGCCCTCCAAAGGCTACGGAAGAATCTGTTCAACTTTGCATCTCAGATGTTGAAGAAGAATGAAAATAGGATACATGATTTACTGGTGATTCCTGTTGTAGGGCAGGGAGAGAGTGAAATTCTGCTCAAAGAGCTGCTTCTCTCTATTCCCTACAGTCATTTCACTCAAAAATCTCATCTGGAGGATTGACAGTGGAGAAACTATTGGTGATGCACCGTTCCATAGGTGGGAGGATAAGAGGAGAAATTCCAGTCAATTCAGCCAATTTCACTCACATTAAATTGGATTTTTCCCCATTTTGTATTATGATACATAGTCACTGTCAAAATGTTTCCATCATTTTTTCTTCCCATCACTGTGGATCAACTAAAAGGTATATTTAGCACATATTTAGAATGGTTGATCCCTCATATGCTGAAGACATTTGTCATATCAAATAATTCCCCTTAATCATGTATCTTACATTTAGAATACACTAGCCCCTCCCAATTTAGGAGGATTCCATTCAAGACACCTCCGTGCAAATATTCAAGCCCCATTGAAAATAATGGCATGCAGGTAGGGCTGCGTGCGAGTGTGCACTGCCATTTTATCCCTTCCTGATTGTCCCTCCCATGAAGAGCGAGACTGTGGACTCAAAGTCCAAGAACGGGGAGGGTCAACTGTACTTTGTTTTGTTACTGATTATTTGGAGGTTAAAAAAGGCATAATCTCCAAATTTTAATCTTTTTAGCTTTATCTTATCTTAAGAAATGCAATTTATTCTTTGTACTTGAGGGTGAATTGTTTTGATACTGTAAATAGTTTAATTCTATTTTAATGTTTCCTTTTAATATGTTTTTAATTTTAGTGTTCTTTTAAATTGTGAGTCACTTTGAGTCTACTTTTTTGGGGGGATGGGATACTACTACTACTACTACTAAATTTTGAAGCACATACCTTTGAAGAACCTCCACCAGGAGAGGAAAAATCCTGCTAGTTATATAAAATACACACCCTTATTAATGATTACTTTGATCCATGTTAGCACTAATCTTTGTGTCTTTGTATGGCAGGGGTCAGCAACCTATGGCCTGCGGGCTGAGTGCGGTTCGTGGAGGCCTTGGGACCGGCCCGTGGCCGGTCCTTCCACCGCTGTCACGCATGAGCACGGGCACCATTTGGGCATCCAAAATGGCGCCCATGCTTGTGCACGCATGCACACGACGGTGGGTGATATTTTGGAATGCCCAAGGGCGATGGCGCTGTCACCGTTGGGCATTCCAAAATGTCACCCGCTGTTGTGTGCATGCATGCGCAAGTGTGGGCACCATTTTGGATGCCAAAATGGTGCCCGTGCTCACGCATGCATGCGCATGACAGCGGGCATCATTTTGGAAGGCCCAACGGTGATGGCACTATGCAAATTCGCATGGCGCCGCCGCCATTTGTCCTTCCCAAATGGCGCTCCACGCCAACTTTTTGTTGCCAGGGGCCAAGAGGGGGGAGAGGAATGGTGCCAGGGGTGCAGCAAAAAGTTGCCAACCCCTGGTATATGGTGACAAAGCAATTAGCTCCCTCATCACACTACACTGTTACAAAAATATATTCCACTTTAACAACATCCTGAGGAATTCTGGGGTTTGTAGTTTAGTGAGTCCCAAGAGCTGTCTGGCAGAGAATTCTAAATTCCCTAACCTAAACTGAAAATCCCACAATTTCATAGGATGTTCCCATGGCAGTTAAGTGGAATATAGTACTATATCATTGTACAGCTGGCTCTTTACATTTGTGGATTTGACTTTTGCAGATTTGATTATTCACAGATTTGATTAATATGTTCTCTCTAGGGATATCTAGATCCTCCAGAGTGACTCTGCCAGAAGCTGACCATAGAGTCACACTGGAGGACCTAGAGATCCTATAGAAAACATTTCTTTAGGCATTTATATGTCTTTCAGTGTAATTCTATGGTCAACCTTTGCCAGATGTTGACCACAGAATTGCACTGGAGGACCTAGAGAGGTGCTCTCTTAGGTAATAAAGGAGTAGTTGAGTTGCAGTGTTGGGAGAAAGGTGGGATATAAGTAAATAAAAACAACAATAACAATAATTACAATAATTTATCATATCCTTTCCACTACAGGGTAGTAAATCAGAACATAAACAATAAAAACTGAAAAATAAAACACCACAAAATAAATAGTTTTTTATTTGTATTTTTTTTCACTTTCATAGGGGTTCTGTGCCCCTTACTCAAGCAAAGATGGAGGGCACACTTTAGTGTGATAAGGCAATAGGATTCCTAGTACTTCATGGCTAAGGTTAATGTCCATTGCTATCACTGATATAAGTGTAACAGTAGTAGTTAAATGATGGCTTCTTTGTTTTGTTTCATTGTCTCTTGGAATAGCAGGCATCCTGAAGGAATGAATACCGAAACCTGAATTAATGTGTGTGTGTGCGCGCACACTTGCAGTGAATGAATCTGGTAATAAGAAATCTTCAGACTACAAGCCTACTATTAAATCAAACTCCCCTCTTACGTTTTGACTAGATATACAAGTTCAAAAAAATTAAAATTAAAGGGGGAAATCACTAGTATATCATTTGTCTTGTGGAGAGGCTGGCAGATTTATGAAAATGAGACTATTGAAAATAATGAATATCAAATAGTACAGATGATAAAAATGTATTCATTCTCTTCCAATTATTTGGTAGCACTTTACATTAAATTAGTACAAAGTTCTTTGTAAAATGAGAGTTAATAACAATATCTAATAATATTAGTTCAGAGAGAAATGGTACCTTACTGAAGCTTTCTAAAAGAAGACAATTATAACTAAACCCATGGATAAAAAGATAAGCTCTGTCGAGTTTAAAATGACTCAGCATGTTGTTTGCAATTTAGCTTATTGCTCACTTGCAAATGCGAGAATACTTGAGAAATGACTTTCATCTGTCAGCGATGTCACTATAAGACCACAGGAAAAATCTTATTCATTTCCAAATGTGTCCACATAGCTTCCCATTTGAAATTTTATTACCTTTGAGACTAACTGGGAAGAAGAAATTTCTGGCATAAGCTTTCTTGGATTCAAGCCACTTCATTGCTAGTGGATTCCTTTATGTCTTTTTATGCTAAAATATATGAACACAACTATTACTTTGACTGTCTCTTTTAATGTATTGTTCATAGTGTGAGGTTAGTGAATGACAAGAAGAAAGGATTTTGTGGTCAGAATCTTTCCATTTGCATATATGTCAAAATATAATAATTACCTAAACCCAATAGCTACTTCCAGCTACAGTAAACTAATTGAATGAATGAGAGCTTGGTAAGATGGATATAGATTCCATCTTTTCTAGTGCAGACTAACAATTGGAGTTAGATCATTACTGTTAGCATTTCCAAGATCTAACTATTAGGTTTTTTTTTTTAATGCTGAACAAAACATACTTGGATTCTCTGTGTGCAAAGTTCATCAGAGTTCTCTGTATAATGAAAACTCAATGTTTGATTGGGAGGAGGATTCCTTCTGGAAATAGTGAGTTGAAATAGCAATTATCAAGTCTAGGCTGCTTAATATTGTCATTTCATTATTCATTTGCTGCTGTTGTTACATGCCTTCAAGTTGGTTGTGATTTGTAGTAACCCTATCATGGGGGTTTCTTGGCAAGATTTGTTCAGAGGAGTTTTGCCTTTGTCTTTCTCCAAGGCTAGGAGAGTGTGACTTGACCAAGGTCACCCAGTGGGTTGTTGTTGTTGTTGTTGTTGTTATTATCATCATCATCATCATCATCATTACAGTGGGACCTCCATATCTGAATATCCAAGGATGGCAAGCCCACGTTGTCCCCAATGGTGGCACATGCATGTGGCCATGCTGTAATTAGGGACCACCCCCATTGTCCCCAATGGTGGTGCATGCATATGGCCACACCACCATTAGGGACAACAGGATGTAGGCTTACCTGAACTCCCATTGTCCCCAATGGTGGCATTGGCAAGTACCTCCTGGGCACCCAACAGCCCCAGAGTCACCAGCACCCTGTAAAACACAGCTGTGGCTGATCCACCAGGGACCTTCCTCACATCACCCATGGCCACAGGAACCACCACCTCACCTCCACTGGGGTCTCTCCTCTGCTCTCATCCCAGCTCCACATTCACACATTCATTCACTTGCACACGAAGTGGGAGACACCTAAGAAGGCCATGCCTAGCATGGCTGCTCCTGCCCTGGCAAGCATGGAAGAGAAGGGGGAGGTGGGCTTCAAAAGTTGAAGGGGAAGGGAAGAAGGTGGGAAAAGAAATTCAGGCTTGCCTCCATCTTAGGAAGCCCAGAAGGGAGCCCAGCACCCTATAAGCAGTCACTATTTTGGGGGGTTTCATGGGGAGGAAAGAGGACCAAGGTGAGGCTCCCTCTTTGAGGAGTCAGCCTGTGAGGAAACCACACTTTAGAGAGAGTACTCTGCCGTGTTAGGAAGGTTGGGCATGCCAGGGTGGTTCGCCGCCATAGAGAGGAGGGCAGCCACTGCCTCTGCTGTTTGGTAAAGTACCTTTGGCAAGTGCACATGGTGCACTGCCATTAGTTCAGGTAAGCCCCTATCCCATTGTCCCACCACTAGGGACAATGGAGGCTGCTCCTAATGGTGGTGCAACCAAGTGCATGCATTGCCATTGGGGACACTGTGGACTTGAGCATCCACAGATTTTGGTATCTGTAGAATGGTCCAGAATGGATCCCCTGAGGATACAGAGGTCCCACTGTACTACTACTTCTACTACTACATTTATTTATATCCCAACCTTTTCCCAAGACTGGGACAGGGCAGCTTACAATATTAAAAACAATACTATTAAAAGCATACAAAAATAGTACATTACAACAGAATTAAATTACTACAATATTAAAACAAATTGCATGTTAAAGTATAAGATACAGTTTAAAAAGATAATAAATGGTATGAACATTTTAAAACAATATAAAATCCCAACCTGTTCTTTAAAAACTTCCTGTTTTAAATGCCTTTCTGAACAGGAAGGTCTTAGCCTGCTGGAGGAACAACAATAAGGATGGGGCCATTCTGGTCTCCCTGGGAAGGGAGTTCCACAGTCTAAGGGCAGCCATGGAAAAGGCCTTTTCTAGTGTCCCTACCAACCATGCTTGTGATGGTAGTAATTTTTTAAAAGTTAAAATTAAGCAGTAAAGTACATGGCAGAAAACATAGGCTGCATCAACACTGCAGAAATAATCCAGTTTGACTCCACTTTAACTGCTGTTAGCACATATGATTTTCGCCCCAATATAATCTTTATTTTCATATATAATTAAAAAAAATGAAATTTCCTTTGATAACAAGGTGTTCTCTTATATTGATTGTTTCTTAATAACTCTTCCGTTCTTAGGATCTTCAAAGCGTACTTATTTCTTTTTACTTCAGCAAACCTTTCTTTACATTATGTATCATGCCATAAAATGAAGAAGAAAAAAAAGAAAAAAGTATACAATATACATTCTACTTTATTTAACAATGTTCTAATGATTTTGTATCTTAACCTGTACTTCTATAATTGCTTAATTGTCTAATACATAGATTATTCTTTAATCCTCAATTCTAATATGGCAAGGCAAGCGTTGTTGGAGATGACTTTTCCCCCTTTTCCCATCTACAGATCTATAATCATGTAAAAGATATTAAAGCAAACATAATACAAGTTATAATACAAAATATGCTAGCTTTAACTGTAATCAACTTCTCAAGTATCCAGTACATCTTTATTTATGTCCCAAGTCTTCTCCCAAAATATTATTACTTTGTTCCATTCTTCTTTCGTTTTTGTGTTTTTTGATTTTGTATACCACAGGATATCTTATCTAATTCTCTATACTCATTCACTTTTTGCATCCAGTTATCCCAAGTTGGTCTCTTTTCTGACTTCCACAATTTAGCTATCAAAATCCTAGTGGCAGTGACCAGATACAAAATTATTCAAGCTGCAAGAAAAAAGATTCCACCTCAACATTAGGAGAAACTTCCTGATGGGTGGTTCGACAGTGGAACACACTCCCTTGGAGAGTGGTGGAGTCTCCTTCCTTGGAGGTCTTTAAGCAGAGGCTGGATGGCCATCTGTCGGGGATGCTTTGATTGGGAGTTCCTGCATGGCAGGGGGTTGGACTGGATAACCCTTGTGGTGTCTTCCAACTCTATGATTCTATGATTCTATGATTCTATTCTCCAATATTTATTCTCATCTGGTATTTTCAAGACTGAGGTCATGTTAAGCAAGTATAACTTAGGGTTTAAAGGAAAATAAATCCCAAAGATTTGTTGAACTGTCTCATGAACCTCTTTCCAGAATTTTTGAATTTCTTCACATCACCACCAGATATGAAAAATTGTCCCTTTTTCCTTTTTACATCTCCAACATAACCCTTGTTCTAATTTATGTATCTTTCTTAATTTCCATGGTGTACAGTACCATCTGTTCATGATTTTCATAAAATTCTCCTTTAAGTCTTGTGCCACTGTGAATTTATTTGACTTTTCCCATGCATTTTGCCATTCTTCAAACCCAATCTTACACCCAGTGTCGCTTGTCCGTTTAATCATATAGTCCTTTACAGTTTCTGATTCTAATTGTCTGACCAGTAGCAACTTATAGAATTTTGAAATCTTTTCCCCCTCTGTTTGCCAAAATATTTTATCTAACTCATTCAGATTGTTTTTGATACCTGATGTTCTCTTATACACAATGTATCTTTGTTTCAATTGCAAATAATTAAACCAATTAACATTATAGCCTTCCTTATTTAACTCCTCCCTTGATTTTAAATCCATCTTACCCCAATAGTCACATTTAGTTATGTTGCTATATGTAAGCCAAGTAGTATTGTCAGTCCATCTTTCATGAAAGGCTTCCTGAACCAATGTCCAGATGGGCAATTTAAAATAAAATTTGCTTTTAATCCTACCCCAGGTAAGTAGCAGAGATCTTCTAATTGGGTGGTTCATAAAGTCTTTGTTGGTTTTAAGTTTGTCATAATTTAAAAAAAACATGCCATCCAAATTGTAGTTGAACTGCTTCTAAATTGAGTAATTCTTTATCTTCAAGTTTAATCCAATTTTGAACCCACATTAAACTAAATGCCCGGTAGTATATCTTTAAATCAGGTACTGAATATCCCCCTTTATCTTTCAAATCTTTTAATACCAACCATGGTCTATGGCCCTTCCATACAAACTTCTTGAGTTCAACCTCCCATTCATTGAATGTTTTTTCCTTAATCTCTATTGGCAAATTTTGAAACAGAAACATCATCTTTGGGAGAACTGCCATCTTGATAACTGCAATTCTCCCTAACAGAGAGGGATTCATTACATTCCATCTTATCAGATTATCTCTTATTTCTTTCCATACAGGAAGATAGTTATTATCAAAAAGTTTTACGCTGTCTTGGGCAATCCATATTCCCAAATATGAATCCCAAATATAAATCTCAAACAGATTTATAAGCTACAAAGGGCTCAGGTTGTCATTAATGGTGAAAGATCCCAGGAATTCTGCATTAATAGGGGTACAAGACAAGGCTGCCCTTTTGTCTCTACTTTTATTTTTGTTAGTAATAGAAATTTTGATAACATCTATTCAACCTGATGAGAATATAAAAGGGATTAAAATAAGGGATTTAAAAACAAAGATAAGAGCTTTTGCTGATGATGTAGATGTAATAATGGAAGATCCAATTCAGGGCATTAATAAACTGTTTCAGGAAATAGGGAAATTTGGCAAATATTCTGGTTTGAGAGTCAACAAAAGTAAAACAGTTATGATAACCAAAAATGCAAAACAGGAAGAAGGACTGTTAAAAGAAATTTCTGGATGCAAAATAGAGAAGAAACTGAAATAATTGGGTGCATATATGATTTTAATAAAATTTTGGGACATGTGGAGTTCCTCAATGACCCCGAACTGACCTCTGTGGGATGTCAGCTATAAGCCTCTAGATGGTAAGTCAGGTAGGCACAAGGAAGAGGCCTGACAAACAATTAGAAACTTCCCTACCAGACAGGTTTGGGAGTTGCTAAAGGGGAAAGACCATTAACCTTAAAGGACAACACAATAGTGCTTGTTTGTCCTGAGTCTTACACCTAATGGGGCAATGAACAGATTTAACTGTGCCCTTTGTCTTTTAGCCTCCCTACTTGATTGTGTCAAGACCCGAGTGTATTGTTTAGGCCTTCATCACATCTCGGCTTGACAAAGCCCAGGAAATCAGTGCCTTTGTCCAGGCTTCAGCCAAGCCATCAAGTCTCTAGCTCAGGGGTAGGCAACCTTTCCCCTTTAAGGGCTGAGGGACTTCAGCTCCCAGAAGCCTCAGCCATGTTGGCCAATAGTCCCATATTGGCCAATAGCTCCTGGGATTCTGGGAGCTGAAGTCCCTCGGCTCTTAAAAGGGGAAAGGTTGCCTACCCCTGCTCTAGCCAGAGGCTAGATATTGCCTATATAAACCCCTAGATTTTTAGACTCCACGTACTATCCTTAGAGTGCATCTTGGCTCCACGCTAATCTGTGCTCTGATCATAGCTTCCTCAGCCATCCCTTCCCCCATTTTTGCAGCTGTTCATCATCATCATTATTCACATCCACAGTGGATCCTGGAGAAGCCATTGGAAGTGAGTATCT
>CM034706.1:60156622-60184581 GCA_020142125.1 Phrynosoma platyrhinos | reverse complement strand
TATTGCAATATCGGGGTCCAGTCTTGTTCAACACTTTCTACATTTTGTCTGTTCAATCTAGCTGTGAGTATATCCATACTCATCATTTAAATAATGTTCTTTCAAATCTTGGCATTGAGTAAATCTTTGTGTCTTCTTTCTTGCCCATTCTCAACTATTTAAATCAGTATCCCTTCCAATATCCTTATCCCATCTAATCATCGTATCTTTTACTAAGTCTTGTTCCACTTCTCTTTCTTGTAGAATCTCATAATATTTGGAAGTTAGTTTTTTACCATTTTGTTTAATAATTTTATCTAATTCATTATCTGTCTCTTCAAATCCAAAATTTTTATAGTCCTCTTTAAATCTGTCCATTAACTGTTTATATGGAAACCAATGTAGATTTTTGTCTAATTCTTTCAATTTTTCTAATGACTTTAGTTCATAAGATCCTCTCATTGTTTTATTCACAATGTCTCAATATCTCAACCATTTAGGTACTTCTCGCCATCTTCCAAAAAAGGCTTCTTGTGATGACACCCTTAAATGTAGTTTTCTTTAGATTTTTTTCCTTACATTGCAACCAAATCCTTATTAAAGATCTTCTTATATAGTGATGTTCAAACTCTTTATGCACTTTTATCTTATTATACCACATATATGTGCTCCAGCCATATCTCAAATTAAATCCTTCTAAAGGAAGTATTCTGTCATTTTCTAATTTTTCCCAGTCTGTGATGCAAGTTAATGCATTTGCGTAATAATAATTCTTTAAATCTGGCAAATTACAGCCTCCATTCTTCTTGTTATCAGTCAGTGTTTTCCACTTTATTCTAGGTTTTCTGCCTGACCAGATGAATTTTATAAGGTCTTTTTTTCCATTGCACACATTTGAAGATCAGCATTTCATCTTCCCCTTCTCTACTGGCAATCAGAATGATGGAGAATTGGAGAAAGGCTATTTCATTAAGTGAATATGCAAATATGAATATACATGGTAGGAATTGTGTTTTTTTAAAAACACACACACACACAAACAAACAAACAAAAAACCTCAACCCCCCCCCCCCACACACAGTGTTTATTTGACTGCACATACACTGATGCAGCAAATATCTGCACACAGTAGAAACACTCCCTTTCACTTATGCGGCTATGTAATGGGGGTCCTGTGTGGCTTTCCAAACTTATTTTCCATTAGGACTAAGACAGAAGTGTGTGGCAGCAAAGGGGTCCAACTGATATTATGCAGTGGAACTGGGATACAGCCCTTATACCCATTTAGCCCTAGACTGCCTTTCTCCTGACTCATGGTACCTTTGAGTCTAGCTGCAATGAATGGCAAACAGAAATTCAATATCTGGGTGATGCTGGGTAGATATTCTAGAGGTCAGAAGAGAGGAACTTTGTAGAAAATTCTTCTGCCAATATTGAAATATTTATCTTCAACCTACCTCAGTCCTTTGAGAGGACCAGCATGGGTGTATAATTTAGTCCTGATAAAGTCTTTAAGTTTAAATCAGCAGTTTTATTTGGCTCTTGCTGTGACCATGCTGTTTCCTCATTTGTGTGTGTCTGTGTAAATAGCAAGAGTATTAATAGCTCTTCCTTTCCATGCAAACCAATATATGCTTTGAGTTCTCTAACTCCACAGCCCTCTGCCATGATGACAAGCCCCCTTTGCAGATGGCACTTTGTGCCATTTTGGAGGCAAGGAAGGGGAGGGGCAGCCTCACGCTGGGTGCCCCAACTCCTTCCTGAGGACGTAATCGGAGAGCCCACCCCTCCACACTCTGATTATGTCCTTCCAGCTCAGCATTTGGACACACTGAGCCAGAAGAGGCGCAGAAGAGCTGCATGTCAGTTCTTTGGGCTCCCCTTTCACGGCTTGTAGAAGGAGTGCTATTTTAGCACTCCTTTCCCAGGTGGTGAAAGGGAGGATTGGGGCCACTAGGGGCCTTTACAGACTGTCAGAAATAGTGCAGCTTGAGTCCACTTTAACTGTCCTGGCTCAGTGCTAAGGCATTATGGGAACTGTAGCTTATTGTGGCACCAGAGCTCTCTGACAGAGAAGGCTCAATGTCCCAGAAAAAAAATACAATTCCCATGATTTCCTAGCACTGAGCCAGGACAGTTAAAGTGGACTCAAGCTGCACTATTTCTGGCAGTCTGTAAAGGCCCTAGGTTTCCATGATG
This sequence comes from Phrynosoma platyrhinos, assembly GCA_020142125.1. NCBI lineage: Eukaryota > Metazoa > Chordata > Lepidosauria > Squamata > Phrynosomatidae > Phrynosoma > Phrynosoma platyrhinos. Next base: position 60,182,403 of record CM034706.1, on the reverse strand, counting down.
CTTAGATTTATGACTGTTATAAAAGGACAGATCAAAATGCTAAAACATTTCTTTAAAAAAACACAAAACAAAAATAACCCAACCAAACACCTCTTGATGAACTTATGACCAGAAAGCAATGTATTTTTCAAGCTATACATTTAACATTCTTTGGCTTATTAATATTACATAAGTAAGGAGATTGTTCTGAGCTGGGTAATGTAATGTAACATGTTATTCCAACAAGGCATCAAGTGTAAAAAAATTAGGAAAAATCAAAGCTGCTTATCTGGATTGATTTGGAATATGGGTTATTTTCAATTTTGACACATATTAAATAAATGAAGTTAAGCAAATGCATGCTGTATCTACAAATGTACATTATTTAAAATATGCTCTCCTTGGAAAACTAAATATTTACTTGTTTTAATAGCTGGGAATGGTTTGTCAACCTCCTGTTCAAAAAAAAAAAAAAAAAAAAAAAGGAGGAGGAAGATAATGTGAAAGAAGCAAAAGACGCCTTTCCCACTGTTGTTGTTATATAAATTGTGCCCAATCCTTGTTGTTACATATTTGCTTGCTCCATCTTTTACCTTTGAACACTCAGCCTTAAAGTTACTGTATCCTGGTCTAGAAGAACAATATAGCTCCTGACGGCAAGTTCTGTACATGAATTTCTGATGAACTGAGAAAACTATGCACACATTGAGAGCTGTATCCAAGATGTCTCCAGATTCTGCCTTGCCTTCAGTCACTTGAATTAAACATATTTCTGTATAGGTCTGAACAGATATGGGGTGAATATCTTTCCAAGAAGCAATAAGCATGCAGGTGAATTAGATATCCTCAGGATTTTGCACAGGTGGGGTTTTAATGACAGAAACTGGTATCATGGAGGTGCTGTGTGTTGTCCTATGGCTTGGGATCTCTCTATAATCCCCTGGAGACATAAGGTCATTATGCTTTGAGATCATATTCTGTTCCTTTTAATAATTTTTGCCTGATGCTTAAAACATTTGTGACCTCTAATTTACTCGTGTGCTTATTGCCCATGAGTCCCTTAAAGAGTCTTTGCAAGAGAGGGGACAACTTGTGCAGCTCCTGATGTTCTTGGATTATAGTTTTCATCAGCCTTTACCAGCATAGCCAATGGTAAATTATGAGGGAAATTGCAGTCTCATATCTGGAAACTGCACATTCCCCATCCCTGAAATAAATAGTGGCCACCATCATCTGTAATGGTGATATAACTGAGAAGGCAATGACACACCCCATTTTTGGGGTGTGTGTGTGAAGATGTGTGAAGTCATGGCCAGTCTTCTTGTGTGAGGCCTGTGGGTTCATTTGAAGTGCATTTTGACAAAGAAAGTCAAAACCTCAATCCCATAAAAGAAAGCTATTTTCTCTCAAAGCTAGGACAGCCTTTGCCAGGTGTTGGAACTAATTGCCAAAAATAATGAGACATTGTCTTCGAAGAGTAGAATGATGCCAATTAACTGATGCAGACTAGGGTCATGATGACAGAGGAAAGCTGATATCAGAGACTTCCCAAACTCTTTTATCTACAAGCTTGAGGTAGAATGTGTCTATACTCCTGCAGGTGGAAGGGTAGTCTACTCACTTGTTTGATAAAGTTCAGGTGTAGACTAATAGAAATTTGCATTTATCCACCCGAGGCCTTGAAAATATCAAGACAACCAACATATTACATTGTGTGAAAGATGGCTAAAAGACTTAACTTTGATGCCTTTCATTCTGTAAACCATTTCAAGAACATTACATTATCCTTAATAATATGTATTCATATAGATCAATTAGTGTTCACTTTCCTTTGATATGCAAGATTTTATGCTGAAAACAGCAATCTTGCACAGCCCCCCCCAACCCTCACAATCCTAATTCCACCACCACCCCATCTGAATAAAGTAATTTCCTGAAAAACTTCAGTATTTACAAATACTGGGCAACAAGTGTGCAAAATTCTTGCCATTTTATCATTCTTCTCAATTGGGTTCCCCAAGTGTCAGGAAACCATTTTTTTCAGCATGAAAACAATAGTGAATATTCTTTCTGGCTGCAGTGTTAGTACAAGTTTTTCTGCTTAAGTAAATACAGTCCTTGCCCTGTCAATTTAATGCAAGTCATTCAGGAAATTGGAGATTTCATAAAATTGCTATGAGGCATCTCCTCAATTTTGTAGAAAGCTGTATCCTTTTTATTAGCCTCTGCTGCAGGGCAAATTCCAGAATTTCAAGGGTGGGAATTATGCAGCCCTCCAGACTTTGTTGGGACCAATACTGCTAGCTTTCCTTTTGATTGGCCATGCTGGCTGGGATCTGCATTGCAATAATGTCTGTGGCACCACATGATTTCCACTAGTGGTTTAGGTAATATGCTGAGAAGTCCCTGGTCTAAAATCCAGCTCAGACTCATTTCCAGACCTGCTCCATTTTATGGACATTGCTACAGATACAAAACAATGCATGAACAGTTTACTTCTGTTAAATAATGAAACTTTGACCATAACTTGATTTGATTTCATATAATCTCAGCATTATGATTCTTTGTTTGGGAGCACAAACAGATTGAAACCTAGGTTGAAGATTTATGCCTATTTACTTGAAAATATAAGTTCTACAGACTTACTTCTGAGAAGATATATATAGAAGTATGAGTACCTTACTTGAGGGATCCCAGTGAATAAATAGAAGGAATTAAAAAAAGAAAAGGAAACAAAAACAAGACAGCCATGTAGACCATACATACAAACAAAAATATGACAGAAAAAGCCTTATATTAGCATCACTAAAGTGATACAAAAATGTTGCATAAGAAATCTCTTAGATGAAATGAGACCAGCAACCTCCTGAGTCATTGATCACAAGCACTACATAGCACTAGTTTTCAGTGTTTTCCTTCTGCTTTTAATGCTACATAGCATTAGTTTTCAGTGTTTTCCTTATGCTTTTTTGATCACAAGCACTACATAGCACTAGTTTTCAGTGTTTTCCTTATACTTTTTTGATCTATAAATATGGTCAGAGGTGGCATGATGTGCTTCAATAACTATAATAAATTCAACACATGCATAATTTCTGTTCTGGTTTAATGGACTAACAACATTGGATGGTTACTTTGCTGGCATGGATGCAAACATACCCAGCCCCCAATCTTTGTGCTGCAGTGGCTTTGTCTGCTTCCTCCATTTAGTAATCTATGCAGTGGTAGTGGTCTCATAAATGGTAACTGAAGGTTGTTGAAAACAGCCTCATATCTCTTGCATTACTGCATTCTGACAATAATACAGGGTGTGATTTTTAAAAGAATGACAAATAGAAAGAATTGTACCTACATCTGTGCAGGAAACTGCTTTTGTAGTACTGGCTCACACTTTCTTTATACTGTACAGCTCCCACAGCCTCTTAGGGCCTTTGCAGACTGCCAGAAATAGTGCAAATTGAGTCCACTTTAAGGGTTAGGGTTAGTGCTAGGGAATCATGGGAACTGGTTTTTTTCCTGAGACATTGAGCCTTCTCTACCAGAGAGCTCTGGTGCCACAATAAAATACAGTTCCCATGATTCCCTAACCTTAACCCTGACCCTTAAAGTGGACTCAGTTTGCACTATTTCTGGCAGTCTGCAATCTCAGGTGGCTATACTAAAATGTGACTATATTTTTCTGAAGTGTATTTTTTCTTCTGAGATGACAGCATTAACTGCAGCAAAGAATGGTTTTGTACTCAATTCATGATGACTCATCTGGCTTCCATAATACACACATGTTTTATTGGAATACTTTGACAAACAAAGAAATGTCCTACCATTACCTGAGGGAATATGAAAAAAAAATCTGTAGCAATCTCAACTGCAAAAACAACATCAGCAACAAAAACAACCCTGTGAGATCTGGATAATTAGAGATGGTAGTCTTGCCCTTATTCAGATTAGTTCAGACATGGGTAGATATATTTTCTGCCAGATCAGTATGCAACTTGGTTAATTTCTGAACCACTTGAATTTGCTAAATTTTCCAGTCTTTCAAAGCATCCTCACCCTTCAAAAGCAACACACATATTTCTATTGTTTTGTACATATAGTGTACAGGTGGATTTTTGTTATACAATTTTTTTCTGTGAAAAAAATTACCATCACATGTATAATGTGTTTAACTTATTTGATTTGCTTCCAAACTGTCTCCTTTCTATGTGATAAACACCTGTACATGTGCAATGGCAGCTGGAAGCTTCTATGGGCCTTTGCAGACTGCTAGAAATAGTGCAAATCGATTCCACTTTAACTGCCCTGGCTCAGTGCTGGGGAATCATGGGAATTGTATTTTTTCCTGAGACCAGACCTCCCCTTATTTATATACCGCTTCATATCACGCTATGGGATGTCTAGGTGGTTTACAACTGTGAGCTGATTGCCCCCCAACAAGCTGGGTACTCATTGAGCCTTCTCTGTCAGAGAGCTCTGGTGCCACAATAAACTACAATTCCCATGATTCCCTAGCACTGAGTCAGGGCAGCTAAAGTGGACTCAGTTTGCACTATTTCTGGCAGTCTGCAAAGGCCCAATGTCAGTGAAGTGGTGAATCTCCTTTGATTTTTAGTTCAACTATTAAAGGAGCTGTCTGAAGTGCTAAACTATATCCTCATAATAGGTTCAGCACTTTCAACATCACATTTAAGGTTTGGACTAAAACTTTTCTTTTCTTGACCTGAAAGTGTAAAGGAGGGCAGGAAGGCATCAAGTCCCTAGGAAGCTAATGAGGAGAGGCATAGGCTGAGAAGGGGCTGGAGCAGTTAAAGATCCTTGAGGAAGCCAAACCCTGTAAGAAGACAATGGGGACATGGGCTAATCTAGAGTGAAAAGTTTCTTCTTTCCTGTTGAAGTTATCCTAGTGTTTGTGGATTTCGATGGCTTCCCTGTGCATTCTGACCTGATATAAACCATCCTGGGCATAAAATGCTGTTTGAAAACACTGAAATTCTGGACTATGCCAACAACTATCAGGTCAGAATGCACAGGGAAGCCATCGAAATCCACAAAAAGCAGCTTGGATAACTTCAACAGGAAAAAGAAACTCTTAAAGTAAACAAGATTTGGTTACCAGTCCTAAAAAATAAGAAAATCAGCACTCAACAAATGCAAATGGGAAACCAACCAGGGTCAGAGGCTTTCCCAGCAGACAATAGCAGAACCCGAAGCTACCAATGTATAAAAATGCACAAAAAATGAGAGAAACTTTTTTTAATCTGTGAAATTATTTTTTAAAAGATCATAAAAAGCAGACATTCTACTTTAAAAAGAAGAAAAAAGAAATTGGCATAACATTTTACCTTTAAAGACTGCACTGCACTGGAATGATTGCAGTAAATATTGCAATATGAATGCTGCAGTTGTTTTATGGTGTCTTAAATGGTTAGGCATCAAAATCAATAAAGTTTTGATATCAAAAAAATTGAGTTAAGATGTCATTAGAGAAACAATTTGATTAACAAGTATTGCATTTTAGTGAGATTGTGCTTACTGAGAAGAGACAGAGGAAAACAAGAAAGGCTAAATCATATTTAATAATGATTCTGGAGGAAAATTGGCAGAGTTCTCTGCTTCTTTATCCTCAGTTTATATATTTTTTTCAAATATAAGGCTTTATTTTGTCCTATCTCCTTGTTCACATTAAACTCAGAATAACTCTAGTTCAGTTTATTGAGTAATTTCAGGGGGCACAAAACTTTATGTTGTTTGACTATCCTATTTTTATTATTGAAAACTTTTGCTTAATTTTTCATTTGTTGAAAATACAGTCACTAGTAGAGCAATTCTAAGCTTCCTTATTATTCTCCCCGAGGCTTGCTTAGGCCATGGGATTCAAGGGCTATATAACTCCATCAGTAGAAAACTAGATCTATCAACAATTCAGCACTTGTGCCCCAGGCCCCGCTGGTATGCTTGCAGTAAACACTGTAGGCATAGATGTCCCATTAGCACTGTTTTGGCTGGCAGTATGTCCTGAAACTGCTTTTGTTTTGTTTTGTTTTGTTTTTCATGGGCATATTGGCTAGCCTTGAATCCATAGATTCCAAAGCTTCCATACTCTCATGACAGATCCACAGATTAGTCCAAAAGTAACAATAGTTCTGGTGCTGGCAGAATAGGTTTTCCAAGTCACATTTCTCAATTTCAATGTCAGTTGATATTCCCATGTCAATGGGACAGTAAATCTATATCAGATTTTAACTTGTACTTTAAAGGAACTATCCAAGGTACTAATTCCATAATTGGTTCAGCACTTGGATAGCTCCTTGTCTTTCAATCTGAAAGCCAGCTGCAGTTCACAGCCTCACTGACATGGAAGTCACTGATTGCTACTGCTCCTATCTTGTGTGAAGGCAAGCTGAGGCATAAGCAGGAGCAAGGGTGACCTATCGGGATATATTTTCTGGCAGAGCAGATCTCCAGCAGATCTTTACATTAGAGAGATCTTCTGGAGAGGGAGGACAGTCCAGCAGAAGACACTTTTTATGGTCCTGTATTACCCTTTCCAGCTGGTGGCTCTTTAGTTAAGATTAGAGCATTGATTATTTCCTCTATTTTAATGCCATTTTTTATTGATCATTTTCACATAATACATATAAAACATTCAAACTATCAGACACAATACACACAATAAACACAAAACCAATACAAAAAAAATAACATTACATTTTAAGCATAGAATATACATTTATCTAAAATCTATCATTGTCAGATTTATACATAAAATTCTAATGGATTGTGATAACTTTTGGGTCTAATTCAAATTCTTTCTTCTGGCTTCATCTCTCCCTTAGATTATCATTCTATCTTCTTTGCTCTTCCCCCTTCTTTTATTCTCTCCTTTCGTCTTTCTAAATCTCTTCTTTCTTCCTCTCTTTCCCTTCCTCTACCTCAGGGATAGGCAACCTTTCCCCTTTAAGGGCTGAGGGACTTCAGCTCCCAGAAGCCTCAGCCATGTTGGCCAATAGTCCCATGTTGGCCAATAGCTCCTGGGATTCTGGGAGCTGAAGTCCCTCGGCCCTTAAAGGGGAAAGGTTGCCTACCCCTGCTCTACCTCTTCATCTTGTTTTCCCCTCCATTTACCTTTCTCTCTTCTTCACCCTTCTGTAATCACCTCTACCTTTCCTTCTCACCAATTAAGCTTATTTCACTTATACCCACCTTCCTTCACTTACTTAATTTCCATATTCTATTTTCTTTTATCTCTTTTCCCTAATCTTTCTCTTGTCCCCTCTTCTGGGGTTAGATTCAAGAGGTATATCAAGCCTCTTTCACAGACATACATTTACTTGATACATAAACATTTCATATTTCTTACATTCAAATCATACATACTTCCCATCTTATAAATTCAATTATTCTCTATACTTATTAGTAATCCTTTAACTTCCCCTCTAAATTTGAACTACAAAACCTTATATACTTTTTAAGTTGCTTTTTCTTATTTCTAATCTAACACTGTATATTTCTTCATAATTTTCTCTAAGTCTAGCTTCTTTTTTACTCTGTGAAAGCTTCTATCACTAATTTTCCTCCTTTCAGTGACAAAATTCTACAACACATATCCAGTCTTTTTCCAAATTTATCTAAATTTCTTTCTGCTAATATCCTTGTTAATTTGTCCATTTCTACTAGGCCATAGATCTTTTTAGTCCATTCTACCTTTTCTGGAACCAGGTCTTCTTTCGAGTGTCGTGCAAGGACCATTCTTGTTGTAACAATTAAATGAAATAGTACTCTTCCATATTGTTTTTCCTATCTTCGGGACTGTCTCCTCCATATAATGCTACTTGCACACTTCAGCCCTCTGGGAGGAATCTCCTTCAGTCTGTTAAAATTAGGCTACCTACAACCTCCCAGAGGGCCTTTTCGGTAACCACTCCCACATTATAGAATGGCCTGCCGGATGAGATCTGTCAGATTACCAATTTAGACAGCTTTTAAAAAGCTGTGAAGATGGATCTCTTCTGGCAGGCCTTTCCTGACTAGCTTGCTGGCCAAGGAGCAAGTTTATTTTTACCCCACCCGCTGCCACATTTATTGCTGGTGTTCTGCTGTGTTGACCTTCCTCTTATTGTTAATTGTTATTTCCATTTATTTTTTTAATTTTTATCATGTTTAATACTATTTTAAGGGGTGAGGGGGTTTAGGACTGTACATTGTGGTATTTTAATGATGTAAGCTGCCCTGATTGCTTCTGCAGAGGTGCGGTATAGAAATAAACATTATTATTATTATTATTATTATTATTAGGTTTTGAGATCCATAATATGTAACAATTATATTTCTCATTTAAATTTTAATGCAACATTAATTATACTACATATTTCTCATATGAATTTCTAACCAGATTTTTAAAATCTTTTTACAAGACCATCATACATGAAAAAGTTCCTTTTTCCTTTGCACAATTACAACACTTATTGTCTGTTCTATATATTTTAGCAAGTTTATCTGGAGATATGTACCAATGATAGAACATCCTATAATAATTTTCTTTAACATCTTGGCTTCTAGTATACTTCAATCTTTTGGACCATGTACACTCCCATTGTGATAATTCAACAGGGTATCCTAAATTTTGTGCCCTTGTAATCATGTTGTTTTTTATTATTTCCTTTTCCATTTCAATTTTTAATGAATACTTATATAGATTCCATAACATAACCTTATTTTCTGATGCTTTAATTTCTAGTTTTTTTTTTAATTACTTCAATAGTGTTTTCTTTTGTGTCCAATTTAAATCTCCCCTTTAGTTGCCATTTTAGATACCTATGGATATTAATTTTTTCTTTCACTAATTCTTCCTCTGTTTTTAATCTAAATTTGTTATTCTGTCAAATTAAACTTTCTTTATATTTCAACCAATTCTTAAATGATCCCATTTCTTTTCTAAAGAAAGCCTCATGTAGTGAAGTTTCTAGTGACATTTCCCCCCTGTTTTCTTTCTTATTTTCTTCCAGATCCACAATAATGACTTTCTCAAACAATAATTGTTAAACTCCATTACATTTGTCTTTATTGTAGTACATTATAGTATAAGTGTTCATGCCAACCATAAATAGTATTCACATTTTCTTCTTTTTCTTCTTTTAAATTTATCTAATTTTTAATCCACAATAAACAGCTACAGTGATAATGTTTTTTTTAAAAAAATCTGGGAGGCAAAACCTCCTCTTTCTTTTGCATCTAGCACTGTTTTGAGTCTAAATCTAATTTTTTCCCCAAGCCACAAAAAATTAGTTAATTCTTTTTGCCATTCTATAATTGTTTTTTTCCCTCCAATATTGGGATGGTTTGGAATGAAAATAATATTTCTGGTAGAATATTCATTTTGATACAAGCTATTCTACTTAATAGGGATATTTTTTAGTGTTTTCCAGTTGTCTAAATCTTTTAAAATTTGATTCCATATTTTTGTAGCCATTTTTATATAGTTCCGTATTGTTTGGTGATAAATCTATCCCCAGATGTCTCACTTTTTTTATACATATATTGAAGCCAGATTTCTTTGTCAATTGTAGTTCTTCTATTTTTGTAATGTTTTTGCTTAATATATTAGTTTTCGCTTCATTTGTTTTTAATCCAGATACTTTTTCAAATTCATTTAGTTCATCCTTTAGTATTTCTATACTATTAAGTGGGCTTTCTAAAAATAATGTCATATTATCTCCAAAGGCTCAGATTTTAAATGCACTCCCTTTATTTCTAACTCCTTGAATGTTCTTACTTGAATTTATTTTTAATCAATATTTCCACTACAATAATAAATAAAAATGGGGATAATGGGCATCCTTGTCCTTTGCCTCTTTGTATTTTTATTGGTGTAGTTTTTTCTCTTTTAATTACTATTTGTGCTTCCTGCTCTATGTAAATTGCTTTAATCCAGGTTTGAAATGTGTCTCCTATTCCCATTCTCTTTATAATTTTGAATATTATATCCCAATTTATCCTATCAAATGTTTTTTCCATATCTAAAAATATTAATGCCAATTCTCTATTTTTGTTATTATTAAATAGTTCTATTAAATCAATCACCATTCTTATATTTGATCTTAATTGTCTTTTTGGTAAAAATAAACATTTTTTTCTTGAGTAACAATATTGGTCTATAATTCTTCATTATTAATGGATCCTTTTCAGGTCTTAAAATTAGTGTTATATTTGCTTCTCTACATGTTTTGGGGAATTTCTTATCTTTTATTTCATTCATAATTTTCTATAAGGGGTCAATTAACTGTTCTTCAAGTATTTTATAATAAATAGTAGTAAAACCATCTGGACCAGAAGCTTCACAACTTTAAAGATTTTTTTTTATTGCTTGTCTATTTCTTCTTTTGTAATTGGTTGATCTACAAAAACTCTCTGTTCTTCTGTAACCGATTTAATCTCCACCATGTCTAAGAAATTTCCTTTATACATCTCATTGTTATTTTGGCATTCATTTATTTGTTAATAATATTTATGAAATATTTCTTAAATTTTTGTTTCTTCAGTTATTAATTTCTTCCCCTCTCTTATTTTCTTAAACAATTTTTTTCTTTTTTCCCCAATCTAAATGCTAGCCATTTATCTACTTCATTTGAATTTTCAAAATAAAACTGTTTTGTGTATTTCATATTATTTTCTATCTCTTCAGTTAAATACATCAATATTTGTTTTTGTAGGATTTTAATTTCATTCTTTAATTCTGTCTTTTCTGGATTTTCACTTAACTCTTTTTCTTTTTTCTTTAGTTCTTCACTAATGCTTTTAATTTTCTCATCTTTCTTTTTTCCCCCATTGCACATTTTGTTGAATGAAGAAACCTTTCCACACATCTATAATTGCTAAATTTTCCATCATATTGTCGAAATATGTGGTAGTTTCCCTTGATTTTTCCTGTCTAAGGAACTCCATTCCAATCTCCCATTAAAATGACATGTTCATAATTTAGTTCTAAAATTTCACTCATTAATTTCTGATAGAACTTTTTTTCTCCCAATGGACCATATACTCCAATAATCAACACTTTGCAAACCAAAATTTTAACTTCAACACCCACATAATGATCTTCTTTGTCAATAAGTATTTCTATAGATGATAAATTGGAATTTACATAAACAACTTTCTTTTTTTATTTTGTGGCTGAGACATAGACTTTTCCCAATTTATTATTTTTCAAATGTCTCATATCTTTATTTTTGATATGAGTCTCTTGAAGACACAAAATGTCAATTTTTTAATTCAAATAATGAAATATTTTTTCTTCATTTTTGTGGAATATTTAAACCTTTTACATTCTATGAGAGTATTTGTAGATGTATATTTGATGCATGCCTTTTTGTTCTTATTTATTTAACAGACACAAACCTCTTAATCTGGTAGTTAAAGTTCATTTGACTCTTCTTCTTCCTCACTGTCCTCTCAGTAGCATGATTCTTTTCCTTCATCAAGTACACCCTCCTCTACTAAAAGGGGATTTGGCTCTCTTTCTTGTTCATTCATGTCCTGATTTGTTTCTTCTTCTGGAGATTCAAGATTTTTTCTATTTGTTTTCTAAAATTCCCTAGCTTTGGTCACCAAATTAATTCTTATTCTTTTCTTCTTGAAATTAAAAGAGATTTCTTCTGGGATTACCCATCTATAGGTGATTTTGTGTCTTTTCAATGTTGCTGTTAGGAATTTATGTTCCATTCTTTTCTTTAAGATCTGGAAAGGTATGTCTTTAAATTTCATCAGTTCTTCTTTGTCCACAATCAGTCTTTTCATATCTCTTTTTCAAAACTAATTCTCATGAAGTACATCATTGTACCTCAGCAAGTTCTTTTCCTTAACCATCTTTGAATTAAATTCTGAACAGTTTGTCAATTTCTTTCAAAAAAAAAAACAAAAACAAAACCCTTCACATGGTTCTTCAACAAAGTCTGCTAGGTTCAGTACCAAATAGTTATACAAGTCCTCATTTTGTATCTCTTTTAGACCTTGTATTTTCAGCTAATGTTCCCTCATTTTCATATCAGATATTGCTGTTAAATCTTGTTATTGTTCTTCTTCCAACAATAGTTTTTGTTTTTTCTAACTCTTTAGGTTTCACTTCAAGCAATAATAATAATAACAATAGTAATAATAATATTTATTTATATTTCCCACCTCTCCCTATGGATTGAGGTGGGATTACAGAATAAAAATAAATACAGTGTATAAAATACAAGCAATAAAATAACAATAATAAATTATAAGAAAATATAATATAATATAATATAATATAATATAATATAATAGTCAATCATCATCAGAATCTAGAAATCCAGAAGATCAGATGGATAGGCCCAATGGAAGAGTGGCCTTCTTAAAAGCATCTAGCGTAGTGATAAAACGGATCTCCTCCAGCAGGCTGTTCCATAATCTGGGGGCTGTGGCCGTGATCTATGGGAAGTAGAGTTCAATCTGGTTTTGTGGTGATCTAATAAATACTTCCCAGATGTTCTGAGAGTGTGGGGCAGATTATGTGGGAAGAGGCGTTCCTTCAAGTTATTTGGGCTCAAGCCAGGTAGGGCTTTAAAGGTAATAACCAACACTTTGTACTGTGCCCAGATGCTAATCAGTAGCCAGTGAAGAGATTTCAAAATAGGTGTGGTATGGTACGACCTAGATGTTCTGGTGACCAATCTGGCTGCCACATTTTGAACCAACTGAAGCTTCCGAATTTGGTACAGAGGTAGCCCTTTGTAGAGTGCATTACAGACATCCAAATGAGAGATTAGCAGAGCAAGTATTACTGCTTCAAGGTCCCTTTGGTCAAGGTAGGGATGCAGTTGGAGGATCAACCGAAGTTGATACCATGCACTCCTGGCCATCGCATCCACTTGAGATGACAACTGTAAAGATGAATCCAGGAGTACTCCCAAACTGCATACTTTGTCTTTTAGGGGAAGTGTGACCCCATTGAGGATTGGTTTTATTGTTATTTGCCTCTTTTTTCTATTTTCTCAAGGTTTCTCAAAAATGTAAAAGGCAGATTTTTTGTTTGTTTGTTTGTTTGTTTTGTTGGTCAGGATATTTTATTTAATTTTAATTTTTAAATGTCCTTGTAATGTCCTTTTTTTTCTACCAGATGCCACTCTGGGCTTTCCAATGTTCGTTCTTCTTCTTTTTTTTTTTTATTAAGTTCTCTATTTTGTCAGTATCTGAAGTAACCTCTGTTGGCATTGTTTTTTTTTAATTATTATTATTCTAGCTGCTTTTATTCTTATAGGAATTCTCTTTGTCCTTGAATTTACCTTCTCCCACTTTTGTTTTGTCTATCTAATCCAGTCCCCAGTCACTTCTATATCATTTATAATTCTTGTTTGCTGTATAAATTTTTCTTCTTCAATTAATATTTAATTTAATGAATTAATATAAGCTTTCTTCTGTTTAAAGTTCATTAGAAATCATCCAATCATAGTTTAAATTGATTTTCTATCTACTTTTACTTTATCTCTCATTGTATTAATTAATTAAATTTCACTCAAATCACTCAAATCAATTGTCCCATTGTAATAATTAATTAATTTCGTTGGGTTTTAATTTATTTTGTTAGGTTTTTAATTGGTTGATTTATTGATGCTCATTTCATCTAAATATCACTTCTGTATTAATTTGCCCAATTTATTTCTTCTAAGTAGTCAAAATTATGATAAATTAAATTGATTTGTCTTCCATTTTGGTTGTAGATTCAAATTATCCTATATTATTAAGTTTATGACTTCTTTGTCAGTCTTTGAGGGGTTCTAAAAACAATATTTCTAATGTATTTAATTAGTAAGTAAAGTAAGCAAGCACCCCACCTTTTGCCTGGGCAATCAAGGCAGCTAATAACAGTTGCATATATAAAACAACCTCACAACAAACAACAATAATATAGTAAAACAAGTTACCCCCCATTTAAAATTACATATGATGCTAAAAAAAAAATTAAAAAAATAACTGGCGTATTCACATAGAGTGATTATAAAAATGACAAACATAAAACATAAGAATCTAAAACATAAAAAACATAAACAGATAAAAAGAGGGAGAGACATATATTATATATGGTCTGTTCTATTCAGGGAAGGCCTGCTGGAAGAGATCCATTTTGATGGCCTTTTTGAAGTTCTCCAGACTGGTTGCTTGACAGATCTCCTCCGGCAGGGTGTTCCATAGTCTGGGAGCAGCGACAGACCTCTGGGAGGTTGCTGTTAATCTAGTTCTCCTTAGTTGCAGTAGATTCCTCCCAGAGGATCTGAGGGGGTGGGGCAGATTATATGGGAGGAGGTGATCCCTTAGATAGGTTGGTCCTAGGCCATGTAGGGCTTTAAAGGTCATTACCAACACCTTATACTGTGCTCAGAAACCAATAGGCAGCCAGTGAAGAGATTTCAAAATTGATGTGATCTGTTCTAGATTTCCTGATTACTAACCTGGCTGCCATATTTTGTACCAATTGTAGTTTCTGAACTAGGTATAAGGACAGCCCCATGTAGACTTCATTACAGAAATCGAGTCATGAGGTTATCAGTGCATGTACTACAGTTTCTAGTTTCTTTATCTCCAGGTAAGGGTGCAGTTGGCGTATCTGCCGAAGCTGATAACAGGTGCTCTTGACCACCGCAATCTCCTGATCAGTCATGTGAAGTGACACTTTTAGGAGCACTACCAAACTGCAAACACAATCCTTTGAGGACCCCTTCTAGAACTGGAGTGGGCCCTTCTAGAACTGGAATACGTGGTTTAGGGGCCCCTACTGTAAGCACCTCCATTTTCTCTGGATTCAGCTTGAGTCGGTTTTTCCTCATCCAGTCCATTACCTCTTCAAGACATTGATTGAGGGGAGAAATAGCATCTGTCATCATGGCTGATGATCGAGACATGGAGAAGTATATGATGGAGAAGATGGAGTGTCATCAGCATACTGATAACTCCCTACCCCATGTCTTCGGATGATTTCCTCCAGCAGCTTCATATAGATATTGAAAAGCATCAGGGACATGATGGCATCCTGAGGGATGCCACAATTAAGTTTTTGATGAGCAACTGTCCCCGAGCATCACCCTCTGGAATCTTCCTGAGAGGAAGGAATGAAACCACTGATGTACAGTGCCTCTGATCCCTAACTCTCCCAGGTGCTCCAAGAGTTAATATCTTTAGTCTCTTTTGTTTTCTTGGCTATTGTCCTCTTCCCCCTCTCAGTCTTCATCTCTGTCTCTGTCCCTGTTACCTTTTACTCCATTTTAACAATGTCTCTCCTTTAGATTTTCACTCCTTTCTTATTCAAAAAAGTTACTTTTAAAGTCTATTTCTGTTTTTGTAGTTACTTTGTAAGATTCTCATCTGCCTCACAACTTATAAGATGTTTCTATTATTTGTGTTGGCTTACTTGTTTTTTTAAAAGTTGGTGGCAATATTTGTGCCACTCTTCCAATGTGGCTTCACCAATGTAGCATTCTTTTTGCTCCCCACTCCCCTTTCCTCCTCTGGGTGATTGGGCTGATCTTCTCCCATCTTTCCTTCTCTCCGTATCCGATGCACCCTCAAAGGATTTGGAGCCCTTTGTAAGCCCTCAAATGACCCTTTTTGCAAGGGTAGGATTGCCCTCATATTAAATGTTATTTTTAATTGCAATATAATTAGTTAATGTTGTGGGGTTTCACTATGCAACGTTGTCATCTTTAAAAGTCTTTCTAAAGATGACTTTCCATATTGCTGATACCAACCAGCGAGATTATCACATGAGGGACATTTCCAGTTTAATAGCATTATCCTATTGTTAGTTAGTAAGAATGATAGAATTGTGATATATAAACACTTAGTTTCACACTAGTCACAAAAACAGGGCATTAATGATTCATAAGCAGTAAGAAAGTGCTTTTGCATTCCACATGTCATTTGTTTAGCAGAGAGAAAAGATAAGTTTGCCTCTCTTCCCATGAAGGAACTACTGTGATATAGGAAGTGATTCACAGACTGGGGGATTCAATTTAGGAATGTTGCATTCTGGCATTTGTAGTTTAGGAAGGGCCATTTAGAATACTCAGCCAGAGAGCTCCTAAGCTTCACTGAACTACAAACCCTAAAATGCAGCAGGAAGCAGCCAGAGCAGTAAGAGATTTTGAGCCCTATTTTAAGAGTGTAGTGCAATAACTGGGGAAGGGAGACCCATAGCACTCTCCAAAGAAGTCTTAAGAGAGAAATATTTCTATTGAAATGTAATTAACTTTCACACGTTTTCCAATAGTGCAAATGAATCATGATCGCCAAGTCATTTACATTTTTTTAATCATCAATGAGTCATTCCTTGTGCCATGCTTCCAAGACATTGCAAGAATGATAAGAGGACAACATTGTGTGAAAATCTTTCCTCCCATTACGCAGAAAATATGATATCAAAACTCTTCTCTAATGCTTTTTACCCCATATGATAATCTTCCAGAAGCCTATTACTTCCTTTATTAAAATTAAGCCTAAACACAGCCAAAATGGTTAAACTGTTTATTCCCTCATCTTCCTTTCCTTAATCTATTGCCTTCCCTGCATCTCCGCTGCAGGGAAGGCAATAGATTGTAGGGTATGGGGCGGGGGGTGGGGTGGGGGGTGGAGATAACTGTAATTTTGTTTCTTTTAGCATCCACGTCGACAGCACTATATAAATAATGGTGCTAATGATGATAATTTGCTAGCACCTTTAGATTATTCTTTCAGTCTGAACAATTATGAGCAATGGAGGAGGTGGAAACATTAATGCAGCTTTCCTTTTGTGTTTTATCAGGTTTTACCTTGTGCAGAACACTGCAAGAGAAAAGCCTTAAGCAACTTGAGTCCCCTATAGTGATGGCACATCAGCGTCAGCTTTTTATCTAAGATACTGTTGTCACCTTGAACTCACTTCTCGCTTTCCCTTCCTATCTCCAATTCTCCCTTAAAAAGGATACTATAACATGCTTCAACAAAAATCTGTCTTTCTTTGTTGTGATTCCATGTGTCCAACAGTTCTTAGTAAACCTAGAATCTAAAGATCAACACAAATGCTTAGATCACATCCCCTGCTACAGAAACCATGCTGAACATCAATAGTTTTAAGGGGCTCATCATGCTATTGTTTCCTAGTATGAAGATACAATATGCATTTTTCAACAGATAAATCCAACAGAATCTTATTAAACCAGAGAGCTGGGCTAATATGTATGTACCATGGTTCCACTCATTGTTTACCTATAGAAAAAAAAAAAACCAAACTGCACAAGTACAAAATAGAACCAGAGTTGTTATGAGAAACAAAACAAAACAAAAAAAATATAAGCTTATGACCAGAATCAGTTCACTGTTAAGATATCAGGGAACAAAAAGACTATGTGATTTTAAAATCTCTTGATGAAAACACTGGAAATTGGACAGGAAGGACTTCAGGACAGAGGTTTTGCTAGTGCTTCTAGAATTCTACAGCGAGCAGCAGGAATACTGGCTAGGTTTGCTGGATATTCTGGACATTGTAGTTCAAAAATTTAACTTCCTAAACTTGGCTTCCCTGTTAAACACAAGCTAAGAGAAAATGCACTAGTATTTTGCATATGATAACATAAGAAACTGGCTTATAATGAACCTGAATATGGATCCATCTAGCTCAGTATTGTCTAAATTAAATTCTTTAGGACTTCTATCCCAATTTTAACTGTTGAAAACAAGGATTGAAACTGGTATTTTATTAAATGTGCTGTACCACTGAGCTATGGCCTTTTCCCTGGCTTTTGTATCACATATTTGATGTTAATAATTCAGGATACATGTTCTATTTCTGAAAATAATAAGTTTTGCATTAGGGTTTCTTTCTGGGGTGGGGGGAGAGAAGGGAGTTAATGATATTAATGATGAAGTGAGGCGAAGCTAAAAAGATCACTTAGAGGTTGTCTGCATAGACCAGAAGGCCTGGCTTCCCCCTGGCCTCATGTTGTTTGGATCAGATGACACAGGCCAAAATTCCTGGGGCAGGATCTGGTCCAATTCTACCTGCCTAGACACAGATCTGTAGGATCTGGCTTGACCTTGGATTAAAGAACATTTACTGGGTGCTGGTGGTGGTAATTAATCCTAGGTTTTGTGTGGAGTGTCTAAGAAACTCCATGGCAAAACCAGGCTGTTCAGATGGCCACTCTCTGCTCCTTACCTTGCTAGCCATCAATCTGACAGAGAAGCTCCCTAGCCAGCATGTCTGGTGTAGAAATGGGGTGCCTGGCCATGTGGGTGCAGCCACATGCCATGTTTCCTGACAGACATGGTGATTGGGGGGCTTTTCAGTTGGACTGATGACCAGCAAAGTAAGAAGCATTGGGAAGGGGTGTCTGAACAGCCCAGTTTTGCCATGGAGTTTATTAGAAATCCCACACAAAAACAAGGGTTAATTGCCCCAGGGTAAAGACTAACATGAAAATGGGGCACCTAACCATGTGGGCATATGCAGGTGCCCCATTTCCACTGCAATTGTAATAACTGGGGAGGGGGGCTTCCTAGTTGGATCAATGACCAGCAAAGTGAGGAATGCAGGGTTGCATGTTTCTGAACAGCCTGGTTTTGCCACAGAGTTTCTTAAAACTTCTGTGCAAAATCAAGGGCTAATTATCATTTAGTAAAGGCTGATGCAGAAATGGGGTGCCTGGGCATGGGGTGAAGTCAGGTGCCCTGTTTCCACATTAGACATGGTGATTGGGGGGCTTCTCAGTTGGATTGATGGTCAGCAAGGTGAGGAGTGGTCCCCAAGTCCCAGTTTCGGGATGGGTGTGTGAACACCTGCCTGTCTCTATGTCCACCCAGGAACTATCAGGACCAGAAGAATGGGCTCAGCCCATAGTTTTCTGGCCCATCTGTTCAAGCCCTTTGTCACATTCTAGAAAAGTTGTGCTTGTCTGTGTATGTGTATAAAATATTTTTCCAGCAGCCATATTTCTTACAGTGGGTTGCACTTTTCAAAAAGTATAAAACAAATTCAAAGCATAACTTTGAATGGAGCAAAGATAACTACAAAGCTAAAATCAGGGAGAATAACAGATTTTTGGCCTGACACTTGAAAAATATCATTGAAGTGGGTGACAGATAAATGGAAGGGGAATGAATTTCATGGACAAGATGCCAGCAACTGTCAAACCTTATCATTGGGGTCAACCAACTTATTTCCAGAGCTGGGATATCCACAGATATCAGATCTATGATAAAAATGTTATGGATTATCAGATTGATAGAGAAACAAACATCTCAGTCCTAGGTCATTTAGACTTTAGTGGTCAAATCTACTATTTTAAATTGTGACCAGAAATAAAATAGTGGCCAGTAAAGCCTTTATGTTGGTAAGGCATCCAGCAGATTATAGTGCATGAAGGCAATAAGGGCACCACTTTCATTCCTGTTTGCCTCATTAGTTATAATCAAATGATGGCAGGTGGAATTTGCAGTGACTGTAGACAGCTATGGTCTCCATGCTGATTGTTTCTCAAGCTGCTTCAGCATCATTAAGGTGATGAGCCTGCTGTGAGTTTCAGTTTGGTCAAAGTGCTGAACCGTATCCCCAAAACAAGTTTAGCACCTTGGACAACTTGTTTAAAGTAGACCCAAAGTAGATTTACTGCCCTTCTGACAAGGAAGCTTCTGGAGAAACAAGCAGTATGGAGACAACAGCTTTCCCCACTTACTGCTGTCTTCTCCTGACATTTCATGTTGGCTAGAGAGCACAGTGAATGCACCAACATTAGGACTTCAGGTTTTCCCCTCGAATGGCCTCAAGCATAATAATAATAATAATAATAATAATAATAATAATAATAATAATAATAATAATAATTTTTATTTAATACCCCGCCCCTCTGAGCGCAATCGGGGTGGCTTACAAGATAAAATCACAACAAACAATTAAGAATAAATTCCTCCCCCTCCCCCCTTTAAGAAATTATTAAACCAAAGCATCAAGAAAGATACTTCAAACTAATTATTTAAACAGCTTCCCTATAAGTAGAAATCAATTCATTTAAAACAAGCTGAGAGGTCATGTTGATTTGTATTAGGCTGAGTTTGAAAGACAATATGACTAATTTTTATATTGGCTCTTTTTAAGCTGTGTCATAGATACCCATTTTTTTTTCACAACCTGTCCTCTATGCTCTTAAGCAAATACCACTGGATCTGTTTAAAAGTATAGATAGATAGGAAACCTCTACCATCAAGCAGGTAAACAACAAGCTATTTTGAGAACTGACCTGTGTTTCTTTTTGTGACTTCAAAATGGGGTAAATCTGAAAAAATGTATGGTGGTGTTTGTTTTTTGTATTTATTTCTGAGGACCTCTTACCTCCTTCCTTAGTCTCCCTCCTAAGTCTATCTCACCAGACTTAGCAAGCATGAGCTGACATTGGCAGAGTAATGTCACTAGAAGTGGTGAATTATACTCCTTTCTTCCCCATCAAGAGACTCCCTCTGCTGCTGCCACCTTCACTCCCTCCCTACCCTTTCTACTGCTCCCATGCCATGTCTCTTTCTATTTCTCTTTTTTACATGGCTTCTTCTATTCCTTGCTGTCACCTGAGCCTCTTTCGCATTCCACAATTAGACCTCTGTGATTCCCCTTAACTGTCATGGCAACATCCTGGGATTTGCAGTTTAAGAAGGTCTATTTAGAATTCTCAGCAAGAGAGCATCATCTAATGTCAGATTCAAGGATTTCGCAGGATGCACCCATGGCAGTTAAAATGCAATCACAATGCTATAACTATGTAGTGTGAACGGTCCCCTGCTCCCTATATAAAGAAGCATCAGGAGCTCAAACCTGTCATTATTTCTATTAACCAGAACTGACAGGCCAGCCCCATTTATAGAACAGGGATAACCATCCAAAAACTTTGGATGTAGTGATTGAATTTATAGAAGCCTGTGCTGGGGCTGAAGAGGTGGACACCCTCCAATGGAAACCAGGAGGAGGACATGGGGTCCTTGGTTCATAAGGCCCAATTTGGGACTGCCACTGAGGGATGAACCCAAGCCTGGGGGACTCAGGGCCTTTACAGACTGACAGAAATAATGCAACTTGAGTCCACTTTTACTGCCCTGGCTCAGTGCTATGGAATCATGGGAACTGTAGTTTATTGTGGCACCAGAGGTCTCTGACAGAGAAGGCTCAATGTCCCAGAAAAAACTACAATTCCCATGATTCTCTAGCACTGAGCCAGGGCAGTTAAAGTGGATTCAAGTTGCATTATTTCTAGCAGTCTGTAAAGGCCCTCAGACACCCTTTTCATTGGAGGGTGTCCACCTCTTCAGCAGGCAGCACTGGTGCCCAAAGAAACCAACACACAGCTGTCAGCTTTACCAGATGCAGCAGTGTGTGAGAACATGGGTACTGAATGGCAGTGGGATGCAGAGTTCAGGGAAACAGTGGGGAGTTCAAAAGAGAGGAAGAACAGATAGGAAGGACAGGACAGAGGCAAGAAGAGACAGATAGGAAGATGCTGGGGTGAAAGAGAGTGGAAGGAGTGACAGAGAAGAATGGAAAGGAGGATGAGGGAGAGGGAGACACAATGAGAGAAGAACAGTTGGGCTGGAATGGAAGACTTGAGGTAGACACAAAAAGGGATAAGATAGGATGGTAGAACTGTACAGAGGGATTGATGGGGATAGGATAGGTAGAGTGGAAGGAGGTAGAGATGTGGAGAAATTTGGTGGTCATGGGGGGTACTGAGGAAAGAAGAAGTTTGAATGGAAGGAGATGGAGAAGAAAGGGGGAAGGAGTAGTTCAGACAAAGAGCTGGGGGAGGATAAGTAACCTTCAGGTAGCAGGATAAAAGAAATAGTTTGCCTTAATAACTTTCTGGTCACCCATGATGAAAGAGGGAATAACTACTTGACTTTAATTAGGGGAGAACTGTACCTACCTCTTTGGTGTTTTTTGTTTGTTTTGTTTTTAATTTCTTTTTGGATGTGTAAGTAGAAGCCCTTTTCTTTTTGTGTGAGATTCCAGTTTATTGCCTTGTCTCAGACTGTGACAAAAATAAATGTATTATAATACTAACTTCAGTGACTCCAGGTATATTAACACAGAATGGATCCACATTAGCCCCTCCTTAATGGAAGTGGTGTGAGGACCCACAATATGTTCTACTTAGTAGAGTAACTGTTATTCATTACTACTCAGAAAGCTCCCTCTCTCCCTCTCACTTTATATCCTCGCATTTCTCCCATTATGGGGCCCAAAAACAGCCTACAATGTAGGTTAGAACAAAATAGATACAAGAATATATAGTTTATACTTTTTTTAAAAAAAAAATTCAGTGACCAATCCAGTTAAAACATTGATTTAAATAATAAAAACACACTCAAACTGTAGTAAAAGATGCAGCACACCTGTGTGACAAATTTGTTGGTTAAAGCAGAGATAAAAATGGGAATATGAGTGCTGAGAACTCATGGTTATCTGTGATAATTCTAGATGTCCATGACTCCTCAAAACAATGCACACATTATAATAACTCCTGCCATTCTCTTTCATTTTTCATCATTCATGGGTGCTTGGATACTGATGTGGGATATAACTTTAGTTGTCTTAAGTTATTCATATTTTATTGTAATGCAGAAAGAATAGCTGGATGGAAATGGATCAAAGCAATGGGAAGAGATTTAAATCTTTTGTGCTATGTTGTACTTCTACAAGCAACATCACTGTTAGATTGTTCATTGAAGTAATTATGACTGGCAATTGCAAAGTGGGTCAGGGATAAAACCCTAGAAGGGAAGGATAAAACCTTTAGAATGTTGAAAGACCTACTACCCCACAGAAAGGGCTACAGCATGACTTTATCCTGCTTTCTCTATTTAACAGATACACTACCTACATTCATCTTATCTGTATTTGAATGTGTATACAGTCAATACAATAATTAAAGTGTATACAGACCTACAATAATTAAAGTGATGTCAAACAGCATTATTTCTACAGTGTAGATGTATCCTTTCAATCTCTTAGATCTAAAACAAACTGCAGAAATAATCCAAGCCTTTGTAGACCTTTTGTAGCATCTTTTACTACAGTTTGAATGTGTTTTTATTATTTAAATCAATGTTTTAACTGGATTGGTCACTGAATTTTTTAAAAAAAAATTCCTAGGGAATCATAGGAATTGTATTTTTTTTCCAGAGACACTGAGCCTTCTCTGTGAGAGAGCTCTGGTGCCACAATAAACTACAGTTCCCATGATTCCCTAGCACTGAGTCAGGGCAGTTAAAGTGGACTCAATTCACACTATTTCTGGCAGTCTGCAAAGGCCCCAAGTCTAAGAGACTTACAGGGATACATCAAGTGCTGTAGGTATGCTAAATGCTAGATAGCCTCTTCCCTTCCTTATTTTTTCAAGATACCTCCCTCACTGCCTCCACCCTGGTTTCTTGATATTATTTACTGCATACTCTTCTATCACAGAGCAACAAAGCTGAAGGAAGGAAGGAACTTCACTCAAACTGAAGTGGAGAAAACCTGGATGGAAAAGTTCCTTCCCTCAAAACTGGTTTCATACTGAACAAAAGTAAGGGCCAATGCAGACCGGCCATTTGGAGCGGCACAGAGCCACCCCACGAAGCGGCGGATTGGGGCCACAGCAACGCCATGCTGCAGCCCCGATCCTCCCTTTTGCCACCCCCAAAAGAGTGGCAAAATGCTGCTCGTTTTAGAGGCAGCAAAAAGACACCCTAAGAGCCGATACCATGGCTCTTCAGCACCCTTTTGTCGTAGCGTGCTTAAACACTGTGCCAGGAGAACGTCCTGATGCAGCGTGGCATGTGTACGGCCACACAGTGTCAGGACAGCATCGGAGTGGGGTTGGGGTAGCTGGCGTGTGGTTGCCCTACCCCAACTGTACCCCCAGGCCAGCCCTTTGGGCTGGTCTGCAACGGCCCTAAGAGACATAGTACTAATCTCACCCATTTTGGGCTCTGGCCACTGTCATTTGGAATGTAGATCTGAATACTATTGATATGATCATGTGGACCTCGAAAGGAAAAATATCCCAGATCACCCTGATCTAAACAAAACACATGACTAGTGAGCTAAAACAGGATCAAAATAATTGTAGACCTGTCAAATTTAGCAGGCATGGGTGAGTGGGAAGGTGTATGTGTGAACAGAAAATTAAAATGCATTAATTGGGACAGGTATGTCATGTTTGTTTGTGCCAAGTTCCTCCTTTCCCTGTCTCTAATTTTATTCCATGCTGATTTTGTGCTGAATTTTTAAAAATAAAATAATTGGTACTTATTTTAGTGTGCATTTTTAAAAAATATATATTACTGGACACATGTTACTGTATAAACAAAGGCAGATGTGCATACTGTTGAGGGCATTTTTCCTTTTGCAAAACACATCATATATACAGAAATATGTATATTTCTAAACCAAGTCTATTTCTATGTTAAATCCTGGAGGTACAGATTGTGTGAATCAAAAAATGTGAAAACGTGAATTTCTCACCTAAACATACATAACAATCAGAGCAACTGTGATCACTCTCTTTATACAAGAAAAATGGCAAATGTCCCTGGGCCTTGCTCAGCCACAATCACAGAATAAATGAAATCTAGTCTCAGAAATGCATGATACAGTGTTGAATAGATATCCATGCTTTTGCAGTTCATAACATGAATTTCCAGTATTTGGGTATAAAGAATGTCAAACATCATTACTGGAGTGTCACAGCAGGTGCTTTTTAAAGCTAAAGGCCTTGGCATTTTATGAAAAAAAGAGCTTAAAAATATCAGAGACATCAACCTTCCATAAAGAGCAAGTGATATAGCCTAGGTAAAATACAAAAGGTCATTGTTTAAAAGCAAAACTTTTGTATTTAAAGTCACACTCAGAAAAGATTGCTACCTGGATATTAAATAGCTAGCTTTAATTGTTTCTTTGCAGCTAGATTTTCATCTGTCTTCATCTAAATACTTAATAGTCTAGGTTAGAGCAGAGCAAAGAAAGGTCAATAGCCCAACATTATCTTTCAAATACTACTGCCCCATCCAACCCGCCCCATGTGTCTTGAAGCCAGCTGCTTTCCATTGTTTGCTTGAAGGAACTGTTATCTAGTTATATAGTGCCTCTAAATGTATGCCACTTACACTTAGTTATCATGCTCAATATTTGTTGATCAGTGCTCCCACCAGGAATTGTTTTCATCTTCTTTTAAAACCATCTATGGCAGTAACCACCTCTCTGCCTTGTGCCTTAATCAACAATATGATCTACATGTAAGTCAGAAGTCCCACGAACTTTAAGGAGGCCTCCTCAAAGTACATAACCCAGGATTCCATAGGATGCAGCTGTGACATTTAAAATGGAATCATAACTCTGTAATTGTGTAGTATGAAAGGGTCCTCAGTCTTTTTGCAGTGTGGCGAACAAAACTATATATAGGGGGGATGCATATGGGCAGCCATGGGCTTCCCTGGAAAGTGGCAGATCGGGACTGAGGCTGCCCCATGCCTCGGCCCTGATCCTCCCTTTCACCACCGGGGAAAGGAGCACTAAAATAGCGCTCCTTCCACAAGCCGTGAAAGGGGCACCCAAAGAGCCGCCATGCAAGGGTTACGGGCCCAGTCTATGGCTAGTTTGCCAGTTATGGCTGTGTCTGCCATTTAAGACTGTTTTTGCCAGTTGATGGCTAGTCTGGCTGAAGAGGCTTGTTTTCTGCCAGAAGTGGCTAGTCTGCCAGCTAAGACTGTTTTTGCCTAAAGAGAGGCTTGTC
>CM034706.1:60133566-60150131 GCA_020142125.1 Phrynosoma platyrhinos | reverse complement strand
GTCTTGAACTCCCTTCTCTTTTAGTATTCCTGTCCGTGGGATCACCCCAATATTTCTCTAAGTTTACCAAAATCAGCTCTCCTAAAGTCTAGAATGCGTGTCTGACTATGCCTGGCTTCTCCTTCCCACTGTATAATAAATTCCAGGAGAACATATCACTCCCACCTAAAGATCCAACCACTTGCACCCCATTAACTAGGTCATCCCTGTTAGGATCAGATCCAAAATAGCTGACTCACTTGTTGCCTTTTCCACCTTTTGGACAATGAAATTTTCTTCAAGGCAAGTGAGGAATTTGCTAGACCTTGAGGATTTTGCTGAGTTTGAATTCCAGCAAATATCAGGATAGTTGAAGTCACCCATCACTACTATATTTCTCCTTTCTGAGTGTGTGGTCATCTGTTCTAGAAAGGCATCATCCAATTCCTCTGCCTGTGTCGGGGGTCTGTAGTAGACTCCCACAATAACATCCCTGTTGTTTCCCTCCCCTTTAATTTTTATCCAGATGCTCTCCACCTGGCTTCCATGACTGATGTCCTGTATTTCTTTACTGGAATAGATTCACTGCCTCACTGATATGGGGTCCATCACCCACCACTGAGCTGGATATCAGTGGCAGTGTGGTTGACCTAAGTCCCAGAGTTGCCTATTCATTGGAACAGACACACAGGATTTGTACAGTTGGCCCTCCACATTTGTGGCTTTGACTTTTGTGTATTTGATTATTTGCAGATTTGATTAATATGTTATCTATAGGAATTTCTAGATCCTCCAGTGTGACTTTGCCAGAGGTTGACGGTAGAGTTGGGCTGGAGGATTTAGTTCCAAAACACACTGCTTTAACTGTCCTAGGGAATCCTGGGAATTGTGGTTTATTATGGCACCAGAACTCTCTGATAGAGAAGGCTAAAAGTCTCACAAAGCTACAGTTTCCAGAATTCCCTAGCACTGAGCCAGGGCAGTTAGGGGGGTTGCAGACTGCCAGTAATAGTGCAAATTAAGTCCACTTTTAGGGTTAGGGTTAGGGTTAGGGTTAGGGTTAGGGTTAGGGTTAGGGTTAGGGTTAGGGAATCATGGCAACTGTATTTTATTGTGGCACCAGAGCTCTCTGACAGAGACGGCTCAATGTCTCAGAAAAAAAACAATTCCCATGACTCCCTAGCACTAACCCTAACCCTAAAAGTGGACTCAATTTGCACTATTTCTGGCAGTCTGCAACCCCCCTTAGTTGTCTCAAACTGGATTATTTCTGCAGTGTGTTTTGGACCTTAGAGATTCCTAGAGGAAATACTTCTCTAGCCATTTATTTATCCTCTGGTGTGATTCTATGCTCAGTGATTGGTGAATGCTGACCATAGAGTTGCATTGGAGGAACTAGGGAGTCCTAAAGAAGTGTTCTCTTGTGTAAAAAAAGAAGAAGAAAAAAAGTGTTTCACAGGGGGCCTGTGCCCCTAATCCCAGCAAATATGGAGTGACCACTATACAACTGAAGGTACTATTTCATCTTACAGGTACCCAGATTTCAACCTATACTATTGTCATAGAATAATAGATCTTGTTGCTTTCTTTCCATGTATACAGCCATGTTTATCTTTCTCCACATGGCTCTGTTCCTCTCTGCACAGGACTGCCTAGAGAAACTGCACAATATGAACCAGGGCTCTGAATTTTAAGCAGGCTCAAGATTCTTCTTTTCTCTGTTTAGAAATTAAGCATGGGCCACTGGGGACTAATTCAGTAAAGTACTCCACCTTAACTAATTTGTACACAGAATTGCTGCTGAACTAGAGCCTCTGATGGAGCATTCACCCTGAGTCCTCTGTTTCCTTAATGCACATGTTTAATAAAAAGTTGCCAGCAGCTAACTTTTAAGTTACTCCAGTGAAATCTTCTGGATATGTTATAAAATATGAACACCACTATTTGTGCAATTTTGTAAGCACGACTAATGAGTACCTTTGGAATGACTATATGTTTGCAGCAACATATGCTTCGGGGGATATTGACATTTGCCAGCTAACAATTAATCACCCTGAAATATCTCATTCTGGACATATGGGAAAGCAATCTGCTAGCTGCAAAACCACCAAACAAACCTGTTGTTATCAGTGCCACTCTGAATTATAGGTGATGTGGAAGCAAGAGTTCATCTGGAAGTTTTTGCAACAGGATAGTGTTAAACTAGCACTTGCCGTTACTGAAAGAGGTGACTCCAGACTCTATTTGCCAGCTAACTTTTATTTAATCAATAACCTTGTATCAGTTTAACTAGGATTCAAGCCTCTGTAGAAATTATTGATCTGAAGTCTTCCTGGTGGACACAACATTTCATTCATTTGTAGTGATTCAAAATGGGTGAAGCCTCTGACTTTGACGGAGAAATATGTCATCAACTGTGGCAGCCCAGAACAATAATTAAGCAATTTTTATAGGGAACTACAGTTTTATACAAATTTTAAAGGAAAGAATTATACACCGGAAGGGGAGGGAGAAGAGAAAGAATGATGAAAAAGATCAATAGAGTGGCAACTGTATTCTATTAATATTGACCCTGATTTACATTACTTTTGTTCTCCCAAGAAATTACACATTTTCTATATTCCTTTTATTTGAAGGAGTGGGGTAGAAGATGAATGAAATCCTTTTGAGTATCTGTGTTTCCTAAACGCATTCACAAGTTAGGATGGACTACAGAACATATAGTCATTCCAAAGTGATCTTCTCCAAGACAGAATTTTGTGTGTGCATGTGTCTTCAAGTTGCCTGTCACCTTATGGTGATCCCATTAATTTAATAGGGTTTTCTTAGGCAAAGAATACTCAGAAGTGGTTTGCCAATTCTTTCCTCGTAAATATAGTCTACTACAGCACCTGACATTTGTTGGTAGTTTCCCATCTGAATACTAACCAGGGCTGACCCTGCTTAGTTTCCAATATCAGACAGAATCTGCTGCCTTTATGGTATTTAGTTCCAAGACAGTATGTATCAATATGTAGTGTCTTTGTACAGCATTGTCAATGTATTTGTTACCCCAATATATAGAAAAGACATTAACTTAGGTGTCTTTCATTAAAGTATCATAGCAGTCCACAAAGATAGATTGAGCAATGACCATGAGATATGATGTTGAAATAGAACTTCCATATCAAGAATGTTCTGTAGAAGCCTTGAGGAGGCAATGAGAAAATAAGCCAATGATATTCAGCTAGGAATCAGTACATAACACTTGTCCAGTCAATAGATTAGAGCAGAAAACAGAACAACTAGTCTGTTGAACAACTGGATTTTTGTTCTTGTGGGACTACAATTGTCAGGAAGTCTACTGCTGCTTCCATTTTGTTTCTATGTATCCATTTTATATCTGGCAATCAATAATCTATAATCTATTAGAAGCCAAGATGACAAGACTTAGGGGGGTTGCAGACTGCCAGAAATAGTGCAAATTGAGTCCACTTTTAGAGTTAGGGTTAGTGCTAGGGAGTCATGGGAAATGTTTTTTTTTTTTTTCTGAGACACTGAGCCTTCTCTGTCAGAGAGCTCTGGTGCCACAATAAAATACAGTTTCTATAATTCCCTAACCCTAACCCTAACCCTTAAAGTGGACTCAATTTGCACTATTTCTGGCAGTCTGCAACCCCCCTTAGACTGTCATACTTTGGACACATCATGAGAAGGCAGGAATCATTGAAAAAGACAATAATGTTAGGAAAGTTGGAGAGAAGTAGAGAGGAAGGTCACATGCTAAATGGATGGACTTTATTAAAGAGATCACAAATATGGGTTTGCAGGAGCTGGGTAGAGCAGTAGAGGATGGGGGGGGGAGAGGCTGCAGATGTCTCATCCATAGGGTCATCATGGGTCAAGATTGACGCAAAGGCAGTTTACAACAGCAACAAATGTCGCAGGAGCAATATATTTGCAAGAGTGAAAAAAGTCCTAGTGTTTGAATCCATTAAAGTAATAGAGTTTTTACATATACTATGCAAATTTCTCTCTACCTCCAAAAGTCTTCACCTTTCACTCCACCTTTCATTAACAGACATTACTGTGGCTGTGCAGTCTTAAATGTGTTCATTCATCAGACAGATATGTGTCACTTTTCAGTAACCCATCCTGGTAAACGCAGCCATTTCAGTAGAAAACTTTAAAAAAATCATAACTAATTTAGGCTTCCTAAATTTAGCATGCTTTTGAGAACAATCACCTAAGACCCAGTTTGCTGCCTCATGGTTCCCTGTGTGTGCATGAGTGATAGCAAAGAAACATGAGAAACTGGTGAGGTTTGTCCACTCATTTTGTGAAACTGAGGGCAACAAGCCCTCCCCCCCTCCAAACATCCCATTTCGTTTTTGGTACCAGCTTTCAAATTTTACATTATAAGAAAATATGCACATGCTGATTTTTCTTTACCCTTCTGTTAACAAATGCTTTTTTCTAGGCTAAACCTTTAACAGTGGTGTTTCACTTTGTAAATAAAGGGTCTCAACTTACATATACCAGTTCCTATTAATTAGGCTAATTCAAATTCCCAGGTTATCTCAGCTAAGTTGTGTTAGATAGATTTCTGAGAAAGATTTCTGAGAAACGTTGGTAAAAACTGGGAGCAAGAAAATATATTTGATGGCTCACATCCAAGGATAAGTGAAAACAAACAAAGACATCTAGTCTGAGCTGAAACATAAGTAAGCAGTTACTTAGAAAAGGGCCTTCAACCTACTGGCAAAATATGTGGTCACAAAAGTAAAGGAGACAGGCAAGTCAGACAGGGCCATGGGGGACTACAGGCTGACTTTTTGCTTAGTTGGCTTCTCCAACATTTCATAGCTGGTACCACTGAAAAAAAATTGCTGATCAAGTGAGCAAGCCTCTACTAGTTTAGGCTGCCAGAAGTTACTGCATGGCTGAAATACTATTTTCCTACAGCTTAGGGTAAATATCCACTGCCCAAAACAGAAGGGCCAAAAGTGCTGCCTTCGGGCCAATCTGGAGATGTGGCGTTAGATGATACATGCCCTTGGATTGGGCCAAATGCCAAAAAAAGCACTCATTCTCAGCGGTCTGTTGCAGAGTGTGGTGGTGGCCAGCCACAGGACTGTGGCGTCTGGTCGCGGCGGTCCTGTGCCAAATGGGGAGCGACTGGAGCTGGAGTGGCTAGAGACCATTCCAAGCTGTTAATCTTCATGACCCCCTAGTTACACTAGACAACTCCTACATTACATACCAACATAGTGCAAAATATGTGGGTCAATAGTCAATGTATATAGTTAACAAACTCACTATGTAATTGCAATGCATAATGTGTAAAGACAGGAAGTAGAGACAATGTGCTGCCTTGAATCCCATAGCCACCTTGAACCCATTTTGGGAAAAAGACAGGATATAAATCCTTTAAATAAATAAATAAATGTGCCCCCCACCCTACCTGTATATTTTGCCACCATATGTGCAACAATCCACTTATGACACCATCACCTGGAAATGACCATTATGAATTATCAAAAAAAATAAGAACAAAATAAAATAAAAATCACTCTCCACGTATGCAACACAACTTACTCAGCCAATACGCCAAGGTCTAACAAATTCCTCACTAACCTCGAAGACAATTTCTTTGTCCAAAAGATGGAAGAGGCAAGAAGGGGATCAGCTATTTTAGATCTGATCCTAACCAACAGGGATGACCTGGTCAATGGGATGCCAGTGGTGGGAACCTTAGGTGGGAGTGATCATGTTCTCCTGGAGTTTCATATACAGTGGAAAGGAGAAGTTAGGCATAATCAAACACTCATTCTAGACTTTATAAGAGCTGATTTCAACAAACTTAGGGAAATACTGGGAGTGATCCCGTGGTCAGGAATATTAAAGGAGAAGGAAGTTCAGGATAAATGGGAGTTTCTCTAAAGGGAGATACTGAAGGCACAATCTCAAACTGTTCCAATGTGAAGGAAAAATGGAAGATGTCTCAAGAAACCGGGTTGGATGATAAAAGAACTTTCAACTGAACTAACCCCCTAAGCAGACAGGCGGCCGTGGGCCACCCTGGGAAGATGCGCTGCGGGACCAAGGCATCCCCATGCCTCAATCCAGCGGCGCACCGTCGGTGCCCCTGGAAAGGAGCGCTAAAATAGCGCTCCTTTCATATGTCGCTGAAAGTGCCCCGCAAAAGGTTGTGGCGCACTTTCGGCAACTCTTCCACCGCAGCGTGGGAGGTCCTCCTCAGAGCGCCGGCCTTGCGGAGGGCCAGCGGCTCTGAGGACGACCTCGGGAGGGGGAGGGGGTGCTGAGCGTGCAGCTGCCCTACCCCTTCCCTGCGCCGAAGATGGCTGAATTAGCCGTCTGCTTAGGCCTTAAGTTTTAAATGGGAGATGTATAAGAAATGGAAAAGGGGAAAAATCACTAAAGAGGAATTCAAATAAATAGCTAGCACACGTAGGGGTAAAGTCAGGAAAGCCAAGGCACAGAATGATCTCAGGCTTGCTAGAGCAGTTAATCACAATAAAAAAGGTGTCTTTGAGTATGTCCATAATAAAAGAAAGAAGAAAGAAATGGTAGGGCCACTACTTAGAAAAGACAGAAAAATTCTAACAGGGGACACAGAAAAGACAGAATTATTCAATACCTTCTTTGCCTCAGTATTCTCACAAAAGGAAAAGGGTGTTCAACATGAGGAAAATGGAGCAGAGGACACAATAGGGGAAATGCAGCATAAAATAAGAGGAAATACAGGAATACCTGGTTAACCTAAATGAATTTAAGTCTCCAAGACCAGATGAACTACATCCAAGGATATTGAAAGAACTGGCAAATGTAATCTTAGAGCCACTGGCAATAATCTTTGAGAAGTCCTGGAGAGCAGGAGAAGTCCCAGCAGACTGGAGGAGGGCAAACATTGTCCCCATCTTCAAAAAGAGGAAAAAAGAGGATTCCAACAACCATTGCCCAGTCTGACATCAATACCGGGAAAGATTCTAGAACAGTTCATTAAACAGAGAGTCTGCAAACATTTAGAAGGAAATGCCATAATCACTGAAAGTCAACATGGGTTTCTCAAAAACAAGTCATGCAGACTAATCTGATCTCTCTCTCTCTCTCTCTCTCTCTCTCTCTCTCTCTTTCTCTCTTTTTTCATAAAATTACCAGCTTGCTAGATGAAGAGAATGGCACCTCTTCATCCCAGAGAGAAGTGACCAATGGGGTACCACAGGGATCTGTCCTGGGCCAAGTGCTATTTAACATCTTTATCAGTGACTTGGATGAAAGAATGGGGGCATGCTTCTCAAATTTGCATCTGACACCAAATTAGGAGGAATAGCTAATACCCCAGAAGACAGGATGAAAATTCAAAATGATCTTAATAGATTAGAAAGTTGGGCCAATGCTAACAAAATGAATTTGAACACAGAGAAATGTAAGATACTGCACATAGGGCAAATAAATAAATAAATATGAAATGCATAGATATAAGATGGGGGACACCTGGCTTAATGAGACTACATGTGAAAGGGATCTAGGAGTCCTAGTGGACCACAAGTTGAACATGAGTAAACAGTGTGATGCTGCAGCTAAAAAGGCCAATTCAATTTTAGGCTGCATTAATAGAAGTATAGTATCTAGATCAAGGGAAGTAATAGTGCCACTGTATTCTGCTTTAGTCAGGCCCCACCTATAATACTGTGTCCAGTTCTGGGCACCATAATTCAAAAAGCATGTTGAAAAACTGGAGTGTGTCCATTGGAGGGAAACTAAAATGGTGAAGGGTCTAGAAACTATGCCCTACGAGGAACGACTTAGGGAACTGGGTATGTTTACTCTAGAGAAGAGATGGTTAAGAGGGGATATGAGAGCCCTGTTTAAATATTTGAAGGGATGTTATATTGAGGAGGGTGCAAGCTTGTTTTCTGCTGCCCCAG
Source organism: Phrynosoma platyrhinos (assembly GCA_020142125.1). Classification (NCBI taxonomy): domain Eukaryota; kingdom Metazoa; phylum Chordata; class Lepidosauria; order Squamata; family Phrynosomatidae; genus Phrynosoma; species Phrynosoma platyrhinos. Next base: position 60,142,221 of record CM034706.1, on the reverse strand, counting down.
AGAACAGGACCCGGAACAGTGGATGTAGGCTGCAGGAAAAGAGATTCCACCTCAATATTAGGAGGAACTTCCTGACACTGAGAGCTGTTTGACAGTGGAACACACTCCCTCAGAGTGTGGTGGAATATCCTTTTTGAGGGGTCTTTAAACAGAGGCTGGATAGCTATCTGTCAAGGATGCTTTGATTTTGAGTTTCTGCATGGCAGAGGGTTGGACTGGATGACCCTTGTGGTCCCTTCCATCTCTATGATTCTACTCCTGAGTTTATCACTAACAGGATGCTAGGCTATATGTCAATTGGTTATTTTATTCACTTTTTTCCTTCTGCTGCAGCAGCACTGAAGCATTTGAGAGTCAGAAAGCAGGCATCAGGTAGAATAGTGGATGAATGAGAATAGATAGTGTGTGCCTACAGACCTAACATGCATCCCCTGAAACAAAATATAGACCTGTGTCTCTAAAATTGTCACCTTTCCCCACTGTATGAGTTTTAAAAATTTTCCCTGATGAAGAAGCCAGTGAAGCTTCAAAAGCTTGTATGATGTATTTCTTTGCTTTGGAATGGGCTTAATAATTGTTTTTGAATCTAGTATTTTGTTATATTTTGCTTTATGACCAGCATAGCTACCCTTGAATATGTTTCCTTTATTTGAACATATCCAGTTTAGCTGCAACAGGGGAATCTTAAAACATGTCTGGGACTTAATTCTTTCATGTTTTCTACCTCCAACAAGAGACAGCAACAGTGGTACCATAGCTGTGCAGAAAAAGGCATGGTAAACAGCTTTTGAATGTCTTTTACTGTGAGGACCCTATGATGAAACCATTCAGAATGAAACAAGAGATAGTTCCAGAAGATAAGACTCCTGGGTCAGAAGGCACTTAACAAGGGGTAGAGCAGAGGACAACTGAGATTAGCAATGTGGATAATAACAAAATTGAATTCAAGCCAGAAGAATATTCAGCTGTTGACATGCTGAGGGGTGAAAGGAAAGCCCAAAGTTGTACAATACATATTATGGAATTTATCACACAGGAGAAAATTAGGAGTTTAAACAGTAATTAAATAGTGAAAATTGCACAATTGACATTAAAACGTGATTAAAATGAGATTAACACAAGAGCCGTTATCCCATGACTAACCAGGGAATAACCAAGCAATAAACAGTAAAAAGTAATTCACAGGAAAATCCTGTGAATGATTTGCTGATGTTTCTTCTCTGGTTATTCACAGGATAATGGCACATTAATCACATTTCATCTCCATGTTGTTTGAAAATCATTAGCACAATTGTGGAATTATCATGGGTTATTCATGGGATAATAATACTTTAAACATGACGTCATGTGAAAACCATTACTGCAATTGTGGGATTATCACAGGTTAATCACCATTTATACTTCCAATTGTCCCCCATGTGATAAATTTCTATATAAACATGGAATGTGAGATACAGGAATCAGGAGGAGCTAGACATAATGAAACAAGAAACAAATGTATAAATATTGTTATACTTGGGGAGGGTAAGCTAAAGCAGACAGAAATGGGCTATTTTGAGTTAGATAATTACACAATGTTTTACTGTTTTACAGAAATGAAAATCTAAGAAGAAATTGGGTGGCATTAATATTGAGGAGAAAGATATCAAAAGCAGTCAAAGATGTATGTCATGCAAAATCAGATTGAATAATATCAATAAAACTTCAGGGAAAATTTATAAGTATGACTATAATCCAAGTTTATGGTCAAATTACAGAGGCAGAAGAAGAAGAAATTGGAAGATTCTGTTGTGGAGTTCAGGGAGAAACTGACCACACATCAAAACAGGACTTCTTATTAATCAGAAGTGATTGGAATGCAAAAGTAGGAAACACAGCAGAATCAGATTGTAGGGAAATTTGTCCTAGGATCAAGAAATGGTTGTTGGTTTGATTGGTTGTTGTGTGTGGAAAGACAGGGCTTCTGTGTGTCTTCTTATCTATCCCTCCAGGCAGCAAAACATCTTGGATGGTTTAAGAGGGCTTGGCCAGTGCAGTGGACAGAAAACTTTTTTTTAAAAAAAATAATCTTTATTAAATTTTAAAATAAATGATAGAAAACTTTTGAAGGATCAAACAGTTTGCAACTTGCTGTAGTGGATCTGATGCAAGTTTGCTCATTTTGCTTCCTGCCCTGCATGGCATGAGGCTTCAATCTCTTATTCACTCCCCCACTCTCCTATTTACTACAGCAGAGTAATGGAAAAGCATTTCTCTCTTTCTAATAATGAGGCATTAAAAACAGAAAGGTGAAAGATTCAAATACTCCTGCTAGTGCACAGTTAACATTCTATTTCTTCCATGAAAGTTCAGCCACAATCTAATAACCAATCATCCTTGGACTGAATATGAGTTTTTAAACCTAGTTGAGGGGAAATTAGTTTTAAAGGAATCCCTAATACATTTCCTACCAAATAAATGTGAGTGTTGCAGTCCATTAGGGGACTTGGTGACAGCATTTAGATGCAGAAGTACCAGGCTGCATTTCCAAAAAACTCCCCCCAAAAACCCAACCCTTATTCAGAGATACTGGTGCTTCTCATTTTAGATTGCATTGGAGAGATTTTGTGAAACTGTGTTTGTTCTCTCAGTCTGTGACTCACAGATATCTACAGAAAGGGACTGAAGTTAGACTATAATCTATATAAGGTTAACAGTATGGAATTTGGCTCTAGCGACTCTTCTACTGATTTTTTAAAAAGTAATTCCTGTATGTTTTGTAACTTTCTCTTCCATGCATGAAAATATTACAGTAGAGCCATGGGAACTCTCTCTTCATGACTTCATCTCATTGCATGGGTATAATATTTAAAAAATCTGGGGCCCCATGGGCAGGGCCATTTACATAGGTCTCTCCATCCCACAATATTAGCACATAATTACTCTATGGTAAGGGCCAGAGTAATCAGCTACATTCATTTGTCTGCAAGGTTTCAAACATAAGAGTCATGACCACTGAAAAGTTAATTCCGCAACTCCTCCCTAACACTTATAGCATAATTGTGGGATATTGAAAATACTGTATGGTGCCATTAAGCTTGAAAAGCAATGATTACATCATGTCATCTCAGGACATATCTATATAGCTATGCAGATATATCTGATTGGGATCAGTTGATATCTGGTTTGCATGTGATTTGCATGTAGTTGATCAAAAGTCTGTTCTAATTTCTAATGTGCATTTATTTTTGGATGCAATTTTCCCCAATATATGCATTTTGTATGCAAGTTTCCTTAATAATTTTACAGTCTGCACAGACCTTCTATGCCATTTCAAAGCATGGTTTTTGTAAAGCCACTTTGCCTGATAAAAAAGCCCATGAGCTTCGAAGGCTAGTACAATTAATATCTTTTTCATTGACCTAATAGGGGTATCACCACAGCAGGGATCCAACATATGATTTTCTGGTCATATTTAGACTCTGTGTTGTTGCTATTTTTACAATGAAGACAGAATATTTTCATCACTGGACCTTTGTGAAAATTTTGTTTGCTTGCTTGAATGAACAGGCACTATTGTTCACTAGGGGTGTATTCACAATGCAGAAATAAAGCAGTCTGGCTCCACTTTAATTACCATGACTCTATTCTACAGAATCCTGGAATTTGTAGTTTGGTGAGGCACCAAACCTCTATGACAGATTAGGCTGAATACCTGACCAAACAACAAATCACAGGATTCCACAGGATAGAGTCATGGCAGTTAAAGGGGTGTCAAACTGCTTTAATTATGCTATGTGGAAGAGCTGTAGATGACATCTGAAGTATACCTGTTCTCTGCAGGATTCTGTAGAATAGAGTAATGGCAATTAAACTGGTATCAAACTGCAGGCTGTGGAGACCATGACCTGGATTACAGAAGATGATTGTGTCTATGTGTAATGTGGATTACAGAAGATGATTGTGTCTATGTGTGTATAATTCTAAAGAATTTGTGCTTCTGAACCCTGAAAATAATATTACTGTTGTTTTTTTCATTATATATCAGACTCATCTTTGAATCTCAGAGCCTCACCTCTGTGGTAATTATTCTTTGTCTCAGCTGAAAAGTAATGGATTTTAAAAATGCCATTCAACAGATCTAGAGGCTTTGAAACGTGTGTCAAAAATATCACCCCTTTTCTGTAGGAATTTGTTCCTGCCACAGATAATTTATCCCAAAATTTTATTTGGAAGATCTAAGACACTGGCGTTCTCCCCATCTCTGAATGTTGTAGGTGGAGAGCAGTAGAGCAGAAATTGTGCTGACTATATGATGGTTCACAGGCTAGTCCCCACACTTTATGTGGTCTTTATTTAAGGCCAATGGTGATGAGATTCAAATGGAGCAAACTCACATAAAATGAGTACTGTGTGCATTGGCTCCATGACCATTTTCTGAAGAGGAGGGCCACTTTTTGAATAATAATTGATCAAGTCTCCAAACATTCTGTCTTTATACTTTAAAATACACCCAATGGAACAACCACTTTAAACTTTGTAGAAAGAAATTAAGATCACAGTTTCAAAGATATGTGTTTGTTGATGACACCTATCACAGTCAAATTTTGCAGTGGTGTTCAGCTTGATTTACCTGATGGGGTAGGCAAACTGTTCCCTTTAAGGGCCGAGGGACTTCAGCTCCCAGAATCCCAGACTATTGGCCAACATGGCTTCTGGGAGCTGAAGTCCCTCGGCCCTTAAAGGGACAGTTTGCCTATGCATTACTTGGAATATGACTGGCATATGCGTGTGTTCCTAATTTGGGACTACCAGGTTTTTTTTCCTGTTTGGTTTGTAACATCTTGCCTGATAAAGAAGCCTATGGAGCTTTGAATGCTTGCAACAAGTATATTGTGAATTTTGACTGGTCAATAAAGGTATTACTGATGGATTTTTGTCTGGATTTGCTAAACGGCCAACACAGCTACCCCTGAATTTTTTCAGGGTATGATTTGTCATGTTGCACATTCCTGCCACCCCAAGTTATTCAGAGGCCAAGATCCTACAGCAAAGCATGCAGAACATTATGCTTGACACACACAACTCCAGGGGTAGGCAAACTGTCCCCTTTAAGGGCTGAAGAACCTCAGCTCCCAGAATCCCAGACTATTGGCCAACATCCCTGACTATTGGCCAACATGGCTGAGGCTTCTGGGAGCTGAAGTCCTTCGGCCCTTAAAGGAGACAGTTTGCTTACCCCTGCACAACTCTGTGTCTTTCCATTCACAAGGCAACTGTCAAGACTTGGGGCACTGTTACAATCATTTAATGGAGACAGGAAAATGTGGAGGTTAGAGGCAGTGTCCATCTGTAGTTTTGCATCTGAGATCTCCAGAAACTTGCTGGAAATCCAGTAATGCAACCTCAATTCTCTTCCCCTAGCTGTTGGGAATTGCAGCTGGGACAGGTGTTGCCTTATCTATTTCCCCTCCTTCCCCCAGCCAGTAAACAGCTGTGACAGCACACCCAGGGCTTGAGATCTGCCTGGACATTGTGTTAAGATCTAGTGAAGAACTCCTTGCATCCCAAACTAGGCATACATGCACGTAATCCTATGTTATATGCACATATATCACTAACAAGATTCTAGCCATTGTGTCCTTATTCTTTCTTTATGCATTTCTGTTAACTGGGCTGGGGGAAGAATGTTCACCTCTCAGTAAAATGGTTTAAGCTCTTCTTCCCTATATGAGATGGCCAGGGGTATGGCGAGGATAATCTGTTTCTTTGTATATCACAACAGGGTCTTGTGCTGCAGGTTCCTGCTCTTTCTTGCTTCAATTCCCTCTGTTCCATTGCAGGGAAGTCTGCTCCTACACAGCACAGGTGGAAGTGGGGGAGCAATACTTCTTGAAGAACAGGGGAGTGTTGCTATTACACTTTCCCTTGTACTGTGTCACATTGGCTGACATCATGTCAGGTTCCCCCCACCCACAGTGTAATTAAAGGAACTGGAACATTAAGAAGCAGGGCTCTGTGGTAGAGGGCCCTTGTTTCAAGGTTTAAATACTATAGATTCTTACCATGAAAGGAGTACAGCAAAGAATATATAAAAGCCTCTTTACTAAGAGGCAAGACTTTCCCACCACGACAATAACAAGGAATGCCTAAAAATTGTCCCTCAATTCTTTATAATTGTCATGCAGGTGGTACTGCAGGGGAAAAACAACAAGGGTATGTCTTGTTAGTACCAAATCTTACAAGTTACCTGAAACAGTACAATTTGCAATGTGTTATTTCCAAGCTCTGGGTTCATGGTAGGGTTACCAGATTGGATCTCAGATAGGTGAGACAGGACAGATACCTTCATCATGCTTAACAGAATCACATCCTGGCTGAAGAAACTTAAGTACTTAAAAGATCTTCAGCCAGGATGTGGTTCTGTTAAGCATGATGAAGGTATCTGTCCTGTCTCACCTTTCAAAACTCAAATTTAAGGTGCATCTATCTCCTCCCAACATAGCTCCTTCCTCACAGGAGGAGAGCAAGTGGGGACATGGTGGAGTGCCTGGTGAGAAGAACAAAGTTGTCTACTCCTCAGTTCCCTCTTTTCTGCTTCCATCAGCAGGGTCATTAGCTGTGTTGGGAGGGGATGGCTGAACCTGACTTTTGGCGTTTGGAAGGTTAAGGTGAAGGTGAATACAGGTATGTTCTGTTGATTAAAGTTACAGGAGACTGACGATAGATGAGATGAATCCTGGATCTGCTCAGGCACTCCTAGTTCAGAATGTTTGTGCATCAGCTGATTTTTACTTGACATTGTTTCAGCTAGAGGGCTGGATTCAAACCTAGATTGTGCCAGTTTTACTTCATTGATATTGAAGAGCAAACAATACCTTGTCTTTACTACATTATCATTTGTCGTTTCATTCTTTGTATTGCAAAACATCTGCTGGGTAGCTACATAACTGCCATGCAGTTTGCAGGTGTGGATATCTTAACTTCATAAGACGTACACACATTTTTTAAAAAGCAGCCAGAAAAAGGCAGCACACATTTGGTAATTACTGTGTTAATAACAGCGTAATTGTGCAGTTGTTTCTTCCCTACAAATTACATGGTAGTCATCCTTGGAATTATCATTAAAATGAAAAATGTCTTCACTTGATGCCAATGAGCGATTAGCTTATAATTATAATATAATGGCACATTTATTGGTGTCTGGCAAGATAAAGCACTGCACAAAATCTGTACACTATGAGCTATTGTCAGAGCTGACAGAAGTCCAAGGATATTTGTCTTTTTGAACAATAGCTGTATAGATGCTAAAATCCATGAATTTGTTCTTGGCAGGGACTGGACATCTGATGGCCCTTGGGAAGACAGTGTGGTACTCCTCATTAAACAAGCAGTTTACTTACTGACAGTAAGAAGCTATTTTAGTAAAATTGAGCCAGCTGTTCAGGTACAAGGGTTGAGTTGAAATAAATATCAGTCCTGCATATGTAGGGCAGCAATGGATTAGTCACATGCTATCTAACATTTTAGAGATGAAAGCTGGGAAATGTATGGCCAAGTAATATCAGAGAATGGTTAAGATGGTAAAAGTTATTATGAGGGAAACACATATGCTGGAAGAGGATGCAGTGGTTTGTGTTTGCCTGAGTTTACTGGGAAAAGAAAGATTTTGTCCTTTTCCTTCCTCATTTCTCTGCTGAGTTAATTGGGTGCAAACTAATTTTTCATGTTACTCAATGTGGAGCAATTGCTGTAAGCAGAGGGCAAAAGGGGAAATGGAAGAAGAGAGAAACTGCGACATTTTAAAAGCAGCTTAAAAATGGAGTGGCAGGAGATTAGTCACTGTCCCTAACAAATTTTGACAGCCAGAGTGTATGGACCTGTCATCTCTTATTCCCCCCCCCCTTCCCTGTGCTGTTGGAATATAGACAACCTAAGGTGAACACCTGTAGGCTGTCTATATTCCAACAGCACAGGGGGTGGGAAATAAGAGATGACATATTCATACACTCCATACATTCCACAGAGTAGAAATACTGTCCTTCAGGACCAGGTTGCAAGGAAAAATCTAGCAGACATGCAGGCAAGACTACCTATTGCTCAAGCAAAGTCCAACCCTTAGCTGGGTTTTATAGCACTGTCAGAGAAGAGTTAATTAACAGGTAAAGGTATTCCCCATTGTCAAGGTCATCAAGTCATGTCTTATCATAGGGGCAATGCTCATCTCCGCTACTAAGCCAAAGAGCCAGCGTTGTCAGAGACTACTCTGTAATCATGTGGCCAGCATGATTGCACAGAATGCTGTTTACCTTCCCACCAAAGTGATACCTATTTATCTACTTGCATTTGCATGCTTTTGAACTGCTAAGATGTCAGAAGCTGGGACTAGTAACAGGAGCTCACCCGTCATGTAGTACCTGGGCCTTGAAGTGCCAACCTGCCAATCTTGCAATCAACAGAATCAGCATCTTAACCACTTGTGCCACTGTATCCCAAACAGCAACAGTTAATTAATTAATAGTCAGTGGAGCTTCGAAAGCTTGCAACATGTATAATTTGCATTTTGGTTGGCCCAATAAAGGTATCACTGCTTTGTGGATTTTGGATGATGCTTTACTTTGCTATATGGCTAACACAGGGGGGTTGCAGACTGCCAGAAATAGTGTGAATTCAGTC
>CM034706.1:60114732-60125631 GCA_020142125.1 Phrynosoma platyrhinos | reverse complement strand
CAGCTGGTACAAAATATGGCAGCCAGGCTTGTCTCGGGAACATCTAAAAGGGGCCACATTATTCCGGTTTTCAGGTCCCTCCACTGGCTGCCTATCAGCTTCTGGGCCCATTACAGGGTGTTGGTTATCACCTGTAAAGCCCTAAATGGGTCCAAGCTATCTCAGGGACCGCCTCCTCTCATACAATCCTCCCCATGCTCTCCCCTCCTCTGGGAGGAATTTGCTGCAGCCTCAATAATCGAGGCTTTTGGCTACCTCCCAGAGGGCTTTTTCAGTTGTCGCCCCGAAACTCTGAAACGGCCTGCCAGATGAGATTCGTCAGTTAACATCATTAGACAGCTTTAAAAAGGCTATCAAGGCGGATCTCTTCTGGAAGGCCTTTCCAGATTAATGATGCCGGCCTCGGGTACTCCCACCCCCAATGATCTTTGCATGGCCCGATCTATTGATGGATGAAGAAAACTACCTTGGGCCAATGTTGTGCTTTGTAATTTTTTCAATTTTTGTAATTGTTCAAATTTGTAGTTTTAATCTTCATTTGATTTAATACTGTTTTAAGGGGGGTATGGATTGTGTTTTGGGATATATTGTATGGTTTTATTGTTGTAAGCCGCCCTGATTGGGTCCCCAAAGGGCGGGATCTAAATAAATTTTTTCATTATTATTATTAATCAATAAAACTCTTCTGAATACAACAGTAGACATTGCTAAGCCTAAGAAATATTGCTTGAAGCCTTGATGAATTAAAAGATCTTCCTCTGAAGCTGGAAAGTCTTCAGTCTGTGTCATTATTTGACACCATATTAGTAGCAATGCTTGCAAGATTTAGTTCATGACCATACAGGTCTTTCTGGGGAAACTAGATACCAAATATATTTCTGTTCAATATGGAAGGATAAGGAAAATCCAGGGGTATTTAATGGCAGCAGAAATGAGACTTTCTTAAACTGCCCTCCCACTGCAATCTTCTGTGGCATGAAAAACCTCTTCCAATGGGTCTCCCTGTCTCCATGATCAGGTTTCAAGAGTGTGGGGAAAGGCTACAAGAGGGAGGGGAGATCAACAGTTCTCGTAGGAGTGATAGGATCTGTGGTAGTTACACCATAGCATCCTGGCCATTTTTTTTAAAAAAAGATCCTTCACCTTTGTTATCAAAATATCAATTGTATGACCTCTTCTAGAAAAGTCATACAATTTTCAACAATAAAAACATTTTTATAAAACTATAGTTCTGAACTGGGTCATGCTTGATACACTTTAACTATTTATTTTGAAAAGCAATGAATACATTTCCCTGTCATATTTAATGCCAGAAGTGATTATATATTTCTATCACATGTTGCATGATTACATTAAAATGTCACATCAGGTTGACTGTATTTATATCTTATTGTACATTTCTAATTCTTATAATCTTAGTTTGTTCCAGGTAGGCTCTGTATATTAATGGAACCAAACTCTGGCATGTATATCTCTGACTGGATTAGAAACTATGGTCCAAAACACATTGCAGAAATGAACCAGATTGAGATTGCTTTAACTACCATGGCTCAGTGCTAGGAAATCCTTGGAAATGTAGTTTGATATGGCACCAGAGTTCTCTGACAAAGGCGGCTAAATGTCTCACAAACTACCATTCCTAGAATTCCTTAGCATTGATCCAAGGCATTTAAAGCAGTCTCAAACTAGATTATTTCTGCAGTGTATTTTGGACTTGTTTCCAGTTGGGCAGCATTCTCTTTCTCTTTCTCTCTCTGTCATTCCTCACTCTGATCTACCTACCAGGATCACAGACCTGAAGCCAAGTTATAAAATTGGTGATTGAGTCAAACAGTTGTTTATGATGATTTACTGGATGGCAGTCTAGTTCCCCTTGTAAAACAGTCATGTATATGGTACCAAATAAGGACACAGATTTACATATGCTACTTTATGCATATAAATGCCAATTAATAAATAATAATTGCTATTTAAATAGAAATACAGGGCAACACTCCATGATAAAGAAGGTTGTAATCAAGTGATCTGTGTGCTTCTTCAGTCTGCTATGTAAAATCTGCTAACTGTTGATGGGCACTTTCACCATTTGGAGCCGTGGACAAGAAGATCTGGCTGTGTTCCTGAACCAGATGAACAGCATCCACCCTAACATCCAATTTACTATGCAAAAAGAAAAGGAAGGAACACTGTCATTCCTGGATGTCCTAGTCATCCACAAACCAAACCAACGTCTGGGTCACACAGTATACCGAAAGCCTACACATACAGACAGATACCTGCACAAGACTTCCAACTGTCACCCAGGACAAAAAAGAGGCACAATAAAAACACTGGTACACTGGGCAAAATGCATCTGTGAACCCCACTTCTTGGAAGAGGAATTGAAGCACCTAGACTGGGCTCTAGAGGTGAATGGTTACTCCAGCTCAGGCATCAGAAGGGCTGCCAGACCCAGAAAAACCCAGAGGAGTGAAGACAAGCAATGACCTAAAGGGAAGGTATTTTTTACCATACATCAAAGGAGTCACAGACAAAATAGGGAAAGTGGTGAGAAAACACAACCTCCAAATAGTTTACAAACTGACCAAGAAAATCCAACAAATGCTGCGCTCAGCGAAGGACAAGAGAGACCATCTCACAGCTGCAGGAGTTTACCACATACCATGCAGCTGCAGACAAGTCTACCACCAAACACAGTGTCCAAACATGAATCAACGAACATGAGAGACACTGCAGACTGGGTCAGCCAGAAAAATCAGCAGTAGCAGAGCACATTATAAACTGTCCTGGGCATAAAATGTTGTTTGAAAACACTGAAATTCTGGACCATGCCAACAACTATCTGGTCAGAATGCACAGGGAAGCCATTGAAATCCACAAACACTTGGACAACTTCAACAGGAAAGAAGAAACCCTTAAAGTAAACAAAGAAATAGAAATATCAGTACTCAGCAAATGCAAATGAGAAACCACCCAGGGACAGGGGCTTTCCCAGCAGACAATGATCACTAATTAGCAGACACTAATCCTTGTTTGCATATCCTCCCACCCTGAGGTCCTGCCATCAATGACAGAACAATACACAGTTTACATGAGAACCATTCCTTCCTACCCAGGGTCTCACATTATATATATACCCACTGTCTTCCATTCCAGTATTTTCTGAAGATGTCAGCCAGAGATGCTGGCAAAACGTCAGAAAGAAACTCTTCTAGAACATGGCCACACAGCCCAAAAAAACCACAAAAAACTGTTGATGGGCAACTTCTTGGGATGATAGATAAATTCTCCCATATCTCTAAACAGGAGTTGGACTGGAGAGTCATTCAAACAGATGATAGGAAGAAAAAGAGGACTGTCCTCACCATGGTGGGGCATATGGATCTCCCATCTTACCCACTCTGGCTTCCCCACCAAAAACTGATTTGTGAAATTGCTGCTTTTTAAACTTGGCATTGTGGGCATATCAGTGGATCAGAGTTCCTATACCTGCTAGTGTTTTTTTACATTGCCTCCATTGAAAAAGTTCATATTAATTTGCTTTTCTGGTTACAAAAAAGGAATGTAACAGTCACAAATGGAAGCTTGTAGAGATCTCAAGTATAGATTTTGATCAGAAATTAAAGAATGACTTTGCCTTCACCTTTGGGTCTTGTAATGAACTGCTTCTTCACTTGCAAGCCTTCCTGCTGAAGAGGCCATTTCCTGTCAAGAACATACAAGGAGAAAGTCAAAAAGTAGACAGGAAAATCAACAACTGGGAACAAACATTGTTTTTTATGTGCAACTTTTTTAAAAAAAGAAAATGAATATGTGATTCCATGTATTTGTTGTTAATAGAATCATATAATCATAAAATCATAGAGTTGGAAGAGACCACAAGGGCCATCTTGTTCAGCCCCCTGCCATTCAGTAATACACAATCAAAGCAGGCATGACAGATGGCTATCATCCTCTATTTAAAAACCTCCAAAGAAGGAGACTCCACCACACTCCGAGGGAGTGTGTTTCACTGTCAAACAGCTCTTACTGTCAGGAATTTCTTATTTAAGATTGAGCTGGAATCTCTTTTCCTGTAGTTTGCATCTGTTGCTCCATGTCCTACTCTCTGGAGCAGCAGAAAACAAGCTTGTTCTGTCCTCAATATGACATCCCTTCAAATATTTAAATAGGGCAATCATATCACCATTTAACCATCTCTTCTCCAGACTAAACATACCCAGCTCCATAAATCACTCCTGATAGGGCATGGCTTCTATTATATTTATTATATAAACAGCCAATCTCAGGATTGAGAGAATGAGTGACTAATAACAATACACAAAATGTATTACAAAACTACAATTCTCAGAATGAGTCATGGCAATGTCAAAGTGGATTTTTTTGCAGTGTGCATGCAGTCTTAGGGCCTCCCAAAGGGCTGGCCTGGAGGCACAGTTGGGGTGGGGCAGCCACATGCCGGCCACCCCAACCCCACGTAAACACCATCCTGATGCTGTGCACCATTACCCATGGTGCGTGGCATCAGGACGCCCTTCTGGCACAGCGTTCTGACACTCTGTGCTGGAAGGGGTGAGGAAGAGCCATGCACTGGCTCTTAGGGTGGCCTTTTGCTGTTCCCAAAAGGAGTGGCATTTTGCCACTCTTTTTGGGGGAGCAAAAGGGAGGATCAGGGCTGTGGCATGGGGTAGCCATGGTCCTGATCCATCGCTTCCCGGGATGGCCCAGAGCCACTCATCTGCACACCCCCTTAGTTTATCACTTTACATTTCTTTACATTTTACTTAATATATTCACCAAGACCCTGCTTACAAGGTTCTGCTTAGACTGCTGCTTCTCAAGCATGTAAATCTGCTTTAAAAGATTGGTGTGCACTCCTGTTGTCATTCAGTCACTGTTAGGAGGAGTCAGGCACCTGGGAAACAGGTAGCTACACTTCTACAGCTGTGTCATGCCCTGCCTGGATGAGGACTCAGAGGATCAAGAGGACAAGTCAGAACATCCTCCAGGTCCTGAGTCAGCAGAGGAGGAACCCCAGCCTGGTCCTAGCAGCTCTTTTTTCCCAGCTCCAGCAATAGAGCCTTCAGTAGAGGCTGTGACTTTGCCAGAGGCTCTACAACCAAGCCTCCTGACGACAGGGTCATTGGACATGGAGGAGGATCAGGGTCCGTGCCTACCTTCAGTCAGCATAGAGCCGAAAGGGTGGGCCTCCGACTCTCAAGGAGGCTTTATGAAAAACGCCAAGGTCATCAAGATGATCAGCCCCAGCTGAGCTCTGGCAGCTCAGGGATTTAATCAAGTACGGAACTGCTGCCTCAGTGCCAGAGGTTATCTGAGCTCCCTGGTGAAAGCCTCTGTCTCTCCTTGCTTTGAACCCTAGACTCATATTTATCTTGGATTCCTGGTATTCTTGACCTTTGAACTGATGACTACGTTTGGACCTCTGAATCCCTGGACCTTGGACTGCTTTGTTTCTCTGCCTCTCTGGAACCCTTGACTTACGGACCGTGTTTGACTCTTCTCTTGCTGCTTCCTCGAATTGGTAACCAGGCTTTTGTTTGGGACTCTCCCTCACTTTGGCTATCAGCCCTGCTGCCGGCTTTCCAGGACAAGCTGCAAGAAAGCAGTAGAACACTGTAAAACAACAGTACTCTGTAGGTGTACACTGGAGATCCAGGAAAGAGATGCGTGTTCTTTTCTTTTGGCCGAAGTGGGTTTCTGCTTGAGTACATTGCACACACTCCATCTCTCTCTTCCCTGACCATTAAATTTCTCAGAAAACATGTGCTTGTCTTTTACTGCAGGCTTGTGGGACAGAGAAAGCATCACAAGGAACTGCTGGCCCATAAAGGAACATATGTGCTCATGACCTTAGATTACACACACATATGTCACCAACAGGACTCCAGCCTTTTTACATAACATATAATCCTGAAGACTCAGTTGGGCTGTTTCCCAGCAGGCAGATTAACAAAAAATCAGATTCCCACAACAAATAATAGTTAAAGTTTGCTGCTCTTTTGCAGCATACCAGTAACGTGATCACAGTACTTCTTCCAGCAAAAGATAACAAATTGATGAATTATGGAAATCTGAAAAATTATACCTCTCTTCTAGGTCAACTGAGAATACAAATCAAGAACTGAATGTAATAATCAAAACAAGTAAGAGCCTAAGATGATAGACAGTGTCAACAATGATTTGATAAGAATGTACAGGATGCCCTTGGAGACCTAGAAATTAAAGATCTTTAAAATTTCAAATATCAGATTTGATCTTGATCCATGGTTCACACTGGAACAAGCATTGCTTACAGCAGCAAGTAAGATGTATGTACCAATCCAGAGTGGAACTGAAACTTCCATCATCCCTAGCCATGATCCCTAACCCTAGCCAATGGTAAATGAGAATTGTAATATCGAGATGCAACAGGTTCATTAAGATTCCACTCCACAAATCACTTGACTCAGCTGTAGAGATAGAAGAGACCCACTGTGTCTGAAAATGCATTTTCATGTGAAAATATCCAGCTTGAAAAGAAGCTGAAATCATGCATGATAAGGCAGTTGAAAATTAGGAATGAATCAATAGCAGAGTCTTCAAACAAAAGTGAATTAAACACAGCAGGACTAAGGTATGTGGGGTCCTAAGTAAGTCCAGGTGTTATTTTTAATGAAGCAGGCACAATAAGTTATGTGGTCTGGCATCACATATGCAGTCCAGACCCTGTTTAAACCTGTTACTTGACTGGCTGAGAAATGAAAAAGCATCTTCCCCCAGTTCTACAGGTAAGGAACAATGTCCACAGATCATTCCAGCTCCCCTGTTGCAGATGGGCAGACATTCTGGAATTCGGAGATTCTGGAAGTGTCTGGGACTACACTAAAAATAGCCAGTCCCATTGGGTCTTTGGAATTTGTAGGATTGGGTACATCATACTAGCTCCTGCCTAGGTCAGCCATGGCATACTTTATGAAATGTTTACATCTGTAAAAAGATAACCCTAGGGGCATAAATTTATAAGTGTGTAGCCTTCCATGGGAACCCAGTCACCTAGGTTCACATTTAATATTATATTCACTAGGCTTCCACTTTGCACAGTCACATTTATTGTTACCTCTGTGGTGCTTTTGTTTGATTGATCCATGAAGTGGGCTAAGGATTGAAAGAAGGGCATATATTTCCAATTTCAAGAGTATTTGTAAGTCTCCCTTAAAGATAGAAAACCTAATGCTGTGCTTCTTTATGCAATGATCTATGTCTGTGTCCATCACAAAGAGAATCAGAACTTTCTTTATGCCCTTATCTATTGAAGCCCTCCATGGTGCCCAAAACATGCTCCTGAGGTTTTTCCAGCCATCTGGAGTAGGTTTTTAGGATGCATAAAGGCAAGGGAGGAGGTTATTGGAAGGAGGTAGGTCCATTCTGATGAATGTAGCATGATTCAGCAGAAGTGTGCCACTGGATCCTAACCATAGGTCCTTCTCCAGGATATGTATTTCACTACCTGTAAATGTAACAGCAAAACTTGGAGTGGGTGAATCTGCCAAAATCTGCAAATGATTTTATATTCATAATGGAAAGAACTTGAGATTTTAAAAATTCAAATGAAATGAAAGTTGACAGACACATCTATCCAAAGGGTTTGTGTGATTAACTCCTAAAAAGCTGGCTGGATCTCCAGTTGTTCAATAACATTAGTATTTTTTACCATGATTTTTACCATCATTTTTACCACCCAAATGATACAAAAGTACATTATACTCTCTATGGATCGAAAAATCTCTGCCCGTTACATTTGATCAGTGCAAAAGAGAACAATTTCATATCATTTTGATATTGAAGAATTTAACCACATTCATAAATTTATATTCAGGATTCAAATAACCTGAGTCTGAAAGCTATGACTATGGGAGAAAGTGCAAATGATAGATTTCCCTATCCGTAAAGAAGAGATAACACCCAGGTCAAGATAGCACTAGCAAGTGTATTTCTATACCACTTATCAGTGCACTTAAGCACTCCTTAAGCAGTTTACAATTTGTAAGCTAATTGCCCCCAACAAGCTGGGTATTCATTTTAGTGGCCGATGGAAGGATGCAAGGCTGAGTGAACCCTGGAGCCCTGCCTGGGATTGAAGTCACAACCTTGTGGCTATAAGAGGCTGCAGTACTGGCATTTAACCACTGGTCCACCAGAGCTTGAAGAGAAAATAGTTTTAATTTAATGATTAATAAAGAAGGAATAGGAGGAGGGTAGCAGCAGTGCTGCTGCTGTTGGTATTAGAGAGAGAAGTGGGGAGAAAAAGAAAGGAAATATAGGCTTGATGCAACTCCTGTGTGTTTTGCCTTCCTTGGGCAGGTTTAAAATAACATTGTACTGACAGTGTCCCAGGGTCTTTCTTGTAACCTAAATGCTAATTTGTAGTTTCCAAGCCCTGTGTTATTTCAAACTTTGCCTATCCCCTCTGTGTGTTGTTTTATAACACAGTGCTTTGAGCACATACTGTTTCAAAAGATGTACTACATTTAAGCTTTCCATAATAAATATAGTGTTGCATACCACCCTGGATGCCTTGCAAAGAAACAGTGGATCAATCATACACAAGAGAATGTGATGTCTGATGGGATCCTTTCAATTTTCCATTAATTCACAGTTATAATGAGATGGAACTTATTACATGACTGGTTAATATTTATTTTTCTGAAAAGGTGGATTTAGGTAAGGCAGATGAAAAGAAAATCTGCACTTGGCTAACAAATCACTTTTACATTAGCAAAACTAGAATCTTCTCGGTGAATGTATGTAAATCACTAACTTTCAAGGCACGCAAGGGAATGTGTTTCATGCTATAACTTAAATACTAATAAAATCAACTGAAAATGATAGTCATTAGTCTGCTGTGCCTTGATAGGGTTCCCTGTGGACTGATATAAATTCACCATTAGGAATGGATTCCATCCTAGTCCACAGTGAACATTTAATCCTTCTGCAAAGCAGATTCAAATTTAATGTTTAATGTGTGTTCCCTCCTCCCCATTGCAGGCTCTTTATGTTTCTATATTTTCAGTGCTTTTCTCTCTAATCCTTTAAAAACCACTATGTTCATTCCCTGCTCCTTCTCACATACTTTCAGTTTTCTGTGTCTATTTTACTCATCACAGAGAGTTGCAGAAACCCCAAAATTAGCCATAATACTTTAAAGGCCATTAACTGGCCTATCTCTCAGGCTAATGTGTTCCAGGCCAAAAGGCCCTGCCACTTTGTGAGAAGTGAATGGGCCAGTGTATCCAAGCATCAAAGGAATGACAGTGAGCCTTGCCCAGATTATAGAGTTCTTGTAGCCTATCCTCAGATAAAGCTGGGAAAGGGAATGAAGGAATTCTTATATCTCTTCCCCTGTAAAAGCTATTTTTGTAATTGCCATTCTAAGTAAAAGTGAAGGTATTCCCCATTGACAAGGTTGTCAAGTCATGTCTGACCATAGGGGGCAGTGCTCATGATTACACAGAATGCTGTTTACCTTCCCACTGAAGTAATACCTATTTACTTGCATTTGCATGCTTTCGAATTGCCAGGTTGGCAGGAGCTCACCCAATCATGTGACACTTGAGCCTCGATCTTGCAATCAACCGAGTCAGCATCTTAACCACTTGAGCCACCATTGATACCACCATTCTAAGGTGGTAAAAATTGAAATTGACAGGAATGAGGAACCCTGTGGCCCTTCATAGGCTAGATTACAACTCTATACATTGGTTGTGCTAGCTAGACTGGATGGGAGATGGAAGTCCAAGAAGAATGTCTGAAGAGTTACAATGCTGCCCTCCTCCCTGGACATTATTGTGGTTTAGACCTATTTATTTAGTTAGTTTATATTCCACTTTTCCTCCATATGGGATCCTTATTCTAAGGCTAATCGTATCTAATGGACTGGGACTTAATTTCCAACAAAGGTAAAACTCTTTCATTTGAACTATAATTGGCATCCCTTACCTATACAGCACCTAAAAGTTTTTTCCAGATAGAGCCATACAGGAACTTCTTGAGAATTTAAATGTTCTCTGCCTTTAAAAAGGGCAGTTGCATAAGATGGGGCAGCCTGGATTTCAAAGGAAGTTACTTTTTTACTGCTGGTGGGGTTGACATTTTATTATCTGCCTTTTATTGTCCTTTGTCTCCAGTTCCTACATGGCCAAAAAAGAGAGTGTTCTCTATCTGCATTGATATCCTGAGCCTAGACCTTCTTAACTAACAACAAAAATAACATTTGAGACAAAATGTAGGTTTGTGACTAACATCATCTTTACTCGCCTACAAAAAGTCCATTGAAGCTTCAAAAGATTGCATGATATATTTTCAGCATTTTGCTTGACCAATAGAACTGTTTTGTGAATCAAGTAAGAGGAAAACACTCTTATCACCTGACCTTCTACTAAGCCATAATGTAAGTAATTTGCAGATAAAAGAATGTCTGTAGTAAAAGAAATCCTGAAACACAGAGACAGCTGTATAAAAACCAGTCATAAACTTAGGTTTGGTCTTTTTTTGTTTTTTTTGTAATTGAAAACTTGTAGAATAAGGAGTAGTTTTTCTGTAGGTTTCTTTCTTGAATCTATTGTAGAGGCAAAAACCAACAAAACCCTAATAAGTTAAGGCTGTTATGGAATTATGGAATACTTACTTGTAGACACCAAATTGGGGTCAGTGTTGGTGTCATTCTGCATTTTGTTAGAACCTTTGGGGCTACCTGATTTAATCAAAATTTGCTGATGTGCTGATACAGAATCATAGAGTTGGAAGGGGCCTCATAGGTCATTGACTCCAGTCCCTACTCAGTACATGAACTCCAACTAAGGGCCTCGGCAGACGGCTTATTGAGCCGTCTCCGAGGCCAGG
>CM034706.1:60090574-60109623 GCA_020142125.1 Phrynosoma platyrhinos | reverse complement strand
TGATCCAGAAACTTCAATTAGTCCAGAATATGGCAGCCAGGTTGGTCTTTTGTACATCTAGGAGAGAACATATTACACCGGTCTTAAAAAGATTCCACTGGCTGCCGATTAGTTTCCAGTCCCAGTACAAGGTGTTGGTTATCACCTTTAAAGACCTAAATGTCTTGGGTCCATCCTATCTTTGGGACCCTCTCCTTCTGTATAATCCTACCCGTACACAGTCCTCTGGGAGGAATTTACTTCAACCTGTTAGGTTTAGATTGTCAACAACCTCCCAGAAGGCTTTTTCAGAAACTGCTCCCAGATTATGGAATCGCCTGCCGGATGAGATCCGTCAAATTATCAACTTAGACAGCTTTAAAAAGGCTATCAAAACGGATCTCTTCTGGCAGGCCTTCCCTGACTAAATTCCCGGCCAAGCAGGAAATAAATCCCCCCCCACCTGCCACCACATTTTACTATACTACCCAGCCTATTAGACTGGTTTAACAGTCAATGTTGTAAATTTTATAATTGTTTTATTGGTGTAATTTGTTTTAATTTATGATGTTTAATACTGTTTTAATGGGAGGGTGGGTTTGGGTTGGGGAGGGCTCATTGTGAGATTTTATTATTGTAAGCCACCCTGATTGCTTCAGTAGAGGGGCAGGATAGAAATAAATTTTATTATTTAAGGAGCCATTATTCTCGATCAAGATTATCACCATGCCATTTATAAGGATTTATCCCACCAAAGCAATGTATCTATGCAGATTGCCATTCTCTTGTAAATAAAGAATCGATAATTCCCATTCTTTATAAAATCCTGTTAATGTTTTGGTTTTAGTTAATTGTGATAGTTTATTCAATTCAAAAATATCATACATTTTTAACCTCAATTCTTCTGTTGTGGGTATTTCTTTCTGTTTCCAATATTTTGCGCAAGTTATCCTGGCTGCTATTGTTGCCAGGAATAACAACTTCCCATTTTCTTTTTCTAATTTCTTATCTTCCACAATATTCAAAAGGTATAATTTAAGGTTGGGATGGGATTGTACTTTTAAAAAAATTCTCATTTCTCCGTGAATCATTTTCCAGAATTTTATTGCCATCGGACAGTTCCACCACATGTGTAAGTAAGTACCAGATTCAACCTCACACTTCCAGCATAAAGGCTTACACCCTTTAAACATTTTGGAAAGTCTAGCTGGAGTTAAATACCATCGAAACATGGATTTGTATACATTTTTCTTTAGTTCAACACTTACAGTATATTTTAACTTTATCCTCCAAATCTTTTCCCAATCTTCCATCTGAACAGACTGGTTTAAGTCTAGAGCCCACTTAATCATACAGTCTTTTACTGTATTCTCTTCTAGTTCCCAATTTCTTGTTAAATTATAAAACTTGGATATCAATTTAATTGGTTCATCTCTCAACATTTTTTTGAAGTCTGCATAAGCAGGGCCGATTCCTTCCAATTTATTATCCATTTTAAACTGCTCCTTCAATTGTCTATAAGTAAACCAGTTGATTTTAAATCCTGATTGTGATAATTCCTCCTGTGTTTTAAAGATACTCAAATCATTTTCTATTTTTATCAAATCCTTATAACACAACCAAGTCTTTTCACTGTAAGTTTCCTTTTTTAACATAGCTTCAGCTGGCGACACCCATAAAGGAATTTTTAAGCACCATCTTTTTCTATACTTTGTCCATACTCTGAAAAGGGCTTTTTGTATATAGTGATTCTTGAAACTCCCATCCTTCTTTACTTTATCGTAAAACAGGTATGCGTGGAAGCCGAATTGTATATTTTCGCCTTCTAGATTCAATATTCTATTATTGTTCAACAGAAACCAATCCTGCATCCATTCCAATACACAGGCCTCATAATACCATTTTAAATTTGGCAGGGCGAGCCCTCCTTTATCAACTGAATCCTGAAGATTTTTTAATTTAACTCTTGATTTTTTTTACACCAGATGAAATCCAATATATCTTTGTTCCATTTCTGGAATGGTCTCTCATTTAAGACAATAGGGATATTTTGAAAGTAAAACATCATTTTTGGCAGGACAACCATTTTAACAGCAGCTATTCATCCTAACCAGGATAAATTTAGGTTGTCCCATCTTTTAAAATTTTCTTTAATTTCCATCCAATTTTTTTCATAATTATTTTTTAAAAAATCCATATTCCTTGACGTTAAAAAAAAATTCCTAGGTATTTTACTCTATCTAATCTTTTAAATCCCGTAATTGTAATAATATCTTCTGCCTCCTTATCCGGAATATTTAATAGCATCATCGCTGTCTTTAATTTATTAATTCGATACCCCAAAGCTTTCCCATATTGTTTAAGGGTTGCCATTAATATTTCCATACAGTCTTCTGGATTTCATATTGTCAGGACCACATCATTGGCACAAGTTCTTAATTTATATTTTTGCTTCTTAATTTCTACTCCTGTAATTAAATTATAATTCCTAATTTTGTTCAACAAAATCTCCAGAGTGAGGATAAATAGGAGAGGAGCCAGTGGACACCCCTAACACACCCCTTTATTAATTCTTAAAGTTTTTGTCTTTTCTCTGTTAACCAGAATACAGGCTTCTTGTTTTGAATATATTTTCCTAATCCAATTTATAAAGGTTTCACCTACGTCCATTTTTTCAAGGACCCCAAGCATGAAATTCCATCTCATATTGTCAAAAGCTTTCTCAACATCTAGAAAAATCATTGCCAATTTGTTGTGTATTTTTTGATGAATTTCTATTGAATTTAGCAAATTCCTAAAATTTTCTTTTATTTTTCTATTTGTGAGAAAGCCATTTTGGTCCATATGTATCCAATTATCTATATATTTTTAAACTTTTTTGCCAATATGACAGCAAACAATTTATAATCCGAATTTAGTAAGGAAATAGGCCAGTAGTTACTAGGATCTAAACCAGGGATAGGCAACCTTTTTTGAGCCGGGGGCCGGGTTGCTGTCCTCAGACAATTGGGGGGCCGAAGCACCATAAATAAATAAATAAACAAATAAATATTAAAAATAAAAATAAAAAAATAAAAAATATATATGCATGCACAGTCTCTCAGCCCCAGAAAAGCCATGGCAAAACCCCTGTTGAAATTTTGCCAAGAAAACCCCAAGAACAAGACATCCACTGCAAAGGGCTTACAGAATCTTGAGTAGAATGCCACACTTGCATGACCTCCAAGAAGGTCCAGCCAGTTGTATAATGGCCTTTAGACCAGTATAAAACCACAAAATGATACTGATCAAGTATGTACCTAGCATTGCTTATGAAGCTGCCTGTGAACTGAAAAGCCTCTGCTCACAGGCCTGCCATCAAGGTTAATTTAAACTGGAAACCACTACAGAAATTGTTTGCACCACATCTCTGCAATTCTCTTCTGAACAATTTAATATGATTCAATCTTTACTAGCTTTTAGATGAATCTTCAAAGAATCTTCTTTGCATTCATTCTCCATTCTACTGTTATGATGGTTGATTTGGGTCCCAATCAGAGCCCTGGGCTGGAAGGAGCCTTTACCACCATGAGCTCAAAGCGTGAGCTTCACATGGGCACTCCAAACAAAGTCACATCTGCACTTACAACCATTTGCAGATTAAAAAGGCCAGGCTTAGGAGCTGCAAAGCAGGACATTCACACCCAGAAGATTTATGAGTGCCAGCCAGGATGTGTCTGGCTGAAGAATGAGATAACATCCAGCATCCTATCTCCCTTCTTTTGGAAATTGTCTACTTCAAAGAGTAGTAATCGTGATCCTTTGATATACAATAGCAACTCTTCACCTCAGGTTAGGATTAAGGGGAGACGGTTTCCTGAGGGGAGATGGTTTCAACTGTCCCTTGTCTGTAGCTCGCTTCCTTTTTTTGATTTTATTGTTTTATTGTAATGTATTGTTTGTTTGGTTTTAGACTGTATTATGTTTTAATCTCTTAAAGTTTAATCTTGTTTTAGGGTGTGGGAGGGGGGTTATGGGGATAAGGCTTGTTTTAACTTTGTATGTTTTAAAATGTTGTAACCCGCACCGATTGCGGAGCAGAGGGGCGGGCTAGAAATAAATTATTATTATTATTATTATTATTATTATTATTATTATTATTATTATTATAAATGCTCCCCAAAATCTCAGGCACATTGGGGGTCTGGATAGATTTCATGGTACCACTGTGATCTCTGACTAGATTCCTCAGCTCTATCCATTATCCTTTCCCTTTCATAACGGTTGAGTCTATCCCTCTTCATTCATCATTGGAGCAGCTTCCTTTCAGGTAATTATCACATTAGAAAGTCTTGTGTTTCCTATCCAAACTAACCACTTTACTCCTGAGTTCTTGTGTATGTGCATGTATGTTAGGGTATCTTTGTATGTTTGAATCCCCAAATAAATCACAGAATCATTGGAAAGCTTTTCTCTATCAATCTATTCTCTAGCCACCTCCGTAAACATAAGATAAAAGATCACATAGGAAATGTGGACTTTAGTAATTCCCCAGGTTCAAGATCTTCATTACACTACAAAAATGGTTGTGATAGGCCATTAAACTACTGGTAGCTTTAACTTTGTGATCAAATAGTGATATTTTAAATTTTGTTTCATTTTGTTTTAAATATGTTTCTAAGATACTTTGAGAGGGTTGCACTTAAAGTGTTTTGTGTGTGTATGTGTGTGTGTGTGTGTGTGTGTGTGAGTGTGTGCAGTACAAACATCAACATATCCACTTCCCGCCCAAACAAATTGCAGTGATCTAAATTTTTAAACTGGTCAAATGACCCAATTTAAAAGAAAGCTAAAGGAAAGTTAGGCAATTATTTTATTTCTTTCCCTTTTCCAGAAGCACAAACAGTTGTGCAGCCATTACAGGAAATGTTCATGAATTAATTTCCCATGTGAATGTATGTGTCATGTTTAATTGTGGAATTTCTATTTTGGACATGTAGCTGTGAAATTGTACCATGAGACAAATGAATGCTTGCTATGAACAAAACAAACAAACAAACAATGAACTAACCTAGAAAAAAACCCCTGTCTTGATATACAGGCAGTGAAATCAAGTTTTCAAGGTTGTGCTTAATATTTTTTACATATATTATAATGTACTGTAACAGATGCCACAGACTAAGGGCCTCGGCAGACGGCTTAATAGGCCATCCTCGGCGCAGGGAAGGGGAGGGGCAGACGCACACTCGGCAACCCATCCCCCTCCTGAGGTCATCCTCGGAGCTGCTGGCCCTCTGCACGGCCAGCGCTCCGAGGAGGACCTCCCGCCGCAGTGTCCGGACACGTTGCGGTGGAAGGGTCACCGAAAGTGCGCCTCAACATTTTGCGGTGCACTTTCGGCGACATATGAAAGGAGCGCTATTTTAGCGCTCCTTTCCAGGGGCGCCAATGATGCACTGCTGGATCAAGGCATGGGGATGCCTCAGTCCCGCAGCGCACCTTCCCAGGGTGGCCCATGGCCACCCGTCTGCTTAGGGGGTTAGTTCAGTTGAAAGTTCTTTTGTCATCCAACCCAGTTTCTTGAGACATTAATTAATTGCAGTAATTAGGAGTTTATTGAACACACAAAGTCAGCATTTCACTACACTGCATTTAAACCAGAACTGCCCCCTACATTACAACGCCTAATTAAACCCACAAAAATCTTCACTCCACCCTCTAGACTTTTGGCACGCAAACCCATCTCCACCTACATTTCCCACTATTTCATTTCCCAATCTCCTCAGCCCCCACCTTTGCCTAGCCCCCACCAACAGCTCCAAGGAGTAACATCCTCCCTTCTAGTTCTCTGCATTCCAAAGAGCCCATTATCAAAACAACCTTGCAGCTGCACCTCTCCCATCCCCCCATTCTTTCCAACTTTGTTCTTTCAACACTTTTCATTCCCATATCCATCATCCCCATTCACCTTTCTGGCAGAACCTGAGGTCACAGCCATCAGGTTCTGACACAGCTAAGCAGATTTTGAAAGGTTACCACTTTTTTTAATCTGAACAGAAGTATGGGTCATTTGATGTGGGGGTGGGGAAGGATGCTTCTATTGCCAGCATTTGTTATGGATTATGGAACGGCCTGCTGGATGAGATCCGTCAGTTGACATCTCTAGACAGCTTCAAAAAAGCTGTCAAGATGGATCTCTTCCGGCAGGCCTTTCCGGGATAGATAATCCTGGCCTCAGGAACCCTTCCCTCTGCAGGATCCCCAAATTCCTCCTTTGAGATTTAATGAGAACTGTTGCTGTAGTTTCAAATCGCTGTTAATATTATTGTTGTATTTTGATTGTTGTTTTTAATTTAATTGTTGTTTTAATCTGTAATTGATTTAATAACTTTTTAAGGGGGAGAGGGAATTAGATTTGTTGTATTTGTAATGTATTTTATTGTTGTTAGGTGCCCTGATTGACTTCAAAGAGGAGGGATATAAATACATTATTATTATTATTATTATTATTATTATTATTATTATTATTATTATTATGTTATTCACTACCAATGGTGCAATGACCAATCCACCACCACCATCACCACCACTTTTTCTCATTAAGTTCTGTGGAGAATGACTGAAGTATAGTGATTTGAATATAAGAATTCAGGTGAGGTAATGCTCTAAAATAGCCACTCTGAGAGCCCTTGTGGCTGAAGAGTGGGGGATAAATACTCCAACTAAATAAACAAATATAAATTAAATGTTGGATTATTTGTCCAGATGAGTTATTTGACACTGGCTGAGATGACAGCCCAGATTTTCCTGACCTAGACGCAGTGCATTCTCAAGCAGATCACTAAAATCGCCACTCATTGTAGAAGACCATTTTTTTTCTTTATGCATTAGATCAATTCACTTTGATTCCAGAAATGGTTCATTTTTGATTGTCCAAGTTTCCATTTTCAGGCTTCATGTCAGAAAGTTTTCTTAAATATTGGGAAAGACACCATTAAACCCCTGTGCTTAGATCAAGTGATATTTAAATCTATTTAATTGCATATCTTTCTGTATTAGCTCTGCTTAAGAATTCAATTCAAATGTGCATGTCATCATTATGGCCCTTTCAGTGCAATAGAAGTGACAATAGTTATTTCCAACCTATAATTAGGACATGCAAAAATCTTCACTATAAACAGAATTTTAATACCCTTGACATCATCAGAAGAAAGATTTTATTTTATGGATTGCTTTTATCCTATTCTGAGCAGCAAGCACGAGCTAGTATTTTATAAAAGAGCAATGGAACAATGACAGAATCATGTGTACCATTACCCAATGTATTTTAGATCTAAATTTTTACCACCATCAATTAGTCTTTGAATATTATGGAAGACAACTAGAAAATCTGATACAATATATGCCAACTTTACCTAGTCAACAGTCTATTCATCTTCAATCAGCTTCATTAATTTGATTATCTGCATTTGTCTTGATACATATTTTTAGACTGGCATTTTTAAAAGAAAAATCATTGTTTTAAATGTAGGCTGGCATTCTGTTAGCAAGTTACACAAATAAGTCCATCAAAAGGTGTAACTCATCATTTTGGTACTCACCTCTGGCATGGCCATAGGGTGTGGCCTGTGCAGTGCAGGGAATGTCTCAGAATATAGTGGCAAATATCTGAAATGTCTGAGAAATATCTGGCTATGCCCCTGTAGCCAGATGCATGATGATGACATAATACTCTAGAGCACAGGTAGGCAACTGCAAAAAACTGAGCCCACTTGGCAGGCTGCAACATTTCAGTGCTTCCAAAGTGATGTGATCTCGGTTCTGGCCACTATTTTGGCTGACTTTTGGCTGTTTCATTGGCCTGTTTAGGGAAGCTTTCAGGGGCTGAGAAGGTTAGTGAAATATACTGTTCCCTTTTAAGGAAGTTTTGGAAGATTTGTGGTAATCTGGGTGCAAAAATATCACCCCAAAATCAGCCTGATTTTTTTTAAAAAAATGGGGGTCTCTGAGTTTTTTAGGGGCTTCTTTGGGATATTGTAGGCTTCACTTAGGAGTCACAAGAGCCACATATGACTCACAGGCTGTACTTTGCCTCTCTTTGCTGTAGGATGGCTGGAGGACTACTGAGAGGTACCAGAAGGTGCCTTTGCCAGTGTGCATCTGGCTATTGGGAAATTGCCAGATACTTCTCAGATGTCCCCACTTTCTACCAGCCACACATATTAGGGATAGACACCAGGAAAAAGGTGGGTTTATAAGGAGTGAAAACAGGAGAGGTGGCATAATTATGTTTGAAGAACCTTAGTACTGCCTCTCTTTGATATAGGATCTCAGCCCTTATTTCATGGAATAAAAATTTAGCACCTGGTATCTCTTTGTATATGTTTTCCTTTGTATATGACAGTAACACAGAAAAAAAGTTGCACTCATGCTCATTTTCTGTTCACACTCGACCAGAGGGATGTCAAATACTATCAGGTATTAAATTAAGTAAGGTTATGATTATTTTTTTTAGTCTTTGGAATCCTTGAAATCACTCACAGTCCTTGTTGTTTGGCAGGCACCCCATTCATCTTTATAGGGCCCTATTGAACATTGCTGGTTGCAACTTTCCTACTCTGCTTTCACAGCAAACAGAAATAGACCACAAACAGGGAGAGGGTTCTAATTTAAATCAGCACAATTCACATTTAGCTTTTTAATTCAAATAGAAAATTCTATCAGAAGATTTTGTAAAGAAGGGGGTACAAATTACAACAAGTGTTCATCCTGATAAAAGTCAGTTCTAGGGACAAGCTTTGTCACTGAAGAAACTTTGCTTAGTGGTAACTTTGCTTGCCTGAATTAAGTGTTTCTTTTATGCTAAAGGAGTATATTTAAGTGAATTGTTTTTATGTCTTTCAGATATATGCATGGGGGGAAATTGTGGGAGGGAAAATTTGGGTACATCAGAAGGAAAAGACAAACTATGGGACAAAGCAGACAGACATGAAGGAGTGGCCTCTGGCTGCTCCACCCATAATCAGGCCACAATTGGCCAGGGACTATGATGACCACATGGGCCAGCTCTCAAAGTAGGCTACTTCCATGGTCCCAAAGCTAGCTTCTGGCAGGAGCAATTTTTCTCTGCTGCTTTCTCTGGCAGCTTCAGGTCACCTTTGGCAGCCTCAGATCAGATTCCAGCCACTCTGGGGGCATGCATCATATGAACACCATGCCCCCAAAGTGGCCAAAGCTGTTCCTTTGGGCCAAACTATTTTGGGCCTAAATTGCTAATAAAAAGGGGAAATCGGCAAAAGAGTGATGGCAGAGACATCAAGGGAAGACTTGCTAAAAGTATCCATTTCACATCTTTAGAGTTTTGCTGAGCCAAAGCAGAGCTTGTCTCGAAGTCTGAAAATTTACAAGGCTAGTGGTGCTTTTCAGAGAAATAAAATATGCCCAGAACTACCATATATACCTGACTATAAGTAGACCTCATGTATAAGCTGAGGACAGTTTGGGGCCCAAAATTATAGATTTTGATATGTCTCATGGATAAGTCAAGGGTAAAACCTGGGGGGATGTAACAAAGGATCTAAAGGATGAAGCAGAGGAAAATAAAGCCAAAGAACTTATAAAATTCCATCAGGCATAGCTGTTTGTATTCACTCTAAAGGATGGTAAATCATGGCTGTGCAAAGTATAGGGATTGCAACTAGGCACAGGTTGGCCTAAGAAAATGCTCACAAAAAGGCAAAGCAAAAGAAATGGTGACAGAGGTCCTAAAAGGACTTGCAGTAAGAGCCGGCATTGGGGTGGAGTGGGGGCATGGCGACCACATGCCTGCCACTCCAATTCCACCCCTATGCCAACATCACACTGCTCACCCGACCAGATGGTGGGAGGCATCACAATGTTTCTTCTACACAGCATTTAGACACGCTGAGCAGCAGAAACAAGGAAAAGCCACTGCTGCAGCAACAAAGGCAGCTTTTTCCCACTTGCAAAAAGAGCAGCTTTTTGCTGATTGTTTTGGGGGTGGAAAAACACCAGTTAGGGGCCACAGCATGTGATTGCCGAGGCTGCGATCCAGTGAGCAAAGGGGAAGTGGCAAGTTGCCCCTTTACATCATCTGTTTTGCCCCTATGTTATCAGTGATTTATCCTTTAACTTTAACGTGGTAACTTTGCTTGATTTTAATCCAGAAAAGCTGACAAACATACACAAGTGTCTTATTCAAATCTTCCAAAGCCCAATTCCTCTCAGCATGTCTTTGGGGGGAAGCACCAAAGAGCTGCCACCACCACCACCACCACCATTTTCTTTCCCAAGCATTCAAAAAGCTCAGAAACTGCACCATGGTGGAGAGAGTAGAAGGAATTGGTACTTCTTTTAGGTGCTTCCAGGATGGGCTACGTTCTTGCCTTTCACAAGAGAAGGGAATGGTTCCTTTTCTAAAATAAGAATTAAAGTACAGTACTTGCATTGACCTGTGTATAAGTTGACCCAGGTTTTGGGGTCCATTTTTTACTAAAATAGACCTATACACGAGTGTGTCCAGTATATGTGCACTTCAAAAATGTGAAAAGATTAAAAAGCTAAGTTAAAAATACAAATATGGTTTAGTCAATAAGGAAAATGCATATAAAACTTGTATATCTTATACTGTAGAAAACAAAATCTTCTAAGGGCCTCAGCAGACGGAGGCCCTGGTTCCGCCGCCAGACGGAGCGCTGCGGGGCTGCAGCCTCCGCATCCCGGCGCTCCTGCGGCAGCTCTGGAAGGAGCGCTAAATCAGCGCTCCTTCCTCAAGACAGGGAAAGTGCGCCCTAAAAGTGGTGGGTGCACTTTCCCTGACTCAAACGCCGTGGCGCGTCCGGTTGCTGCGGCGTGAGGTCATCCCCGGAGCGCCGGCCATGCGAACGGCCGGCGACTCTGAGGGCGACCTCAGGAAGAGGAAGGGGCGTCGCTTGTGTGGCTGCCCCTCCTCTTTGGGGCCCGGAAGACGGCTCAATTAGCCGTCTGCCGAGGCCCTAAGCCAATGGGAACAACCAAAGATGAGAATGCAGCTGTTCACTGCAAAGATAGGCAGTAGTGTTCATTTTATTAGTCATATTGTTGGTTCCTTTATATAGACAACATACCTGGAACAGTTTGCACTTACATTCCAGGAGAAATCTGTAGAAAATATACACTTAGCAAAAGTGGGAAGAAACTGACTTTAATTTTTCCCCTGTAAGTGCCATATTGTATGCAGAAACACTCATGTGGATGAAAATCTTTGCATTGGAATTGGCAGGATCTGCTATCTCAGTAGTGAGAACTATAAGGAGAAGTTGACAGGTAGTTAAATTGTGTGGTTAGAAATTTCACAGATCTTTGAGTTCCCATTCTCCCTCTTTTTTCTAGTCCTTATACCAGTCAGCTAAAGAACATCTGACAGCTGCACAAAATGGTACTGGCCACATTTTTCTCATCCTGGTGCCAAATACTGACCCTGCTATGCACAATTAGCAGAGCTGACAGAAATTTCAGACAGGTGCATTCATGAGCACTGACATTTAAACTGAACTAAGATCATTTGGAGGCCAAACATAAGAGCATTTTCCCTGTTTCAATCCTCCCACCTCACCTTTTCCTTGAAAGAGGAATACACACTTCATGTGAAATGTAAGAAAGTGATCCAGCCCATTCAATTAAGAAAAGAAAGAGAAAAAAGATTTATGCTTTTTTCAAGGAAACCTACAATTGGCACAGTGGCCTTGTGAAACAACTCTGATTATTAAGCTGCTGATTCACATCTTGAGACCCTGAAGTCCATAATTTTGATGACAAAACATACTGGGGAAGGGAGAGAGGGAGGAATCTCAAATAATAAAAGGTGTGAAGAAATCATAAAATACTCCAAAATATGAAGAATAATGGTGTTGTTTTTTTAAAAAAAACCACAGAATAACATATTGAGAATGAATCAGACACTTAGGGCCTTTACAGACTGCCAGAAATAGTGCAGCTTGAGGCCACTTTAGCTGTCCTTGCTCAGTTCTAAGGAATCATGGGAATCGTAGTTTATTGTGGCACCAGAGCTCTCTGAAAGAGAAGGCTCAATGTCCCAGCAAAAAATACAATTCCCATGATTCCCTAGCACTAAGCTAAGTCAGTTAAAGTGGCCTCAAGCTGCACTATTTCTGGCAGTCTGTAAAGGCCCTTACTATTCAAATGAAACATGACTTTGGTGCTTGCATAACTCTCACTTAGCCAATGGGGGGGGGGGGATTTTTTTTTAAGATGATTAATTGGAATGTATTTGATAATTCCTTTGTTTTGACCAAACTGGGTCAATAATGCTGCCTTAATTGGGGATGATAGAATCATAGAGTGATTGCAGAGAAAGCTTCCATTAAGAGCTTTAAATTGAAAATGTTGAGTTCTGAAAATAAAAATTTCATCTTCGGTCTCTGTCTCAGCCTATTAGCACATTCATTATGTTTTGTTTGTTATGCAGCATGACTCATGGAGTTTATTTGGGTCATCAATGGGATCAGATGAAATAAGGAGCAATGATATTCTAGACTGGGATCCAGGGAACTATGCATTTCATATGGGCACACAAAGAGGGTTTGGTCTTTTCTCTTTTCTCCATGAACAGCAAGCATGTTTCCTTCTACACAGAAAACCATTTTTGAAATGGTAATCTTTCAAAAGCAACCTGTGATTTGGCATAAAAAATGTCAACAATCCCATTGGCACACTCAGACTTTAATATTAGCCTGTATTCATCCTGTGAACTCCAGCCTAAGTTTGTCAAGTCATCTCTCTACAGAATGTATCTATATATCTTGAGAATGCCATCTTGACTACAGTGCCAATTTGCCTGAATATTCATTTAAATGATCCCAAGACCCAGGGTCCAGTCATCAAGCTCAGACTTAGACCATGCTTCTCAGTCTGCTCACTTGATCTTCTGTGTAAAGACCCTAAAGTGTCATCATCAGGGTTGATGTCATTCAGTAATTCGTGCTATCACCCCAGGCTTGGAACCACCATCCCAATGGTCCCTCATGAGTAGATCAGTCTCCTATTGAAGAAAAGCTCCAATTTACTTGTCACCAATGACTGGAGGAGTGGGACATCTAGGTGTCCTGGATTATTTTATTTTCCACAGCTTGGTTTCATGTTCTGAAGAGGTTCAGGTACCATTTGGTGATGGGAAAGACCTCCAGAAGTTTGCTGTGGTGTACTGACAGCATCCTGGCTGGCTTCCTTGCCATCTCCATGAAGGTGGAATGGGTCCTTTCCAGGACCTTTAGTCTCTGGGAATCCTAGTCTACCTGCAGATGCATAGAGGTACACTCCACACAAGAAGGCAGGCATCCCTCTCTGAAGTGTCACTCCATGTATTCCTCATCCCAGACACCACCTAGAAACCTCCCCCCCCCCAGCCCCTGCCTATGTTGCTGCTTTTTTACTATTTCCATGGAACTCACTATCTGTTTTGGACCCCAGATCTATTTTTTCTAGCCTGTTGGGACTGAAAGTCAGCTCTTCCTGAGACCTAAAACTCAATGGCCCAGAGCCTTACTCAATGAACTGACTTGTATCCTGAGACCGCTGTGTTGGTTTCCATGAACAATGGGTCCATTGAACCACTCTGGTTCTCTTGCTTTTAGAAGGACAGTGTGGACAATATCCTGTTAGGGACATATGCATCTGTTATATGTTCAGGGAAAAGGAGGAACAGTCATCCTTCTGGACTTCCTCAGAGCTTCAGGAGAGAGACAATTGCTCCTTTTCTTGGGCTGTGCTAAATGGTACCCAGGATTCCTCTCCATCCCCAGTCACTGATAAGCCATAAGCATGTGCTGTGGAATGTTCAAGCTGGTGTTGCCTGGCTGGCTGCAGCAGAAGCCCAATAGAGGTTTGGTGGCATTGATTTCCATTCTTCTGGCATTTATTCAGGATCTTTATCTCCATATATGGTATACTGGCTGTGATTCTACCATTTCTGTTTAGAGCCAATAATATGGGAATAAAGCAAAATTATTCAACTAAATAGTTAATAATGGAACTTAATTTTGCTAAATTATGTGTAGCAATTCCCGTGAATTTCATCATTGTCATATTTGACTACTTTTTTTGGTTTGCTGAATTTCTGTACATTTTAAAGGAAGAAAATGAATGTCTGCCTAAGGTTTTGATATTTAAATGGAGTTCACCTATGCCCTTAGGCATAGTAGGTTCACCATAGGGTCACCATAAATTGGAAATGGCTTGAAGGCATGCAACAACAAGATCAACAATAACCAACAAGTATATATCATAGTTTGGATACTATTATTAATTTTTTGCAAACACAACTGGAGGCAGTGCAGCTAAATTCACTAGGGGCTACATTAAGTCCCTTTGCCCCTGGATGCTTTGGATGTGTCATACAAGAAATTTAGTGGGAAATATAATTCTAATAATATAATAATAATAATTTTTTATTTATATCCCGCCCCTCTGCTTGGCAATCGGGGCGGGGAACAACAATATTTAAAACAAGACAAGGTAAAAACATTCCATCATCCCACAATCCCATCCTCCCCCCCTCCCATCCGCTTAAAACTAAATTAAACAATAGGCTAATTAAAATACAATATTAATAAATTAAATAACAAAAATTAAACAAACGGAGTCAAACTAAATGGGACTCACCCTTTTGCACAGAGTCAATATTTGGCATCTGGTCATAATGATTCAGTTTCCACACTTCTGGGATTAGTCTCTGTCACTGTAAATAAGACCAAGCTAGATTAACTGCACCTAGTAGAATAAAAAAAAAAAAAGAAGGGAGGGGGAGAAGAAAAAAGAAATGTGGCAGCACCTTTAAGACTAGCTGGTTTTTATTTTTGTATGAGATTTCATATATATAAACCCACTTCTGCAGATGCAGTACTAAGTGCACTGTGGTGTGTGCACCACCATGCACAGTAAATTTATTAAGTTTAAATTATTTGGTACTCCATCCAAAGAAGTGAGTTTATATCCAAGAAAGTGTAATAAAAACAGTTTGTCTTAAAGGTGCTGCTACCTTTCTTTCTTTCTTTCTTTCTTTCTTTCTTTCTTTCTTTCTTTCTTTCCTTCCTTCCTTCCCTTTTCCCCTTCCCTTTTATGCTACAAGAGACTAACATGCCTATTTCTTTGAAAACTAGGCTAAACCTATTAATTTAGGAGTCTTTTTGTGTGCATCACCAATAATTCTTTTTCCTTGGCCTACAAGGGGTTTTTGTAAAGTTTTAATTATCACATTTAAAAAATTTTGACAGAAAATTTGTTTTGATTTGTAGTTATTAACTTATATCTATGCAGTCACCATCCAGATTTACACATTTTTCCCAGTGTTTGTTGAACCTCCGATTACCATTATTGGAGAAGTCTGCAGATTGCGCCTTATGAGGATTTTACATTTTAGTCATTTCTGGCACAACTTGTCACAAAAATAAAGGGTATAATGAGCTGATTTTCTCAATGTCATGCACTGAGGGACCAATTATGACACTGACAAAATTTCATCAATATACCATAATAACTTCTCAGTGATAATTATTACTTTACAATACCCTCTTGTAAGGCGCAATCTGCAGACTTCTACAATATCAGGTATTCAAAGGGTCAAGAAATGCTGGGGGAAATGTGTAAATCTGGATGGTGACTACATAGGTATAAGTTAACAACTACAAATCAAAACAAACTTTGTCAATTTTTTTAAAAGGTGATAATTAAAACTTTACGATATCTCCTCGTATAAGGAACTAGATACACCCACCCACACTGAAATGTTGATCTGAGCTTTAGAGATCTAAATATTCCTTTTGTCCACAAAACACATACTATGCTATAGAAATACAAGTCAATGTTTTGATCCTATAGTCTCCCTTGAGGGGTAATAGGAAAGTTCAGCCTCTATGACTCATTTAAGCCACATCTTTTCAGCTCAAAAAAATCAAAAGCAATGCTAATTAGTGCCAGAGGGAATGGAGCTCATTCGCTCTCTCTTCCATGCACTCATGCCTATGCTTCTAAACAAGACACTTCCACCAGAGTCATTTTGTATGTACTGTTTTTACCCACCTGTAGTCAGCAGGCATCCAGTAGTTTTGTGGGCTTGTTTTTGTGAATGAATAATGATTGCATTATTTTGTTTTAAAAAGGAGTAGAAAAATAAACAATAAAAATATAGAATAGATGAAGGGGCTCACTTGTCAATTAAAGAGACCCACCTGTCAATTCAAAAAGAGCAAAAAATTGAAGACTAAAATCTGCATTATTTCTGGCAGTCTGCAAAGGCCCTAACACTATTCTGGTGTTTTTCTCTCCATGCAGTTAACACTGCATGGAGAGATATCAGAGCTGTGTTAAACATGAACCACCATTTTACCCCTACTGATCCTGCTTTCACCTGCTGAGGGAAGGTTTGAAGGGGGTGTGCCAGTGGGCTCCCACTCTGCATGCTTAGTACTGAAGCTTATGGGGACATGTATTTGGCAGGCCTCCCCATGCTTCAAAATTTCTCCAGTGTGTGGACAGCACTGAGGTGAAGCTTGCAATGGATGTGGAAGTGGGGCAGGGTTAGTGAGCTATAACGCTACATTATGTGCAGACAGAAAGAACAATCTGAATAGTGTGCACATGTTGAACAACAGAGATCAAGAATTTGTAATCCTCCACATTTTATTGGATTGCAACTCCCATCATGATTGGTCTAAAGAGAATTATAGGCTAAAAACATTCAGAAGGCTACAAATTTCCCAGCCTAATCCTATGATAAAGGTTTAGCTAACCCTCTCCCTGACATCTCCTTGTGTTTTACCTGGCTTCCTTCAACATCAAAAACTTTGTTCAGAAGTGTAGTTGGCATATTAATTCAAATAACAAATGGTGGCCAGTCTTTGAATGTTGACTTCTTTTGAGGAAAGCTTTCTCTTGGCCACACTATTTTCCTAGGCATGTTTGGTGAGTCCATAAGAGATAGGAGATTATCACACAGGAAATCAGCTGCGAGTTACATGCAGTTTCTAGCCAAGGACAGGACAGTGCATTTAAGATCCGTCTCTTATGGTTAGAAATCACATGTAACCCACAGATGATTTCCCTAGTGTTTTGGGGGGTTCCTCCCAAACCTTTATGACAAGTTAATTAAATTGGTCCTTTTTCTGCTCTTTTTCCACTGGCAGGCAAAGATCTTTTTAATCAGATGCATTTATGCCATGATCTGGCTGCCTTTTGGGGAACTGTTGTCTGTTGTTGTTAACTGCTCTCCGGTTAGCTTATGCATATGTTAGCCTTATAAATGAGAGAGCTCCAAGTCACCTTGTCATCAACAGCCTTGCTCAGGTCTTACAAATACAGGGCCATGGTTTCATTGATTAAGTTTAGCCATCAGTGATGCAGGAGTCCTCTTTTCCTATTGCCTTCTACTTTACCAATCATCATTATCTTTTCTAATGAGTCTAATGACTAGCATTATAATTCAGATCATAGTTTCTAAACACTATCATTTTACCCTTGCATTATGGTTTATTATTTCATCAAAGCGTTATGCCTCTGAGCAAATGAAAAGTATTAGAATAACTGGAGAACATGTGTGTAATGAGATACCTATGTAGTCTCAGTATATGATTAGGTTCCTGAAGCCTACCAAGTTTATACATCAATGTACATAAAAAAGACTATTCAGGAAGTATGCCAGTCATAAATGTTTAATTTTCAACTGATTTTATCTCTTCTTCCAGGTTTTGCTTTGCCTTCTTCATTCTTCCCTATTCTTCTAACCAGAATGCATATCTCATATTCTATCAATCTATAATGAAACTTCACTACTCCACCATATCCAGCCTATATTGAAAATGTTATTCAATATATTTTTTAAAAAAGTTGTGAACTGTAATGCATGTGGAAAATGGAGATTAACAGGTTTTAAGAAACAATTGCCTTTAGGTTTTGTAAACTGTCTTGCATGGAACAATGTTCAAAGTTATCCTGAAAATAGCTTGAATAATAAGAGCAAAATCCAGATGACTCTAAACTCTTTTGTTTTCAAGTCAATGGAATCCTTCCCCTTGTTCATTTCATTAGTTTTCAAAGAGGATTCCCAAGAGGGACATCTAATCATCCCTTTCAAGGACCTGTGTGTTTGTGACTGTGCATATATACATGTATGTGTTTGTGTGTGTTTGTGTATGTGTGCTTTAGTGTTTCTGTGCCTCTCTTTATCAGAGATGGATAATCATATGATTCACTGACCAAAAAAGTACTGTAAAAAGAGAACAGAATGGGATATACCAGAGGAATTCTGTGTTTTTAAAAGATCAGTAAGAAATTAGGCACAAAAGTGTGAAGAGATTTGGTGGATTGGATGGTGGGCTTTCTTTTTTAAACAGCTTCCAGTAAATAACTGGCCTAGAAAAATAGGCTTCAAGAAACACACACACACACACACACAAAACACCATCTTTGAAGGGATGCAGATGTAGTTAGATATTATTAATACCAAGTCTTTTAAATTATCATATCTTCTCCCATCTGTCTTCATTCAAAATAATACTTCATAATTGAGAAATATATATGATGTAGCATATTCCTTCACAAATTCTACAAATTTCAGTTCAACTAGGGGAGCAGGTAGAAATGTTTGCCTCAAGAGAGCAGTACAACTTGTGGTTTTGGCAGCTTTGATATGCCCCCCCCCAATACTAAAGAAATATGGAAACATATTTGAAAATCAGAACATGAAAGTTCCTGAGCACAGGAGCTGCATAAGGAACTAAAGAATGACTGCACCAATGGTCCAGCATTTTGTACAACTCCAACACTAATATGGACATTAAATTTTGGACAGTTGAGAAGGTGTCTGGCAATGGGGTTAACTTGGAAAAGAAACTCCGAAGAAGAGAAATTTTTTTGGATCTTTACTCTACAAACATATAAACCCTTTGGTTCAAATGAGAACTGTAATTGGAGTGAAACATTGTAATTTTGCCTACTAATGCATATTTGTATATTTGACATCCCCCCCACACACAATTGTACGTAACAGTATTTGATCCATATGGATGTAAATACTTACA
>CM034706.1:60078844-60090474 GCA_020142125.1 Phrynosoma platyrhinos | reverse complement strand
AGTGTTGAAACGCGTTTGGTCTTGTATTGGGCTTGCACTGTTATCCCTTCCACTTGCATTTCTGGAGATATTGAATACTTTATCCTATATATATTTTGCATGTTAAACATCTCCTTACATTTTGTTTATTGGGTGGGATTTATAGTTACTTGGCCTAGTACTTATTGGACATATGCATAAGGCTTGAGTATTATGGTCTTGTATTGGGCTTGTATGTTAAACATCTCCCCACAATTTGTTTATTGGATGGGAGTTATAGTTTTCCAGCCTAGTACTTATTGGCTATATGCATAAGGCTTGAGTATTAATTCACGGTCCAAAATTGAGCTTATATTATTATCCTTCCTATATGTATTTTGAGCATTAATCTAATTTACAGTTTGTGAACCTTTGTTTTTTATCTGCCTAAACAGATTGGCAATACTTTTGGTCCTGCATTGGGCTTGTATTGTTATCCCTCCTATTTGGAGTTGTGCATTTGAGTATTATTTTATTTTTATTTGGCTTTTGCATATAGAACCTTGGATTTTTATTTGCCTATACAGTTTGGCAACATTTTTAACTCATTTTTTATTTATCCCCTTTTTTTCTATTTTGTTCTTAATAAAATTGAGTTTTTTTTTATACATTTTACTTTTCCCTAGATTTTTTAACCCTCATTATAAAGACTGACTTCATCACTTTAAACCAAGGTTAGGGCCTAAGCAGACTGCCAGAAATAGTGCACATTAAATTGAGGCACTGCCCTGGCTCAGTGCTAGGGAATTATGGGAACTGTAATTTATTGTGGCACCAGAGCTCTCTCACAGAGAAGGCTCAATGTCCCAGAAAAAAATACAGTTCCCATGATTCCCTAGCACTGAGCCAGGGCAGTGCCTCAATTTAATGTGCACTATTTCTGGCAGTCTGCTTAGGCCTTTAGCCTATTACAAGATAGGCTGAATAAGAAATATACCACTTCTGGTCCAGATCAGCATTTCTAGCTAAATTTCTTCCAAGACTTTGCTGGGTTTGTGTATTGGCTGAAGGCATCTAAGGGCCTAAGCAGACCAGGGCGTCCAGGACGCCCTGGTCCGGAGTGCCACGGGGCCATGGCAGCCGCACCGCGGCGCTCCTGCGGCGACCCTGAAAAGAGCGCCAAATCGGCGCTCCTTTTAGAAGTCAGGGAAAGTGCACCCTAAACGCATCGGGCGCACTTTCCCTGACTCTTCCGCCACAGCGCATGCGGTCGCTGCAGTGGGAGGTTGCCCTCGGTGTGCCAGCCGTGCGGAGGGCCGGCAGCTCCGAGGGCAACCTCAGGAAGAGGAAGGGGCGCTGCTCGTGCAGCTGCCCCTCCTCTTCCAGGCCTCGGAGATGACTTTATTAGTCGTCTGCTGAGGCCCTAAACTAAGATCCTCTCAAGTTATGAAATCCTTTCCAAAATGCCATTACTGAATGAGGGATGAAAGAGTTTTATTTCAGTTTTTTTTTTATAAGAATTACAAAAAATTACAAATTTATGAATATTTGGTAAGGAAGTAACTTGAGACTTTAAAAATTGCATTTGGAAGAAACTGAACCCACAAATTTCTGCATCCTTGCTCAGGACTGAATCAATTCTTGAAAGTAATTATTTTAATACTTTAATCCCTATATATATTTAACCATTCAGTTGCTGAATAAGGGCTGTCATTTCTCTCCCCATCTCTCTCTCTGAGGGACTCATCTTTAACAATTACATGACTGATAAATATAACATGGTATTTTCTATGCTAAGAATAGCAGGGATTATTGAATTGAGCTGTTATAAATAGGGATTTTTTTTTTAATATAGTTTATTCTATATTCAGGACAGAAAGAATGCCAAAGAAACTGAAACTAGAAAATGTTTCAATTCCTATTCACTGTTCTATAGTAACTCTTTCATACTGTGATCAAAATATACCACATGTAGAAGCCAAAATAGCCTAGCCTACCAAAGGTTGAGGTCATTCAAAGGCAGGGAAGCAGCCAAACAAACATTGTCTCATCCTCCAAGGTAGGCAACTCTCCTTTTATTAGTTGGTTTGGACATATGCTGGTAAAATATGTTGTTGTGCTGGTGGTGCCATTGCCTTCCTTTGACGCTGAAAAAGTGTGACTTGCCCAAGATCATCCAGTGGGTTTACATGGCCAAGATGGGATTTGAACCCTGGCTTGCCAGCGTTCCAGCACTCAAGCTACTACACCATGCTGACTCTCTAAATGTATTACTAATTTCAAAATATGTGATTTCCCTTCTCTTTTTGAAATGCTGTGTGAAGAAATCTTTCACTCCCAGTTGTGTTTTCCCCACCTGAAAAATGTTAATACTGTTTTTTTACAGGCTAATCCTGTGTAGATCCCTACATCTGTCTAGATCATCTTATATGAGCTAAGCATTATGAATTTTAAATGTACTGAGCCATCTTCCTTGCTTTAAGTAACTGAACATCTTCT
The DNA here is from genome assembly GCA_020142125.1 of Phrynosoma platyrhinos. Lineage (NCBI taxonomy): Eukaryota > Metazoa > Chordata > Lepidosauria > Squamata > Phrynosomatidae > Phrynosoma > Phrynosoma platyrhinos. The sequence continues at coordinate 60,088,017 of CM034706.1, read as the reverse complement.
TCTAATAATTGTTAATAGTGAGGAAAATTTAGATAGTATCATCAGAATTGTTAAGGACAGATATTTAATTTAAATTGTAATTTAGACTCTTACAAGAGTGGAAAAGCAGAATTCTCATTTACTGCTGTGTTGTTGTTTTTTAAGTCTCTCTATTTATTGTATATTTTAAAGCCCTGTTTAAAGTAAAGGTTGCTCACAAAGAAAAAAGAAGAAATAATCTTAACTCAAAAGCTTGGATATATGTTTCCTTTGTAAGTACTTTTATACCCCGAGGTTAGATAAACAAAATTGAAACTTCAATTTTTAGCGATTTCAAATCTTGATCCCACTAAAGTAGAAATTGAACCCTGAGGCATAAGAAATACATATGCAATGTTCTTGTATGAGGTTTCATGTCATCACTAAGGCATTTTATTGTCTCACAAAAATGGTTATCCTTCTTGCACTGGCCTGTAGTCTGAAAGATGGAACTAAGTGCTTAATTTCTTCTAAAGTTTAAATACACAGACATTTATTGCAAAGTTTAGCTTGGAATTTCAACAAATTAGTTTATAGTTAGCATTATCCTGAGGTAACAACCTAGGTCTTCTCTTCAGGATTCATTTATTCTTTCTCTCACGATAAAATGTTTTTTGTTCATAAATACAATGAGGGAAAAAAACTTTTGTGATACAAAATGTTTGTCTCCAGATACTTATAGATTTTGCTTTCTATATCTAAATAGCACTTACCTTCATGAAAATGCTACAAATAATTTTGTTATTTAATATTATTTTTGGTGCATAAACACAAAACATTCAAAATGTATTTAATTGTGAATTGGAGAATGATTACTTATTCTAACTGCATCATGGGAAGTTTTTTTTGCAATAATATTTTTGGGAATATTGTCACTTGGAGAGCTGTTGCATCAGAGTAAATATGGGCATAAATGTTGTTCATAGAATTATAGCTTCACCTGGAGAAGGAATACTTAGATGTTATGGCTCTTATACAGTAAATTCTGATCAGCTTTTGTTCAGATGCCCACACATATAAATGCATTCTTTCAGTTGTGGAAGGTGTCTTCTGGCCTGATGTTTTCATTTTAAAATGAATGGAAATGTCTCTCTGGAAAGGACTGGGACTTAACTTCTGTGTATTTTAATTCCCTTTACTTGTGTATTGTTTTCTCTACAAATGTCAAATTAGTCTATATCGTTATGTTTTTTTGCAGAGTAAATCCCACCAATGAATACCAGGTGCTGTAGGCTGTATTTCAAAGGAAGAAACTGGCAAAACCACCTGTGAGTATTTCTTGCCTCAGAAGCCCCTATGAAATTCATGAAGTTTAGTTTCATGAAATTTTACCATAAGTCAACAAGTGACTTGAAGGCACATACACATGCACTCCCTCAAGCAGTGAAAGATGTATGTCACTTTCTTTTGAAATTGGTCATAGAAAGGTAAACAGGTTTAATTCACAGATCTGATTTCTGAGGTATTTACCAAGGATAAAATTATTATTATTATTATTATTATTATTATTATTATTATTATTATTATTATTATTATTATTCCACCCTCTGCGTAACACAACCAGAGTGGCTTACAACATTAAAATATACATTTCATATCCCACAACCTTACCTACTCCTTAAAACACTATTAAACAATGACAATTTAAAATGCACAGAATAATAATACAAACAGACAAATAAACAATAACTGCAGCAGAATTAGGGGAGCAGGTTGGGCTTTCTCTTGATGGCCAGGATATCTGTTCAGGAAAGGCCTGCCAGAAGAGATCCATCTTAACAGCCTTTTTAAAGCTGTTCAAGGTGGTAATATGACGGATCTCATCTGACAGGCCATTCCATAATCTGAGAGTGGTTGCCGAAATAATAATAATAATAATAATAATAAATTTTATTTATAGCCCGCTCCTCTGCGGAGCAATCGAGGCGGGTTACAACATTTAAAATACACAAGTTAAAACATTCTATTCCACATCCAACCCTCCCACCCCTTAAAACAGTATTAAACTAGTTATAAATTAAAAAACATGCTCCGAAGTAAAAACAAAACAATATAATGATACAATAATAAAACAGTAACACAGTAATGGACGGCATGGGAAAGGGGTGATGGAGCTGTCCCCTCAAGCCAGAGAATTATTCTGGGAAGGCTTGCCGGAAGAGATCCGTCTTCACTGCTTTCTTAAAAGCAGCAAGAGTAGTGATATGATGGATCTCCTCCGGCAGGCCATTCCAAAGTCTGGGAGCGGTCGCGGAGAAAGTCCTCTGGGAGGTCTGAGACAGCCTAGTTTTTATTGGCTGTAACAGATTCCTCCCAGAGTACTGAAGGGCACGGGGGGGATCATACGGGAAGAGGCAGTCCCTAAGATAAGATGGACCCAAGCCTTGTAGGGCTTTAAAGGTCAAAACCAACACCTTGTACTGTGCCCAGAAACTAATTGGCAGCCAGTGGAGGGACTTCAGCACTGGTGTTATGTGCTCCCTCCTTGATGTTCCAGTAATTAACCTGGCTGCCATATTTTGCACCAGTTGTAATTTCTGGGTTAGGTACAAGGGTAGCCCCATGTAGAGTGCATTGCAGTAATCCAGTCGTGAGGTTACCAGGGCATGTACCACAGTTTCCAGATCCCTCATATCCAGATAAGGGCGCAGTTGACGTATCAGCCAAAGCTGATAACAGGCACTCCTGACCACCGCATTCACCTGACTAGTCATGTGAAGCGATGAGTCAAGGAGTACCCCCAAACTGCGAAATTCCATAGTGGGAAGGAAAATGGGTTAATTTTGGGGAATGTACATTTTCTTTAATGTCTAGTTTGACCCTGAGAAACTGCCTTAGCTAAGAGGGAACTGCTTAAATATGGAATATGTGTTGCAGCTTTTCATTATTATGTCAAGGCAGTGTATTTAGTGTAAAATAAACTGTCAAATTTTTCATACATATGGTGACCATATGCAGAAACACAACATTCAGCTTTCATTCAGTAAGCTTGGAAGCTGTCCAAGGGAGATGCAGAAGAAGACACAAGGCAGGTTGCTGAGGTCAGCTTTGATTTCCAATTTATGTGAAATATCACCAAATCTAAGATTATAGTAGAAAATCATTGTCCTGTCCTGTGATACATTTTATGAAGCCAGACTAAACATGTTGTGAAAATGTTTTTTAATGTCTGTAGTGCCTTTTCTCTTGCTGTACTTCCAGTTACCTAAAATTATCCAGATAGAATCTCTCCCAGAGTTCATCCCATTCCTAGAAGAGAGTCATCCTTTAACAAAGGATGCTAGCAGTGTTCAGTGTATGTGTCCATAAGAATAGATCAATATGTTCTCTGATGTGATTCCGGTGATTCTTTCTTTGTATACTGGTCTTTCATTAGGCAGCTCATACAAACATACTTGTTTCCATCTTCACCCTGTCACACACAGCCATTTTCAGTTTCAATAATATCTTGAAGGGTTCTTTAGAATCACATTTTGAGATATGTTATCCTGTGCATAAAGATAATTGCTCAATTGTTCTGATACCAGTATAAAAGTGCCAACATTTGCAAAGTGGGAGGTCTACTTATATCCCTGAGACTGGGGCTGCTCTATTCTAAGCAGGTTGTTCACACTACATTATAAACCAGTTTAAAAGAGGTGTTCACACTTGCATTCAGTTTTCCCAACTCAAATTCAGGGCCCTCTGGTGCAAATCCCCCTTAACCCAGTGTTTTTGAAAATGAGGCATTTTGCATGTCTTTTCAAAAGAAGTGAGTTTTTTTTACCAGCCTTAAATGGGAACTTGGTGTCAATTCAATTCAGAGCACAGGAAGGGAGGGGTTAATGTGCAGGGGGTGGATCATGCCCACCCCTTTACCCTTTCCCTGCCAGCCAAAGCCATAGCCATGGAAGGGGTTCTCGGAACATCCCATTAGATGATGTACTTTTTAAAAAATATAAAACTTGACAGAATATGCACATCTGTACTATTGCATGCCTACTTTAGACAGTATCTTTAAATACTGGCATCATTGGTATGACAAAGGTGTGCAAACCCCCTATCAGTAGGGGTGGGGGTTAGTTATTTAAAGAACAAAGGATTCTTCCTTGGCTTGCCATAGCCATCCTCCAAGGCTACGGGGGGGGGGGGGGGGGGGGGAGGAAGAAGGAGAAGCTGTCACAGGGGTTTCTTGGCAAGGACTCTTCATAAGGGCTTGCCATTCCCATCCTCTGAGCCTGACAGTGTGTGTGTGTGGGGGGGGGGATTCACCCAAACAGTGTGATGTAGATGTGCATCATTTGATTGACAGTTGCACCCCTCTGAGAACAATCAAAATGGCGGCTCCATTTTAAATCAATACAAATGGTAATGTGAACTTCAACGGGGTTAAATTGCCATGGAGAGATTCGATCAGGGTGAACATAGTGGGAACTTTGATTTGGTATTGATCATCGAATCTCTGTGGATCTACTGAGCAAAATACACTAGTGTGAATGTGGCCTAAAATGAAGAATGTTCTGTATGCTTTATGAAGAATCCCAGTGTATGGTTTTATTAATTTTTTAAAAAAAATGATTTAAGGTAGGCCTTTGGATCAATACCATTGTGTGAACGTGTCATAAAAGGTGTTTCAAAATCATGAAAGACCAATGGCGTCTGTTTGAAAGGCAAATCTAATGAGATGCAAATTTCTCCCTATTTTGAGGTGGGGAACAAGTCCACAAAAATGGACACACAAAAGTTTGCTTGAATCCCTGAAAACTTATATAAAATAAGACCAGTTAAAGTGCCACAGGGCTCTTTGTTCCTGTAAAATGGCACTTTGAAAACATTATTTCCAAATGTTTATGTCATCTTACTATAAGAAACTTGGTTATATGAACAAAGCTGGCTCAAGATGATTTGCTGCCTGAGGCAGAGTAATAAATGACAACTCACAGAAATCAATGTACATAGCATCTAAAGCTAGCCACACTATTTTGATACAGGAGGCAAAGAAATCCCACAAGCACCTCTTCTCCTCCCTGGCATTAATTAAATAGCAAACAACTTCCAGTAATTAAGTAGTCAGCAATTAGACACCCTTCTGTGGGACCCAGATTCTGCTGGCTGAGGAACTAACATCACTCTGCCTAATGGCAAGACCAGAACTATAGCTGATGATGAATCCATCAATTCCTCTTACTTTAGCTGGAGAAGGGCCAGGTTCCTTTTCTCCAATAGTTGCAATTCTGTTAGTATTGATGTTTTGGCTTCTGTTGTAGTAAACATCCAAATAACTGCTATGTCTGACAGTAAAGATATACAGGTAGTTGGAGTTCAGTGATGCATCACTCATTCTCCAGAGACATTTTACCCATGTATATGAACAGGCCTACAAATTACTTTGGAATTTTCAAAAAAAGTAATCTCTGAATCTGGCTTTTATTTCTCAAAATCTGGAGCTGAATCTAGGGGCATTTTCTCAAGTGACACTGAGAATACTTTGTGAATATTTTGTGCCTATCTAGCACTTGTAAATGCTGTTACTGCTTGACAGAAAGTAGAGGAGAGCTATTTTTAAACTGAAAGTACTTTCTAGTCATTGTAGTTTTCTCATTCGATTTACAGATATGGGAAATGCAAAAACCAACTGAAGCACCACAGGTGAAAAGCATCTAAGATATTCTATTTCAGTGGCTTTGTATCAGAGAAAAGAATGTCAATCAAGCAAGTTGTTCACTGAAAAAAAAGGGGGGGTTCTAATGGAACCTCTCTTGGCAATTTGCCCATACCCATTGCCACATCAGACTTGTATAAAACTGAGCAGATTGCAGGAACATTTGTCTTTAATGTAGAGGTGCTACCTGTGGAGACAACAGAGACCAGCATGTGGTTCTCTTTCTTTATCCATGTGCCAGATCAGCATAGAGGTGGCAGACATGCTGGGAGAAGCAGCTGTCCAACAGTGATTAGAGGAGGCAAAGCACAATAGCACCATTTTGAGATGCAGGCAGCCAACAGGGAACACTACAAGGGATACAATATACTAAGGGTATATTGAATTGGGATAGGTAGGAGGAGATGGAGAATCCTGTTTGTACATATTTTGTTCAGACATATCTTCAAACCTTACTACCACACCTCCATGGACAACAGTTCAAATAATAGTTTAGCATATAATGCAGTTGTTTTAGTGTTAGTTATAGAAGAATAAAAAACTACAACAACCCTTGAATGGCAAAATTCAGCCCATCTGTCTTGCAAAGTTTTGAAATGTTACTTGTTGGATTATAACTCTCAGAACCCCTCAGCTAATGTTGTCTCGGGGACTCTGGGAGTTATCATCCAGGGTTTGCAATTTTGTATTGTGCATACGGCGATAGGGTATCTGATACTGGCAGAACTGGTGAAACCTTACTCCAGCCCCTGAACAGTTACTCTTTCTGCTGTTGTAAGGGAAAAAGTGATAAGTCATAACCAGCATTTTGAATTGTACCTAGAAACAAAGAATAGACAGTGAAGTGATTGTAATAATGGAATCACAGTCTTCCTGCAGCCTTTTTGGCCAACTGAAGTTTCCAGGCTCTTCCAAGTGCACACAGAGCACATTATAATAATCCAAATGGGAAGTAACTAAGGGCCTCTGCAAATGGATGGCTCTAGGCCACCCTGGGAAGCAGCGGATAAGGGTCGCAGCAACCCCACACCATGGCCCTAATCCTCCCTTTTGCTGCCTTGAAAAGAGCGGCAAAATGCCACTCTTTTTAGGGGTGGCAAAAGGCCACCCTAAGAGCTGGCATACAGCTCTTCCTTGCCTTTTTTGGCACAGCATGTCAGAACGCTGCACCAGGAGGGCATCCTGATGCCACACACTGTGCATAACACGGCATTGGTGTGGGGTTGGGGCAGCCAGCACGTGGCTGCCCTGCCCCAATTCTACCTCCAGGCCAGCTCTTTGGGCCAGTCTGCAGAGGCCCTAAATTACATTTCCCTATGGCAAAATAATATGTACCCAGGAATGAGCATAACTGGCTGCTGCTTTTATGTGTTTTGAAGTGATTCCTGATTCATGGTGTCCCTAAGGCAAACCTATCAGTGGCTTTTCTTTACAAGATCTCAAGAGGGGAGAGTGCTATTACTTTACTCTCAAGCTGAGAAAGTTTGACTTCCCCAAGGTCACTTAGTGGATTTCCATGGCTGTGTAGGTTTTCAAACTCTGGTATCCAAGAGTCTTAGTCCAGCACTTAAACCACTACACAATACTGGCCCTGTGCAGTAGAGGCAGTAATTTTAACTGTGTAAATGCCTTCCATGTCATTAAAGAAACCTGTACTTTGTTTCAGGGCTGAATCTAGGAGTACACCCAAACTACACACCTGTATTTCTGGGGAGTGTAATTTTATTCAGCACAGACAGGATCCCTGTTCTGTGATAAGGACCACCTCTGACTTGTCAGTGGCACTTGGCCTTTCAGAATCTTCTCCCCCTCCTACATCCCTTCTTGTCTCTCAACAACAACAAATTATTTTGGTCTTGTCCCTCTGTGGTAGTGGTGGAGGAGGAATAAGAATGGCGGTTACACTTATTAGCTAATTCACAGATACATTTCATGTCTTGCTGGCTGATGAGCACCTACCCACAGGTTGTATTGGATTCCTTTGAAACAGAATTCTCACCTTATAAGAGGTTCAAACAAACTTCTGTTCTCATCTTAAGATTATAGTTGCTTTTTATTCATGCTTTTGAAAATTCAGGCACATGGGAGCCTCAAATTGGGCATTGTAAGATGTAGCTCTGGGTCTAAAGAATTAGAAAGTAGAATGAAACATGCTAGTTCAACTAGCAATTTCTAATGACTTTACTCTGACAATCTGCCCTTACTCTACAAATGGGTATTTGATGCATTAAAAAGGTCATCCTCAGCCTGTTCCCTTCAGCATTGTTGGCAATGCAATTATTTCTGCAGCACTAGAATGATGTGCCATAAACAAGGGGTTATGACTTTCCTCAGCAAAAAAGCTAGTGCAGGTTTGCAAAGAAGCAACACTTCAAAAACTGGCATCTTTAATAACAGCAGCTGGAATAAATAACACTTCTAGCTAAGTAAATTGCTTTTAAATAAATGGGCTCCAGATTGCTGTTTTCTTTCCTTTCAAAATGTGGTAAGTTGTGAAAGCCCATCCCTAAGAAAATGCACTGGAAATTCTTCAGGCTATTGGCTTTTTTGTTTACTTTACAGAATACTTACTGCTCATGAGTTTTCCCCTCATAGAAAAATTAACCAGAAAAGCAATGGAAAGATTGTGGTGCCTTATCTTTGTTGCTAACATAATATCAAAACATTTATCTGTAATTCTGCTCTCTGCATTATGATTAGAACTGACCCTAAAAATATGAAGCCATAATTTTGCCCTTCAACTGAATGTTTCTGGGCACCTGAAATGGAGAAATAAGTTCAGAGTGTGCATGAATATAATGAGTTAGTTCAGACTGCTGACTTTTTTAAAAAAAACTTTTGTTCTTTCTTAGGCCAGAATCCAGTCGGGTCCTTTAGTGGATCCAACTTCTTCCCCCAGAACCTTGAAACAGGCATAATTCCCCATCCCCATCTCTTTAGATTTTTGCATTGTGGACTCTGTGCCATTTGTCAGCTAACAAGTGTCCTTTTGGAGTTCCCCTTCTGTCACCTTTTGGTTAACTAACTTCCAATTTGTGAACAATGGTAGAGTTCAGACAGGCAGATTTAGCATCAACACGCTACTTATGCACCTTTTAACTATTGAAATTTCAGCATATTTTCACATAGGACAATGAGGCAACTTTACAATCTTTTAGGTTATTATGAGCACAGTAATATATACAGAGTCTTTCCTTAGGAAAGATTATAAACCTCTCATTTTCTAGGCACAAAACTTATCATTTAATACTTCATATAAGACTTCAAGCATCTTATATCATATTTATCTTAGAAAACATCACTAAGAGGCAGACATATAGAGGTACATTAATTAGCAAGGAATCAAATACCTTACACAACACTATAGCATAATCATCTTTCAGGAATTCTGTATATCATCACTGTATATCATCCATGGAAAAAAATATTTTCCCACAAAGAGAATACATTGCAGCATCCTTTATATCAGGGATAGGCAACCATTCCCCTTTAAGGGCTGAGGGACTTCAGCTCC
>CM034706.1:60060646-60078744 GCA_020142125.1 Phrynosoma platyrhinos | reverse complement strand
CAAAGCAGAATAGAGTGGCACTATTACTTCTCTTGATCTAGACACTTCCATGGGTAGACTGAAAAGGTTTAATTTTTCGTTTATTAATTGAAACCAATCAATGAGCCAAAAAAGAGAGCAAGCGTAGTAATTTTTAAATTTAGGAGGCCTAAACCACCCTGTTCAGTTGAATCCTGTAAGAGCTTGAGTTTCACTCTTGGTTTAATTTTTTGTGGTTGCCTAACCTCTGAGTATTTATTGCCTAAGAAATACTGTAAATAAAATTCATGGAGTTGCCAGAAGTTGACAAGTGACTTGAAGGCACATTATTGCATTACTAATAGATTATCACATTACTAATAAACCCAATCTACCTCTTCTGAGTTAAATGCAAATTTGGGATGCATCCAGGTATTACTGCATGTATTTTGCTGCCATTGTCACCTCCTGACTGCATTGCTGCAAAAATCAAGTTAAAATCCACCCTCATCTGGCCTCTTTGCAAAGTCAGGAGCTTCCCAGCTTTACAAATCAATCAGCCGAGGACAGATTTTAGCCAGATTTATGCAGGGATGCAGTTAGGAGGCAGCAATGGCAACAAAATCCATGCTCCATCCTGAATTTGAATTTAACTCAGAAGTGGTAAATTGGGTTTATTAGTAATATGATAATTTCCATAGGTAAGATAAAGGTATTTCCCATTGACAAGGTTGTCAAGTCGTGTCTGACAGTAGGGACGATGCTGATCTCCGTTACTAAGCTGAAGAGCCAGCATTGTCAGAGACTACTCTGTGATCACGTGGCCAGCACGATTGCACAGAATGCTGTTTACCTTCCCACTGAAGTGGTACCTATTTATTTACTTGCATTTGCATGTTTTCGGATTGCTAGGTTGGCAGAAACTGGGACTAGTGACAGGAGCTCAGCTCCTCATGCAGCACCTGGGCCTCGAACTGCCAACCTGCCGATCTTGCAATCAACAGTGTCTTAACCATTTGAGCCACTGCATAGACAACCTGAAAAAAAAACAACACAACCTCTTTTCAGGATTCTCAGGCATTCCTACTTGGAAATAATGTGATAGCATAGTTATATTATAGTAGTGATGCAGCCTAGTCAGTTGTAGAATAAGTTCTCTGAAAGTCACACCCCAACTCATTGGGAGGGGTTTCTTGTTGTGCTGGCCAAATAAGGACAAAGACTCCTGGCTGGTGAAGGCGCGCTGGTTACATCACACCAGCGTGCCTGGCCCAACAGGTTGTTTTACCAATTCTCACAAGATTATGGTTATGTGAGAATTGGACAAGAGTTTGTTATATATAACTCAGTGCAGCCATGTGGAAGTAGCCATTTTTATAGTAGAGATGGTGAGAATAACATTGATCCGTTCTCTGCTTTTGGTGAGCTTGGCTTTAGCCTTGTGTTTTTGGGCTTGCGCTATTGTAGCTCTTGCCTTCTTATTCTGTTTCTCTCATCATTTACTCTGGGGGGCTCAGGTATTCTCCTAGAGCAACCCACGGGGGTGAGCGAGTGGCCTTCGGGCCAGCCTTCAGGGCCTTCCAGATCTTCACATCCCTGTATTCTTGGGGACTACACCTGAGGTCAGTCCTCTGGTTTCTTCTCACCAGGTGCATCGATCCAGTACCTTTAAAAGCCCTGAGATTCCCCAGTCACCCGATCTGGTAAGGTTGGGTGCTGGTTGGGAAGGGAGGTCATTTGCACTTTCTCCTGGTCGTGAGTGTGGGAAGACGTTAGTCTTTGGGGAAGGCTCCGTGTTGGACCTGGACACCTCTCCAGTGGTGGTTGCCAGCAACGCTTCCTGGCTGTGGTGTCTTTTGAGAGACTGGGAGAGGATGGCCTGCTAGGCCAGGTGGTAATCACCCATGGGGGTGATTTTGTTTAGGGCCGTGTTCTTTGTCACTGATCTCAGGATGCCACATAGTAAGACCCAATCCAAACACCACGTGGCTTCTGCCGCACCTTCTGCAGATCACTCAGCTTCTAAAAGACATTTGAAGCCTAGCAGCAGAGAGGAGGATTTAGCTGCCCAAGTCACTCAAAACTGTACAGGCTTGCATGGTGCTGTGCAATCAACTTGCTCAAAAGGAACTCCAGGTTACTGCCTCTTCCTCAAGCATTAACCCTTCGGGTCTTGACAACACTGAAGCGTCTTTTTCTAAGGCAGCACCTGAGTCTCAGCTGGCCTTTGCTACACCGGGCCCACTGGTGGCTTCAGCAGTGGAGCTCAGGCACCCCACGGTTGCCGATGTATGGGATCTTTTGCAAAGAGTCCTGGGTTTGGGGATGCAGGGTGTGGTTCCCCCTGTATCCAGGCAGCCTACTATGACTGATGTGTATAACCTCTTATAGAGGGTGGTTCCAAGTGGTGCAATGGAGCAGGTTGGTGGTGAACAAGGAGGCAATCAAGCAGCTGCTGCCTCCACTACTTTGGACACCTGAGCTGTTGCGGGGCCACAATTCAGGGGACCTTCATGGTCAAGTGGTGAAATGGTTCAAGCTTCAAGCTCAGGTGTATCTCCTAGCATTACGCAGTCTAATTGGCTTACCTCAGTATGGGCTCCAGGTAGCCAGGTTGGGCAGGGGGTGGTTTTGGAGTGGCCTATTGCTGGTGCACAATTGTTACAGGGAGCGGTTGACAGTGTGGAACCTACCCCTTACGCTTGTATGTCTACACCCCTTGGTTCTCACCTTCCTCTTTCCACTAAAGAAAGGATTTGGAAGGGTAAATACATTGATTTATTTACTTTAACCTTTAGGGATCCTGAACCAAGGTTCATGGTCAAGGATGGCATTGTTTTCAGTTTGCCAAAGGAGTTTCAGGCAGTTAAACACCCTAAGCTCGAGCACAGCTTTGTGAACTGGATCATGGGATTCACTATTTATAGAGGTATTATGGAAGAAAAAGAGCCCTTTAGATCTCCAGATTTTTCTAAATATCAGGATATCATGATAAAAGCATATACCAATTGCTTATATAATTCCAGGGATGCTGCTTGGCTCCAATATGATGAGCAATTTAGGATGTGAGCAGCGCAGGATCCCTCTATATCTTGGAGGTATGTCCAGTCTGAGCTATAGGCCGATGTCATGGTGGGGGATTCCCTTTCGAGCTGGTGTGACAATGGCTTTGTCCCGATGGTCATCTTGCTGAGAGGACCAAATGCGTGGCCTGCCATGGGTGATAAGAGACAATTGGCTTGTGTTGGGACTTTAACGCTGGCAAATGTAAAAGACAACCCTGCAGGTTTGATCACAAGTGTAACACCTGTGGGGGTGGCCACCCCGGGAATTCTTGTAGTGAAGGAAAAAGAACAGGGGGAGGTCCTGTCCTTCAACCGGCATCCCCTGGAGGAAAAGGCCCCATTGCCAATTAATTTGGCCACCATTGAGTCATGATTAAAAAATTATCCTAATAAGGAGGCTGCCTTGTACCTATTTCAAGATTTTTCTTTTGGTTTTCATGTTCACTATACAGGTCCTAGGGTTTAATGCTTCGCACCTAATGCTCGTTCTGTGAGGGATCTGCCAAATGTAGTCAGGAAAAAATTAGCTAAAGAAATTGCAGCTGGGAGAATTTCTGGACCCCATGACCAGTTGCCTATTCCTACTTTATGTTTATCCCCTCTAGGTGTAGTGCCTAAGAAAGCTCCTGGGGAATTTAGGTTAATTCACAATTTATAATACCCCAAAGGAGAATCAATTAATGATGCAATTGACCCAGGGCTTTCCTCAGTTAAGTATACATCATTCGATGCAGCAGTCACGATGATTAAGAACTTGGGTTCAGGTGCATTACTGGTTAAATGTGATATTAAGTCTGCCTTCAGACTTCTCCCTGTACACCCAGATGATTTTGACCTGCTGGGTTTTCAGTTTGATGGAAAATTTTATTTTGACAAAGCAGTGCCAATGGGATGTTCAATTTCTTGTGCTGTGTTTGAGACATTCAGCACTTTTCTCCATTGGTGTGCTGTTAGGAGGACTGGCAATAAAGCTATTGCTCACTATTTGGATGATTTTTTTAATAGCAGGTACCCCTGGTTCCTCCCAGTGTTTTAATACTTTGGTACAATTTCAGGAACTCATGCAGGAACTGGGAGTACCTTTGGCGGAGGCAAAAACAGAGGGTCCACAAACTAAGTTAACCTTTTTGGGCATAGAGATGGACACTATTGCTGGAATTTCTCGATTGCCCAATGAGAAATTGGTGGCTATGAAGCATCAGGTTCAGATTATGTTGGAAAAATGAAAGGCTACCGTGCTTGAGTTCCAATCACTTACAGGCCTGTTAAACTTTGCCTGTAGGGTGGTAGCCCCAGGACGAGCATTTTGTGCTAGGCTTTACAAGGCTACTGCAGGAATAGTGGCTCAGCATCACCACATTAGAATCACAAGGGGCATTTATGAGGATCTCAAGGTTTGGCACTCCTTTCTGGAGCAGTATAATGATGTATCATTCTGGAGGACAGAAATGCTGCTTAGTGCAAATTTCCAGGTGCATTCTGATGCTGCTGGTGTCCATGGCTTTGGAGTTTTTTGGAATGGCCAGTGGGCTGCTGAGGCATGGCCTCCTGCATGGGTTGAATCTGGTCTTACCAGGGACCTTACTTTCTTGGAATTGTTTCCAATTGTTGTGGCTGTGCACTTGTGGGCAAGCCACTTTGCTAACAAGACTGTTTGGTTTTGGTGTGACAACCAGGCAGTGGTGCATGTAGTGAATTCGCAGTCCTCCAAATCTCCTAAAGTTATGAGTTTGTAAGGGCAATGGTGCTCCAATGCTTAAAGCACAATTTATTGTTTAGAGTTCAACATGTTCCTGGTGTGCTTAACCCTTTGGCGGATGGCCGTTCTCGTTTTCAGCTTACCAGGTTCCAACAATTGGCTCCTGAGGTCACTTCACACCCGTTGGAAGTACTGACATTTTTCTGGAACCTTGGAGATTAGAAGTTCGCAGGGCAATTTTAAACTCCATTGCCCATCAACACGCAAGTCATATCAAACAGCTCTAAATTCTTTTAGCCAATTCATGTCTGAGATTGGGGAGCAATTAAAATGGGCTATTAATGTGGACTTGGTACTTCATTTTATAGTAGCTCTCAAACAATCAGGCCTTTCACCTGTTACTATTAGAGGCAGGTTGGTCGCCCTGGCCTTTTTCTCTAAGGTAAATGGCTGTTTTGACCCAACTGTTGATTTCAGGGTGAAAAGGGTTTTAGAGGGTTGGTTTAGAGAGTCTACTGTGTCAAAGGATATTAGAAGGCCAATAACCAGCCCTGTCCTTTCCAAGTTATGCGAGCAATTGAGCCTGATATGTCATTCACCTGAGGAATTGGCCTTATTCAGGGTGGTATTCGCTACTGTATTTTTTGCTGCCCTGAGGATTAGTGAAATTGTCCTGGGTTCCAAGAACGATAAATCAGGCAGGGCATTATTGATTTCTGACATCAGTTTAGATGAACACAGGATCCTGATTCACATTAGGCGGTCCAAGACCAACCAATTTGATAAAGGTCAGTCTTTATTTCTGGCCAAGGCACACCAGGGTCTAATCTGCCTAGTGGCAGTGATGGGAAATTATTTACGAATCAGGCCTGTTGTGCCTGGATATTTGTTTCTTCATTTGTCTGGCCTGCCCCTAATACAATTCCAATTCAGGGCAGTATTAAAAGAAGCAATAAGGAAGGCTGGGTTGCCTGAGGATTCTTTTTCCTCGCACTCCTTTTGTATCAGAGCTGTGACGGTTGCTGCCACTTATGGCTTGAGTGAAACTGACATCTGCAGGATTGGCAGGTGGTGTTCACGTGCTTTTAAATCTTACGTTAGGTAATCAGGTAGTGGGACTCCCGATTAGTTGTGCTGACTCCTTTGCTTTGTTTTAGCTGGCTTCATTCCTGGAGATATTTGGATTGTCAGACATAGCCTGGTGGCTTGGGAGGAGCACTTCCTGCTAGAGCACCATTATGATAATTCCCTGGGCCAGGCCAACATTGGTCGCACGGTCTGGTTTGGGCAAAGGGGCATGATGTGGCTGGCTCTCCTGCCTTATATTAAGGAACTGGCACAGTTGTGCCCTCATCCCCGGGCAGTGGTTATTCACCTGGGGGAGAATGATCTTTTATGTGTACTTTGTTTTCAGCTTGCTAAGCAAATCGTGAGAGATTTGGAGGAGTTGCAAGTGTTTCTCCCTATGGCAGTAATAATTTGGACTAAGTTGGTGCCTAGGCAATCCTGATCTGGTGCACAAAAGGACTCCACCATCAGCAATGCACGGTGATGGCTAAATCACTTTGTTTCCAAGCAACTGATAAAAAAGGGCATGTTTTGATTCAGCATGACATTAAGCTAGACAAGCCTCAATTGTACAGGGTGGACGGGATACACCTCTCCTCGGAAGAGTTATTATTTTATGTTGGTGCCCTCTCTGATCAGATTTACGAAGCTATTTGGAGGGGAGAGAGGGGATGCCTAGCTGGGCTGGCCCCCTCTGGTGGTGGGGAATGACCCCCATCTCACAGATAAACTTAATTCGGCTAGTTAAATTGGGAATTAAAATTCTCTAAACAAATTCACAGGAAATGATGCAATCAATTAATGGTTGATGTCATTACTTTTGTGATGTCATAGGATGAAATATGACGTCATTTCTGGGGGAGGGGTTTGTTTGTTTGTTTATTTATTTGTTTACCTATTTACTGTTATTATTTGTTGTTTAACTTGTTTTGCCACAGGCAGTGAAGGACCACCCTTGGGTGGGTACACCTTCATTTACACCTGTGACAAAGTTGATATATTATCATTTAATCCTTCATTTTAGACCCTGTACTATTTAATAAACGTTGTGGCCTGTTTGAACCCAAAAAGGAGTCTTGTGTCTTTTGTGCCAGTGCAAAAGATTGTATTCATTTAATAATGTTGGAAACATCATTGAAATTAATTATCCAAATGCCAAGAAATGTTCTTTATAAGGTGTTATTTATATGTACCATGTAAACTGTGACCAAAAAGCCTGGTTTCAAACAGTATTGCTGTCTACGTGCATGCGCGCGTGCACACACACACACTTTATTATTTGATTAAAAGGCCTTTATTGCAAACTAGTTTTCTTTATGGGAGCCAAATGAAAGACTTCTCCAAAATAACCTGGCTCTAATTTGAGAATGGATTGCTAATGTCATTCCACTGAATCTGATTTGTTTCATCCTCTGTCCTACTGTGTTAGTATTTGAGGGAGAATATGTGTTTGAGTACATTCCTACCTGTCTAATATTGTATAGGTTTGAAACCTATCTCTGTATTACAGTTCTATAAAGCTTCCTCCATGCTCTGCTGTAGCTTGTGTGTCATGTCTAAACACTAGTAATTAAACAAAGAAAAGTAGTCTCAGAAATAGATATTCCCCAAAACAACTCTGAAAATCACTGAAGCATACCAGTATGGCTTCTGAGTGGAGGAAATTGCAGTCATAAAGAGTTTCCACCAGCTTTCTACTGCCACAGCTATGAATACATTAGGATGTGAATAAACAACTTCAGGATTTCTCCCCCCAGAGACAAACAACTAGCATATAATTGCAAGGGTTCACCCTCCGTTTCCACTCATAAAATGTTTAAGATGTTAAGGAAAAGCTGCAATATTCTTGATAAAGTCATTTTTTGTGGACAGTTAGTCAGTCACTGAACAGCTGACATTTAACTACACATACGTGTAGTATGTGGGGGAAGGAGACAGCTTGTCATAAGAATTTTGAGAAGGACTCAGATTTGGACAGAGATAGAAATGATCCACCTCTTTGATAACTGTGGAAAGTGGCTGCTTGACAATCTCTGCATTGAATCTGACACTTGTGAAGGAGGAGAAAAAGGTCAGATTATAATCATTGTACTAACCTCAAGGTTTGTCAGAATGCTGCCTCCCACAACCAAGTGACCCTTCTTCCAAAGCCTACTGTCTGTCACCTCACATTTATTTCATAGGGTTCACTCTCTGTTTTTCTCTCCATCCCATGTGTGGGAAGAGGGAGCAAAGAGGAGTAATAATAACCAAAGCCACAAATGAATGCTAAACCTGGACCACATCTGAATCAATCAACTGAACTGACGAAAATAGTCATATATTTGCAATATAGCCCTATGCATGTCTTTTCAGAACTATGCCCTGCTGTGATCCCTGGCACTTAGTCACAAATGTTTGAAATGGGAGGGAAAGTGTTGTTTGTTAAATTGAGTATATCTAATTTATAGTATAGGAGAATCTTAGTGATATTTGGTTTGTTGTAATTACAAGGAGACACCAAACAACCAGATTTTCTCCAAACTAAAAAAAAAACATATAAAGAAATGCACAGATGTACAAATGTATTTTTAAAGTGTATAAATACACTTTAGTCGATTAGAAACTGCAAAAAATGTGTGCATCAAAGTATGCATCAACCTAAGTGAAAATTTTGATATGAGAGAAAACTTTGATATGTTAAGAATGCTACACTGCATAGTAATATCAGTGTCATATCATCTTGATCAGGGGTAGGCAACCTTTCCTCTTTAAGGGCCAAGGAACTTCAGCTCCCAGAAGCCTCAGCCATGTTGGCCAATAGTCCCATGTTGGTCAATAGCTCCTGGGATTCTGGGAGCTGAAGTCCCTCAGCCCTTAAAGGGGAAAGGTTGCCTACCCATGATCTTGATTGTTTTGGCTTCAGCCTATTCAGTCCTGGGATTTATAGTTTGGTGCTGTCCTTAGAATTCTCTGTTAAAGAGCTGCAGTGTTGGAGGGGAGTGGATCAGAGCACTTCAGCAGGGAACTGTAAGTACTTCTCTTAACTACAGATCCCAGGATTACATAGGACAGAATTATGAAAGTTAAGTTATTCCTTAGGATGGGGCCATGGTTGTTAAAGCTGTATCAGGCTTTTATAATATTGAGGTATAGATATTTGCTGTTAGCTTCCCTTGAGTCAACCTTGACTCATGGTGACTCTGTGTATGAGACATTTCTAACCCCCCTTGTTCTCCACTGCTCTGCATGGTCCTTGTAGATTCATGCCTGTGACCTCCTGATTGAGTCTATCCATCTGGCATGCTGTCTTTCTCTCCTTCTGATGCCTTCTACCTTTTCTAGTGTTATTGTTTTTTTCCAATAATTCATGTCTTTTCATGATGTGACCAAAGTATGACAGTCTCACCTTGGCTTCCAGGGAGAGCTCAGAGCTGATTTGTTCAAGGACCCATCCATTTGTCTTTTTGGCTGTCCATGGTATCTTCAGCACTTTTCTCCAGCACCACATCTATTTTCCTTGTATCCATTTTCTTCACTGTCTAGCTCTCACATCCATACATGATGATGGGGATACAATAGATTGGACAGTACTAACTTTGGTGCTCATTTGCATATCTTTACTCTTTAGGATCTTGTCTAGTTTTTTCATCTCTGCCCTTCCCATTCCCAGTCTTCTTATTTCTTGACTGCACTCTTCTTTCTGATCCATGTTTGATCTCAGGTACAGGAAATCTTTAACTATTTCGATTTCTTCATTGTCTAGGAGGAATTTATGTAGTTTCCCCTGTGGTCATTATTTTTGTTTTCTTTATGTTCAGTAACAACTCTGCATTTATACTTTCTCCTTAGTAATCATTCCAAATTGATTATATTTTCCGCTAGTAGTATAGTGTCATTAGCATATCTTAGACTTTTGATGTTCCTTCCTCTTGTCTTTACTCCTCTTTCATTTTGAGTATGAATCGACTCCACATGTGATATTTTCTGTATACAAGCTGAACTAGTAAGGTGATAATACGCAGCTTTGCCTGACCCTCTTGCCAATTGGGAACCATTCTGTTTCTACATATTTTGTTGTAACAGTTGCCTCTTGTCCTAAGTATAGATTTCTCTTCAGGATTATCAGATGTATTGGCACTCATGTCTTTAAGAGCGTTCCATAGCTTTTCATGATCTAGGCAAAGGCTTTGCTATAGTCTATAAAGGACATGCTGATTTTCTTTTGGAATTCCTTGGTGTGTTCCATTAGCCATTGTATGTTTCTTGTGGTCCCTAGTGTCTCTGCCTTTTCTGAACCCTGCTTGTACCTCTGGGGTGCAACCCCACTTGCACCTTTTTCCCTTATATGCCTGTGTTGCAAAATTTTAAGCATAATTTTGCTTGCATGGGAAAATAATACTGTGGTCCTTTAGGTGCTGCAGTATCTTGTGTCTGGGGGTGAATATTGAACTTTTCCAGTCTGTTGTCCACTGTTGTGTTTTTCCTATTTGCTGACATATTTTTGTTAATATTGGAGTTGATAAAGTCTGTATGGATTGTATCAGTTTAATTGGAATATCATCTGTTCCTGGTGATTTATTTTTTCCAGTTTCTTTTATTGTAGCTTCTACCTCACTTTCTACAATTTTGGGTTCATTTTCATATGCTTCTTCATTCCATGTGTCACTCATTTTTTCATATTTTTTATATAGCTCTTCTACGTCCCTTTCCCCAGCTAAGTGTGCATATAACTGTAGTACTCTACTATTTATAAATGTTAACTTTTGCATAGGCCAGACAAAGTTACTTTGGGAAATTGATGGAAACTTCATGAAGTTTAGGAAATACCCTCACCCACTTTCAAAATAGTGGCACATTAAAAAATAGTTTGGACTGAAGCAACTCCTGTTGTGTATCCATACCACACAATTACACAATTGCATACTACACAATCACAGCACTTTGATACCAAGTTAACTGCCTTGGCTCCATCTTAGGAAATCCTGGAATTTGTAGTTGTCTGTATTCCATCCAAATAGAGCATTAATTCATGTTTTTATCAGTTAGCAACCTGAGTAATATTGCTGTAAGTTACTATAGCTTTGAATGGATAGCAAATATAATAAAAGAAGAGGGAAAAACACTTACCTTCAAAGGAAGACAATATGTGTAAAATGCATTTGGATGATTGGAATTGGATGGATAGATGGCCAGCTAGATTATTCTATTCAATGCATCCATCAATATTTGTTTGTGCTAATTCATTGGTGTTTGTTTTTTTAAAATTTTCATTTTAGGCCAACTATCTATATTAAATCAATTTGAAAATTTTAATACGTACTTTCCCTTAACCTCCTCTTGGGGAGAGCCATGTTTGGGTGGGCAACATGTATAAATTCATGTTCCAATTAAACTGTTATCATTTTATTTAGGGGCAATGGATAGATGATAGATATACAGATATATATGATCACAACCAAACTGATGTTGACATGACTTTAGCATGTATGTAGAGAATATTTGTAGTTCTTAGCATAATGGTCCAATTACTTATTAGACCACCTTATTTTCTTTGATTGGATATTGTGGAAAATTGTTGCTAATACCTGGTCAATTTATATTTCATGGAGTCATTTTAATGCCAGTGACCTTTAGTAGAAAATACCGCTTATTATAGATTTATCTTCATTTCTATTTCTTTCCCCCTCCTGGGTTCCTATGTTAATTTCTGGGCACTGGAAAAGCATGAGTGCTACCAATTATGGAGAGAACATGTAAAAATTAATTCATATGCTGAGAATTAGAAGAAAATGTTTATATTCATTTTCTTTGGGTGAAAGAGCAAAAATCAAGAGTAACCTGACATTTCACTTTTTTTGTCAGAGACAAAAGCATACTCACTACAGTATCCACTTTTCATGTGAATCACAAAAATCATGTTCTAACCCACAGAGTTTTGCCCACTGTGACAGGAGCATGGCTATTTAGTAGAGTTGCATGAAAAGTTCATTACCCCAAAACCCAGAGAGATTTGTGACAGTTCAGTCCCTTTCAGGCAAAACTTAATGAATTCAGAAATGAATGTTTGAAAGTCCCACACAGCTATGGGGACAGAAGAATGAATCTTTCAAATTGTGCATGGGGAATCCAATGTTACTATAGATGTCAGGTGTTTTGAAGAAAAGATACCACAGAAACAGCAGATAATATCATAGATCAGTGTTGTACAAAATAATGAAAATGTGGTCTCAATATCATAGTTCAGTTATATGGACAGGGCCATACTCTCTAACTCTGCTGTAAAACACAGTAAATTTGATCAAGTCAGCGGCTTCTCACATGTTTACAAGTGATTGCTCAACATTTCTACAACAAATCTACCAGATCTTTTATTCAATGTTTAAATGGCATTCAGGTGTCTGAAAACAGACATTAGACATTACAACCAAGAGCTTAGCCCAGTTGTGAGACTGTTCTTTTGACACTTACCTGAAAAAAAAGAACAAACACTTAGGCTCACTCATACTGATGAAATGAACCCCAAGGTCAACTGCATGCCAAAGATAATTTTTCATGCATAGTATTTTTCAAAATAGATTTGAAAAATGCAAGAGAATTGCAGGCATGCAGAGGGAGAAGTATCTGTCTAGAACAGTAGTTTGTCAATGCTCTGAAAAATATTTATGAATAGTCAAAAAGAGACATGTATTCAACATAGTATCTGTGGCCTGAAACAGACAGGCAGGAAAGAGTGGCTTATGGCTGCTCTGGGGGCATAGTGTTTATATGACACATGACCCCAGAGTAGCTGGAAGCCGTATGGAGAGTGTGCCTGGCCAGGAAAAGTCATTTGGAAAAGGAGAGGATAAAATCTGCTCTTTGCTGGCATCCCATTCAGGGCTGCAGCAGTGGCCCAGATTGGGACTGGCCCCATGCAGTTGCCATAATCCCATGTCGATTGGGACAGATTTTCCCCATCTTCATGACCCCTGTATCTTACATATACATAGAGGGGAAAATCTTTAGGTTTGAGGATTAAAGATGCTTGCTTTGGCTTTATAATGGAGGTGTAAATCCTGATACTCTTTTAAAAAAATTAAAAATTAAAAATATTTATATTGGAAATATTTCTGAATTTATAAACTATTTCCTCTACAATATTACTTGAAGAAGACATTGCTTTTTTCTTTCAAGTACAAATGTGTTTTTATGCTTCTCTTTTAGCTATAGTCTGACACTTATTCATGTGAATTTTTTTAATTTCTCATCTGTATTTTTCTTCTTTCCACATAGAAATCTGTGTGTGTGTGCATTTTTTCAGAATGCACACATGTATGCATTTTTCAATTCACCACTGTACACATTTTTGAAATGTATGTTTTTTGTGCACATGTTTCCTCTGGAATGTACAGAAAACCTTGCAAATGTATACATTCTTAAGACAAGATGCATATTACCCCATTAGTATCAAAAAGTATAAAATGGATATTCTGTAGGGAAATAACATTTCAACTAATTCATTTTACATTCCTTATTATATCACATAAAAAGAGCACATATGCACTCATGCTTATATTGCATCAACCATGACAATTCATATCAGTGGGACTACACACATAAGCAAAGGCTTCTTCGCCATCATTTTTATAAAGGAAAGGTTAAATTGTTTTCCTCCATTCATGTTACCCACACACATACATATAATAAATCAGACTGTATAAAGGATGCATCCGGGATGCATTCATTTGGAAGAGAATAAAAGATCTTCAGCCCACATTACATTAGGAAACAGCCAAAGAATACATGTAAGATGTATCCCATGCCCTTCAAGATATAGCTAGTGAAGTGGCTTACTCATTGGAGATCATCCACAATAATCAACATATCATGTTCTTGTTCAAACAGAATCATACTTCTAAATAGAGATTATGAGGCAAAACAGACCACTCAAAAAGGGTGGATTGGGGCCGCTCTGGAGCCGCTCACCCTGGAGCAACCACACGTGCGCAGCTCCTATCCAGCCCATCACTGCTATTTCAAAGTGGCTTCTGAAAAGAACCACTTTTTTCTAATTAGGGCAGCTTCCAGGTGGCTTGGGAGTGTGCATCATGTGATCACCACACCCCTAAGCCAACAGGAAACAGGCTTTTTTTCCCCATCTGTTTCAGGCTAATGATCACAAAATTCTTGAACGTCAGATCAGAAATACTTCAAATTATCTGGCTAGTCAGTTATGGGCATCACTTGACAGCATGTTTAGATAGGATACATCATTTGGTAAAAATTCCATGTGATTGCCCCAATACCTGTTTACTTAATAGTTCAAGCCACAGTTGGCCCACTATTGCCATGCTTCTAAAAATAGATTGAATCATGTAATATGTTGCTATAACTGTCACTGTGTGTTTAAGCCAGTACTGGGTGTGCCAAATGTTGAACTTAATTGTTCATATATTTAAAGAGGGTTGGTGAAATGTAATATAGATTATATAGTTCTAACAGTACTGATGAGTTAAAGCTTAATAAAGCACAAATTTACATTTTAATGTGTATTCTTAACAGACTTAGTGTTATACTCATTTGAAAAAATCAAGCTGAATTTATTTTGGTTTTATTACCTTTATTTTTTGTTTAGCTTTAGAGCTCCTATGATCTCTTTGTTTTAGGGTGAGTAAGAACATTTGCTTATGAGCACTGAATCACAAAGCCATGAAATGAAATAGGCTTGTTCTGAAGTTACAGATGGGAAAGCAAAAGACAGGGACAGGCCAAAGGAATTGTTCAGCAAACCCACAAGCAAGCTGGAATTTGAGTCCAAGATTCTAGATGGTCAAACACTGTAGACCTAAATATTCTGTACTTGAAACTATGATGTTCACCTTACTTAAAAGTGTAAACATATGCATATCTGTGTATCTATTTGTCTCATATTTGTTCCATTTCTCAGAATCTCACTGGTATTCCCATTCTGCTCCAGTTCTGTGTCAGACTAGAACTTCATAGATTTCCCTGTCATTATCCCCAGTATTAAGATGAGGAAGTGGGAATAATACAGTGTAAAATCATAGCAACAATATATGCAACAAAAGTTGTGTGTATGCCATTTCTCCACAACCAGTTTGGTGGAGCATGCTCAATAGTCTGTTCCTCTCAGATGTGGCATGGTGTTCTTCCCTAGTAAAGGAACATTCTCTTGGTCTTGGTCATCCCTGAGCCTACATCAGGTGCTAGGGCTCAAGATGTTTTAACTGATCAGGATTTCTTCCCTTGGCCTTATAATTGTGAGTTCTGTTCAAACAAGGCCACTTCAAAAACATTGATACATTGCAGACTTTTGCCAGTCCCTGGCCTTTCTTCTTTCAAACAAAGAACAAGGCAAGCCTTCCCTTGGAATGCCAAAGTTCCCAGTCTCTTACATACAGCTCCCCTCAGTGGCAAGCCAAGCCTGTTACCTCTAGGTTCACTGGGTACCCTGATGATTCTTCTATCTCTTCTGTTGACTGGGCTATCTGGCTAATGTCCTCCAGTAGCTTCTAGCCAAGTGGAAGAGTTGCTGGGCCTGTGGTCTCACAGGCTGCCTGTTTTCCTACAAGCCACACTACTCCCTCTTTTTGCTATGCTTATTTCCTGACCAACAAGACCACACACAGAACATGGGTTATAAAATGGACCACTTTATTTAAATTAACCTATTTAAATGTTTTTCTTGAAATCTGCAAAATGGAGGGAGCTACCTGGCACGGGAGCAGCTGTCTATTCCCCAGATCCCCTCCAAAGCTTCCCCTGAGTGAAACACATGAGTCCCAGGATAACCCATAGCTGGGTTGCCTCCTGGCCAGTTCACACTTGGAATGTCAACCTGAGCTTTCCTCACTCAACTCACAGGACTTTAATGAGAGTTTATATCCCAGGTCAGCACCAAGGAAGGTCTCCTTTTGTATTCCTTTAGTCACATAATAAAGAGATAGTTTCAGAGGACTATCCTTCACCTAAAGGGCACCATAGGTGTTTGCCTGAATGCTACATCTCCTGCCACCAACAGCCAAGTGACCACCTATTTATGTCCACACTCCAGAGAATTATCAATGTCCCCAAACAACAGTATAGGGTAGGCAAAAACACTTTGGAAAGGGGAGGGGGAATTCCTACCTGGCCCCGTAGTGACCAGTATACTCACACTGATGAAGAGGTGGAAGGGTGAAACAGAAAAATAGCAAAGGGGGAGAAGGGGGGAGGCACCTGCTTTAAGGAGTCTTGGCTCTGCCCCCAAACCTTCCCCCACATGGCCTGAGTATACAGCTTTTTCTTATTGGTTGTTGGCCTCTATTCAAGAGGCCAGCAAAAGCCTCTTCCATAGACATCTCTCCAGTTTCCTTTGGCACCCGAGCAAGTTCTTTGTAACAGCTCTGCCATCCTGGTTCCTTAACATGATTTATCAAGAACTAAGCAAGAACACAGAATGTACCTACTACCAGGAGACAGTGAGTTACATAACATTTCTTATACAGTTTTCCTGGTGCACATATTTTAATATACTTGTTCCACTGATTTCCGCATAGATTAAAATGTGTTTCTCCAAATTTAGAAAGCATAAAAAGTTGTATACATTTTCTAAAATGTACATATGTTGTCGTACACTTCTATTTCCACTTGAATGTATGTTAGGCCTTAGAAATGGAAATTCAAGGCAGGATGTGCTGTTTCCTGTTCCTAGAAAGGGGTAAAATAGGTAGAGAAATATAAATCAAACAAACATGAAATCAACAAATTTCTTTGCCATCCCTATCATATGAAAGGCCTAGAGACTTACTTCAGTGAAACAGAGGCTTCCTCAAACACAAGTGAGAAGAAAATTTCAGTTTAAAAATACTAATTTTTAATGTGTGACTATATTGAGAAATAAGTGCCACAGTATTTAGTGGGGCTTATTCCTTGGTAAGTGTATTTAGGATTACAGTGTATTTCTCTTTTGGAAGAGTAGTTGATGAAACTATCTTTTTAAAATCACACTTTCGCGATTTGTGAAAAAATGTTGGTTAAAATTGGTCATAGGTTAATAACTCTGAATTTGGTAGTTTTGCAAATTTTCCTTCCTGCGCTAAAATCAGCATTCAGCTTTGCAATAGGGGAAATACTACCTGGTGATTCAGCTCTGCTATAACCTTTACTAGTGCCAAAGGTTAATGCTCATAATTAGCAACATTCTTTCCAGCTACACTGTCTACTAGGGCAGCACACATTGATTATCACCGCATATTTATGCATCTTAGTGTGGAATCAGTTGTCATCTAAGCTAACATTGACAGATTAATTTTTCAAGGTGCAGAGAGGTAGATAGAAATAACTTCTAACTAAAATAATAGCTGTGAATATGATAATGTATGGCAAATAAAAATGTCAATTTATGAAAATAGTTTATCCAAGGTGAAACATTTTTATTTGACAGGCAAATACCAGTCAATCCAAAAAGAAACTAATATATTTGGCAGTGCATATTATACAGATAAATCCATCAAGGAAAGGGGGGGGTATGCAGAACATTAGAAGCAGCAGGAAAACATGATTTTCAATATTATGTTTCCTAAAGAAAAGATTAACAAGTGCTGCCAGTTGGAGATCTTTTTCTTGCACCACAATGTAAAGACTTGGGCTGTGATCCCCAAGACTATTAAGTGCTTGGTCAGATATAGGCAAAGATGTTTTGTATTTAATTCTTTGTGGTATGCCTATGGGATGCTGAGCTAGCCTAATCCTTGAACAGATGATACATTTGACAGAGGTGCTATGCTGAGGGATGTAGCAACACAATTTTCATGGAATGGAGGGGGATCTGGACATTGGCCACTATATAAGAGGCTTTAGTGAAGAAAAGTTTTCATAGGTAATCACAAAATAACCTCCATTTTAATAAGAAGTCTATTATGAAGCTTCCAAAAAGCAATTCAGTTTTAAATGCAATATTCTCCATATAATAATAATATAATTAATAATATAATTTATTTATATTTCCCGCCTCTCCCTACGGATCGAGGCGGGAGTACAAGGATAAAATGTACAAAATGTACAGTAGTACAATCAATAAAAAAAGAAAAGAAAATATAACAATAAAACCACAACAGTAATAAAAAGAACAATAATAAACAATAAACCCAACAGTAAAAACAATAAAATAACAGCAATAATTAAAACAATAATAAAATTACAATACAAGTCTATGCTGTGAGTGATATAAACTTTTTCACCCGGGAGGTTCTTATAAGATGGTCATATCTAATCTTATGTTCATTTAGAGAGGTCATGTGGATAGGCCCGCTGGAAGAGCTCCGTCTTAAGTGCCTTCTTAAAGG
>CM034706.1:60038030-60051707 GCA_020142125.1 Phrynosoma platyrhinos | reverse complement strand
AAACCCTAAACTCTATATCTGGTAGAACACTAACAGGATTCTAACAGTAGAGCACATTACAGAAATCTAAATGAAAGATTACTAGTGCAAGTATTACTGCTTTGAGGTCCTTTCAATCCAGGTAGGGACACAGTTGGCGAATCAACCAAAGTGAGTAACAAGCACTCCCAAGCTGTGAACTTTGTCCTTTAGGAGAAGTGTGACCCCATCCAGGACTGGTTGACAAACCTCCATCCCCGGACTTGGGGTACCTGTCACAAGTACCTCTGTTTTCTCTGGATTTAGCTTGAGTTTGTTTCCCCTCATCCAGACCATTACCAACCCAAGGCAGACATCTAGAGGAGTGATGCCATCCTTAGTCACTGTGACAATCAGAGACATGTAGAAGTAGATTTGGGTGTCATCAGCATACTGATAGCACCACGGCCCGTGTCTCCAGATTATCTTAGATCCTAGAGGTTGAGGCCCGGGGACAGTTGTTTGTCTAAAATAGAGCATAATTGTGGTGTCCCTCAGGGCACCATTCTGTCCCCGATGCTATTGAATATCTATATGAAGCCGCTGGGTGAGATCATTTGGAGGCATGGAGCATACTGATGACACCCAAATATACTTCTCCATGACCAGATCATTGGCTCAGATTTCAGATGGCATCTCTCCTCTTAATGACTGTCTCAGAGTGGTAATGGATGCAGAAAAACAGATTGAAGTTGAATCCAGACAAAATGGAGGTACTGACAGTTACAGGCCTGAAACCAGATTTGGGAATACAGTCTCCGGTTCTAGATGGAGTCACACTCTCCTCCAAGGACTGTGTTCACAGTCTGGGGGTGCTCTTAGATTCGTCACTTCATATGACTAATCAGGTGAATGCGGCTGTCAGGAGTTCCCTTTATCAGCTTTGGCTGATACGCCAGCTGCGCCCTTATCTGGATATGCGGGATCTGGAAACTGTGGTACATGCTTTGGTAACCTCACGTCTGGATTACTGCAATGCACTCTACATGGGGCTACCCTTGTGCCTAACCCGGAAACTGCAATTGGTACAAAATATGGCAGCCAGATTAATCACCGGAACTTCCAGGAGGGGGCACATAACACCAGTGCTTAAATCCCTCCACTGGCTGCTGATTAGTTTTTAGGCACAGTACAAGGTGTTGTTTTTAACCTTTAAAGCCCAACATGGCTTGGGTCCATCTTATCTTAGGGACCGCCAATCCTCATATGAGCCCCCCCATACCCTTTGGTCCTCTGGGAGGAATCTGCTGCAGCCTATGAAGACTAGGCTCTCGCAAACCTCCCAGAGGACCTTCTCTGCAACCACTCCCAGGCTGTGGAATGGCCTGCCAGATGAGATCCATCTTATTACTACTCTTGCTGCATTTAAGATTGCAGTAAAGACGGATCTCTTCCAGCAGGCCTTTCCGGAATAACCTCCCGGACATGAGGAGCCTGGCAAGCTGCCTCGATTTACTGTTCCAAATTGTGTCCACTGCCTTGTTGTTTTATATTGTTTTAAAGTTTGTATATGGTTTTTAATAGAATATTAGTTTAATTCAGTTTTAAGGGGTGGGAGGGTTAGGGGATTGGGATTGTCTGTTTTTAACTCTTTATGTTTTAATTATGCTGTAACCCACCCTGATTGCTTTGCAGAGCAGCGGGCTATAAATTATTATTATTATTAGTATTATTTTAATTATTCATTGGTTTAATTCAGTTTTAAGGGGTGGGAGGGTTAGGGATTTGGATGTAAGATGTTTTAGCTTCTTTGTGTTTTAATCATGTTGTAACCCACTCTGATTGCCGAGCAGAGGGGCGGGCTAGAAATAAAAAATATTATTATTATTATTATTATTATTATTATTATTATTATTATTATTATTAATTTTAAACAGCATGGGGGATAAAATGGTGCCCTGTGGGATGCCAGATATCAGCTCTCTTTTGGAAGAGCAACTATCCCCCAGCATTACCATCTGGAATCTGCCCGAGAGGTAGGACTGGAACCACTGGGGCACAATGCCCCCAATACCTAACTCCCTCAGGCATTCCAGAAGGATACTATGGTCTATGGTATCGAATGCTGCTGAGATGCTCAAGAGCACCAACAGGGTCACACTTCCCCTGTCAATGCCCAGACAGAGATCATCGACTAAGGCAACCATGGCAGTCTCAACTCCCTATCCCACCATGAAGCTGGTTTGAAATGGGTCCAGATAATTGGCTTCTTCCAAGACAGCCTGGAGCTGGAAGGCAACTGCCCTCTCGATCACTTTGCCCAGGAACGGTAAAAAGGAGACCGGCCTATAATTATTTTCCACTGGGGGTCAAGGGAGGTTTTTTTCAGAAGTGGTTTAACCACCACTAGTTTTAAGGTAGATGGAAATTTTCCCTTCCTAAAGGATGCATTGATTATAAATTGTAATAATGTTTTTACTGCGTCACCTCCCTGGGTGGTCAACCATGATGGGCAAGGATCGAGAGGGCATGTTGTCCTCCTTACACTTCCAAGAAGCTTGTCCACTTCATTAGTATTGACAAACTCAAAATGATTCAGTTTAACACAGTCCACAGAGTCAGTGGACCTCTCTCTTACTGTTTCTGTTATAATGCCCGCATCCAGATCCACCCTTATCTGAGAGATTTTATCTACCAAAAAGTCATTAAAAGCATCACAGCAGGCTTTAGTTGATTCCAATAAAGGGTTCAGGGTGGAAGGCAATTGAATTAATTCTTTAACCACTATGAACAGCTGTGCTAGACAAGACTCTGCAGATGCAATGTGTGCAGCATAGAAAGAATTCTTTGCTGCATCTATTGCCACTCCATAAGAATCCAACATGTTTCTATGGCATGTCTTGTCAGATAAACGTCCATGTTTCTGCAAGTGGTGCTCTAGTTGTTGCACAACCTGCTTCATTTGATGAAGATTTCCCATGTTCCATGGTTTTTTATTTGAAGTGGGTTGGAAAGAACGCTTGGGAGTGATAATATCTATAGCCCTTGCTATTCCAGGTATCAACCAAGGCTTCGACAAAATTGCCATTGTTCCCAACCATAAAACCCTCTAAGGCTTCCTGGAACCTTTTGGGTTCCATCAGCCTTCAAGGATGGACCATTTTAATAGTTCCTCCACCCCCGAGAGGGATATGGGTAGGAGCCTTCAATCTCACTTTGACCAGAAAATGGTCCATCCATGACAGGGCAGAAGTCTGGATTATTTCTGCCCATGGATATTCCTGATCCGTACTAAAGACCACATTGAGTGTACTACCAGCACAGTGTGTTGGACCCAAGACTAATTGGAACAGGCCCATGGCTGTCATGGAAGTCATGAACTCCCGAGCTGCACCTGTCAGATCTAATGAGCCAGATTTGAAGAGGATGCTGAGGTCCCCCAGGACAAGAAGCCAAACATGAAGATATTTGTTTTAGGTTTTATTTTCCTGTGTGCTACTGGCTACTAGTTCTGAATTTCCTTCAGAGAAGCCTCTGTCTATCAGTGGGAGGAAGTTATGAGAGCAGGGAAATACTGAATCTGGTCATTGAAACTAGTTGCTGAATATGGTATGACAGGATTTCTACTTTGTAAGTTGTCCTTTTCCCCCCTCATTGTTTTTCCCAGCTCTTTTACTACATTCCTCACCCTACCCTAAATGCTGGAAGTTGCAGTGTCACAGAGTGAGGCTCATTGCCTAGCAGATTGGTCCAAATTAGCAAAAGCAACATGCAGCAGAAATAGGTACTCACTTGGAAATAATGTCCAAAGTGACCCTATCTGGCAACTCCTACTTATATCTATTTTCCTAGTTCCATAATCCCTCTTTTTCTTGTCGCCTTCCTCCCTGCCACATTCCTCAGTGCCTCATTAAGCATCTTCTTCCTTCTTTCTCCCATATCTTCCTTTTTTCCTTTCTATTTACCCCACCCACAACTTCCTTCTCTCCAATCTCTTTCTTTTTTCCTTTCTTCTCCCCAGATCTGCTTGGTGCACTCATACTCTCCATCCTTTCCACTTCCTCTCTTTTGTCCTCCTTCTCCAGTTTTCTCACTTTTCCCAGTTGCATTTGTCTTCTCTCTCCTTCCTCACATCTTCATGCAGAGGTCTCCCTCATAGGTGCCTTCAATTCCATTTTGGGAGAAAGATGAGATATAAAGCCAATACATAAAAATCTTAAACCTCATACTGTATCCTGCTTAGCTTCCGCATAAATCTGGAATGGAGTTTCAGAAATTGTTTCAATCTTCTAAGTAATTCTGAATAACAAGAACACAACAACCTGAGCCGTGGTATGTGAAAGGGACAGCTACTTTCAAATCTAAAATTGGGAACCTGTTCTGATCATGATTGAAATAATGGTGTGCCATGCATATCACTGAATTAATTTAAATTCCCTAAATGAATACAAGGAGAAAAAGATAGCAGAAACAATATCATTATGCAAAGTCTGTGGGCTCTTTCACACTAGTCTGATGTTTCTATTTTAACTGCCCTGATAACAGCTTGTGGAATTCTGGGATTTGTAGTTGGATGAAGCTGTAGAAATCTCTGGCTGAGAATTCTAAATGCCTTTCACACTGTATAATGTGACCCATTATGGGATTAGCAACAGAGACAAACAGTGCAGTCATAAATAACTGTATGGAAGTAAACCTATTGAGTTCATTGAAAACTACACCTAGGTAAATAGTCATAGGATTGTATCCACAGACAAAGAAATGATACTGACTCAGATAAAAAGACCTAGTGACACAGGAAATTATCAGTGCCTAGGGAAAGCTAATGTAGGACTCCATTACCTTTTAAAGGAGACCAGTTAGCTATTTTACAGAGAAGTAATACTGGAAAAATTGTTCAAGCAGGCCATTCATCAAAATTTCCATGAAAACCTGGCATGGTATAAAGCAAGTATGAAGCAATATGAGAAAGGATTAAGGAATTATACTCAATCAGTGCACCACTCCATTGGGATATTATTCATCTGAATGGTGCTATAATGCCACATTTATTTCTCCTGTGAACTATCAATGGGAATAGAATTGAAGACCAATAAAAAGAGGGGGCATTAAAAATGCACACACACAAACATCCTCTTTTTGTTTATGGACAGAAATAATCCTCACACTCAATTCTGGACAAAATAATACCCACATAGATATTTCTCACAAAAAAGTAGGGATGTAGCACTTGAAACACCACAACAAAACACTAGACTTAACTAAAAAACTGAAAGTCTGAACTAATATGTTGTATTTTGAAACATCACAGAAATAAAAAAGATAAATGATTATTTGTGCAATGAAGGGGTAAGGTTGATTCCTCAACAACTATCCCACAGGCGGGGTGAGGAATCTCCAAGTGTTTGGACTACAGCTCCCACTGTAACTCACAATTGCCAGGATTTCTGGAAATTCAAGTCCAGAGCATTTTGAGGCTCAACTGGCAAATTATAGCTTCATTTTGAGCTTGGGCTCATTGATTGATGGGTAAGGATGGTGCTGAACACTTTTTATTCCTGTTCACAGTTCTTCTCCCAGGACTTTCTTTTCCTGTGAGAGAAAGAACAAAGACAGTGCCTCTTTTACCTCCTGGCTGGTAAAACTGTTTGTTGTGAGGATTCATTTTTGAGTAGTAAATACTTTGCACTTAAGCATCACCTCTTCTGCTACCTGTAGACTAGTGCATTTCAAGCAATCTTGCCAGGAACTTAGGGGGAAATTGCCAAAGTGCCAGGGAGCATGATATATTTGTATCCTTTGTTTCTTGCTTTCCTGGAAACTTACCAGGGACCAGTAGCCAATGGCTCAGGGACCGACCAATCCATGGGCCACCACTCTGATTAGACCTCTCAAGGTGAAATCTCCTTCTTTTTTGTGTTGGGTGGAAGAATAAATTAACTACTGAACCACACATAATAGGTCGCTTGACATTTAAATGGATATGGTAAATTGTTTTATGACTGAATCTAAATTAAAGCCTAATTTCACTTGTTGTGGGAGTTGAAATCCAATTGTCCTATGAGCCAGAATTAAACAGAAACCTTTCAGAAGGAAGGAATACACAGGTCCATCAAGGAAGGAAAACTGGGAAGGAAAACTGGTAAGGAGTCCTGGTGGTGCAGTGGTTAAATGCCTGTACTGCAGCCACTCACTCATAGACCACAAGGTTGCGAGTTCAATACTAGCCAGGGCTCAGGCTAGACTCAGGCCTGCATCCTTCTGAGGTTGCTAAAATGAGTACCCAACTGTTGGGGGGCCCCATGAGCTTACAGTTGTAAACCGCTTAGACATCCCATAGCACGATATGAAGTGGTATATAAATGAAGCTGCTTTGCTTTGCAGTCAGAACAGGCAGATGAAATGTTGCCAAAATCATTGAGGTATTAAGGGGTTGATATAAGCCCAATATTAACACAACTTCCATTAAATCTGAGATGATTTGCCCTGGTGATTGTGCTAAAAGTGAGGTGAAATGTATTGATTTTAAGTCTAAGCAGAAAATATAACAAGGTCTGAAATGTCTGTTTTTTTTTTATCATTTCCATTATAAATGCTGATATGTTTATGAAGTAATTCATCTGTCTCTGGTATATCAGATAAAGTTCAACACTGGTCAGACTCAAGGGGCTAGAAGTATATCTTATATCTGTGGAAATAATAAATTTAGTTTCAGACTAATGTTGTCAGCATTTCCTCTCTTTTATTTGGTGGCACAAACCTTTTTAACAAATGCCATTTTTCATTTGATGCAACTGTTTCTCCTAGTATATTTACCAGTTTCCCAGCACAGAGAAATACTGAATGGAACATTTATTTATATTCTTTCTGATTTAATCTCTTTCATAGTTCTATATTTTTCAGAATACAAAATACCTATCAGCATTTAAAGGTTAGAAAGAAACAGTCTGTTTATTCAGCTCACAGATTATTTTTTGGGGGGGATGACTTCCTACATAGCTAATTTTAAGGATGCTTGTGAACAGCAGATAAACCCCAGCAGCACTGAATTTGATTTATCTTTTTAAAAAGTAATTGAAAGGACTCCATCTACTTTAAAGTCTCCCCAAAAATATTTAAGAAAGCTGTGTTCAGAAAATGATGCAAAGACCAAAGGGAAATGATGTGAAGACCCAACCAGTTTATGTATGAAGTTAGAGAAAGCCATTGCATTGTTTACTGGACAAGGGAAATCTTGTAGCATCAAAAATGTAACTAACCATTATTGAAATTTAAATAGAGCAGCAGGGAGAATCATGTAACCCTTCTTATGTTCTCTAAGTACAAATTCCAGCATTTATTAAAAATGGATAAATTTTATACTGTCTGTATCTTTCGGTATGGGGTTGGATACAAATATTAATGAAATATACATCTGCATGGGATTATACTATATATTGGAAGGTAAAGGTAAAGGTAAAGATATTCCCTATTGGCAATGTTGTTAAGTTGTGTCTGACCAAAGGGGGTGTTGTTCATCTCCATTAGTAAGCTGAAGAGTCAGTGTTGTCAGAGACTACTCTGTGATCATGTGGCCAACATAATTGCACAGAACGCTATTTACCTTCCCACCAAAGTGATACCTATTTATCTACTTGCAGCTGTATGCTTTATAACTGTTATTTTGGCAGGAGCTGAGACTAGTGGCAGGAGCTCACCCAATCGTGCAGCACCAGGGCCTCATACTGCCAATCTGCCAGCATCTTAACCATGTGAGCCACTGCATCCACTGCATATTGCACTGCATATTGGAAAGTTTTGTTAAATCTCTGGGTAGGGGGAAAATAAGACTAAGATTAAAAACAGAGATGGTGGTCAGTTTACAAGTCCTCAAAGATTCAAGTTTTAGCTTTATAGCTGGCTATGAGGAAGTTGGGAATACTTGAAAATGTTGCTTTAGATTTTGATGTACCTACACTAAATTTTGTTTTAGATTAAATAAATTATAAAGCAGGCTTCAAATCTGCACTGCTACTAGAAAATTAATAAGCTACTGAGGAAGGACAATTGTTCAATGGTTGAGGAAACAACATTTTACCAGGTTTAGCTCCTGGCATTTGTAATACTGAGGCAGATAAGCTAACAATCTGATTTAATGTATGTCAATTTCCTATATTCCTAACCTGTCCTCATCCTTTTTTCCATTCCCCTTGTCTGGTGTACCACTGAAAGTTTAAGTAGAATCATTTACATTAGGGAAGCATGAGAATTTTACTTCACTTTGTTTTAGATCAGAATTTGCCATAATCCGAATCTAGAAAAAAGTAAAACTGGTATATTTATTTGTTCCCCTTGAGGTGGAATAGAATTTTGTTTCACTTGACAAAATTTAGAAAAATAAATGTAGGAGAGTATGATACTGACAGATTTCCACATCCCAAATTCAAATTTAAAAATGTTGCATACATTTTGATATATTAGCATTTAGAAAACTATTTTACCATGTTAAGCAATATATTAATGGCTGTCAATATATTAATTTCTTTTTCATTCATCTGGAAAGGAATGAATCCAAAGGAAGTTTACTTCTCTTCCTCAGTGTTACTGTTAACTGTCCAATATCTCTGCCTTGTCACTTCCTTACTTCATTATCCTCTCTACTCAATATTTTTGCAAAATGTACCATTGGATGCATGCTATTTTTCAACCAACCTTTTGCAACCCATATCATTTGCTAGCTTCTATCCTTTTCCTAAGGACAACCATCCTCTAACTCTGACCTGACATGAGTTTACTGTGTTATCATTAGTTCCATTGCTCTCCTTACACTCACCTCCTTTTGGATTATATTTTGGGTAGCATAGTTTGAAGGCAATTGCCCTCTAAGGCCTTCTCTGTTCAAATAAAGCACCTGCACAAAGTGAAGGAGTACATCACTAGGAGCAATAATTGCAGCAACCATTTCTAAAATGAAGAACTTCAAAACACTTAAACTCATCAAAGTGCCACAGTCAGACACAAGGGCATAGACTTGTGCCAGCAGCATCATATATCTTCAGTGTGGGCACCTGCTTCAGCAAAGCCAAGCATTTGAAGAAGACTACACATTTCTTAAGCCTATGCTGACAGGAATAAACAGGCATCCGTGAATCCTGTGACAAGAAGAATATCAGCTTGTCTAAGGGGTTGTTGATTCTGGTAATGATTATACAGCTGCAGATATAAAAACAAAATGCCTATTGAACATGGACAAACTATTTTGACAACTAAGGTTTATAAAAGATAAGGAAATAAAAAATGTATAAGTTAGAAACCTAGAAGCTAAAATAATAGCACATGTTTTTAAATCAATGTTGTATTTATTTATTTATTGGAGAGGTGCATCCATTTTATAATTGGCTGGCTAAATATTTTGTAAAAAAAATATCTGTCTGATAGCTTGGAACAATTACTTTTGGGACTACATCTTCTAGAATCTCCCTGCTAGCGTGTTCAAATCATTTTGGTGGCTGGGGATTGCAGCCTTCAGCAGTGAAATGTGGCCAAGCATGCCAAGAAACAGAGAGACCACAGAGACTTGAGCTTGCTGCACCTCTGACAGTCCCAGCCCAAAGTTCCCAAGGGGGAGATCCATGACAGCCTTGAATAATTGGTACTCAAGGTCATACCCAAATATCATAGAATCATAGAGTTGGGAGAGACCACAAGGGCCATCTAGTTCCCTTCATCTGCCCAACTGGTAATTTTATCAAAACATTTTTTTAATGTCTTCAAGTAATTTCCAACTTATGATAATGCTTAGGCAAACCTGTCATGGGGCTTTCTGGGGCTGAGTGTGTGTGACTCGCCCAAGGCCACACAGTGGGTTTCCATGGCCAAGTGGGGAATTGAATCCTGATCTTCAGAATTGTAGTCTAACACTCAAACCTTTACACCATGTTGGCTCACTACATGTATATAAGGAATTAATATCTAAATTGTGTGATGTGCATGTGTGGTTAGTAGTCTTTGCAATAGTTTCTCTTCTCAAACTTGGGTAGAAGGACATGAGGATGGGCATAGGCATACACCTGCACCCTGCATACTGAATTTCTGGATTGATGAGTGTATGAACAGGTCCCAAATGGGCAGCTGCTGAACCAAAGGCATTTCACTATTTTGAGACTATTTGCTATGTAGTTGGAATACTTGGGGGAGGGGGAATAGGTCCTATGAATTTAGGACTCTAGTAAAACTGAACAACCCAA
Source organism: Phrynosoma platyrhinos (assembly GCA_020142125.1). NCBI lineage: Eukaryota > Metazoa > Chordata > Lepidosauria > Squamata > Phrynosomatidae > Phrynosoma > Phrynosoma platyrhinos. Next base: position 60,041,523 of record CM034706.1, on the reverse strand, counting down.
GTAATCAAATGGAAAGAGAAAATTGGGTTGGCAAGTACAAAAAATATAGTTCAGAACCTGGTAATATTCCTTTTTGAAATATAATTTTGGGACACAGACTTAGGACATTTGTGTCTCAGTGGCTGGGGCTTGGGCGTGGCAGGCTTCTATTGTGTCAAGTGCCACCTTTTTCTTCCCATGGTTCTTCACATTGTTGTGGGTTCCTGGAAAGACAAGAACAGCTGGTCAGTTGGTAGTGAGATTACCAACTGGCAGGAGGCACATTTAAGGAGGCTGACCTGACTAATACAATTTTCAGTCAGGTCTGTGTTATCTCCTTAAAAGTGTTAGAATCATAGAATCATAGAGTTGGAAGAGACCACAAGGGTCATCCAGTCCAACCCTCTGCCATGCAGGAACTCCCAATCAAAGCATCCCTGACAGATGGCCATCCAGCCTCTGCTTAAAGGCTGGATGGCCATCTGTGTTGATCTGAACCAGGCTCTGGCATTTGGCTGTGGAGTGGCTTCCCTTCAAATAGGAGTGGGACATGTTGGCATCAGAAGAGTCCAATGAGAAGGCAGAGGAAGGGACCTAGGCAAGTCTTCCAGAAAAGGAACAGCCCTGCAGCCCTCCCTGCTGAAGAGCTTCAGTCAGCTCCTTCTGTGGAATTGCAGCAAGACTCACCTGCTGATGAGACAGAAGACACAGCTGGGGTCTTAAGTCTTCAAGCATGGAGGAAGAAAAAAAGAATCCCACAAAAGATAGAGTTAGGATGCTCAGCCAGGTTGCAGGCTAAGCAGCAAGCAAGCAAGCTCTGATTAGCACCAGCCAGTGTCAGGCTAAGAGCTTGAGTTTGCCTAACGAGTTGCTGGAAGCAACTAATCTGTTTCCTGACCAGCATTCCTGTTACCGACACCTGTTTCTAGATACCTGCATTCCTCTTCAGGCTTCCTGGCTTCTTTGACCTTTGGACTGTGTTGATTTTGCTTTCTGTTGCAGCCTTTGACTCAGACTGCTTGACCAATGCCTTTCTCCTGATAGACTCTCACAGGCAAGGGCACTTTCAAGCTGTTTGTAACTCACTTCCATGCCTGTATTATCAGTAGGTAGTTCCCTCCCAGCCAGCCAGTGTGGGTGTTTGGTGAACCAGGACAGTTTCCTTTTTAATCCTTTCTTACTAGTGCATGATGATCCCAATCTGAAACAGCCCTCCTTCAACCTTATGTGGAAGAAACAATGTAAGGATTAGCTGTGTAATATGTTTTTAAGACAGTGTACAATTTAATCATTGGTTGAACTAGCTGAAGAGAGGGAAAGTACAAGGCTATTCTACCTCATACTGACATTTGTACCTTTAAGGAGCTTTTCCCTTATACAGCTAATGTATGGATTAGTTCCTTATTTTTAGTAGATCGAGAAGCTTTCCTTAACATTTATTAGCAATTGTCCTGTACACAACAGTGGTTTTATTAACCAGAGAAGATCAATTGAAGTCCATTTCACTTACAGTGGCTAATTATTTGTACAGATCAGAGTTATAAGAATAGAAAAGATGAAGGCTGGAACAAGGAAATTGTGTTTTAAAAAGTATTTCAGGAGAAAATTCCAAAGGCAAGTCATTTCCAAAAGGTAAGAAATAAAGGGGGAAAACCTTCAGTCTCCTCTAGATGTATGCTAGAATCAGAGCAGAAACATTAAAACATTGTTACAATTTGGAAAGCATAAAATTTGCAAAACTTTGCAAGCTGAAAAATGCTGAAGATCATCACAGTATAGTGGATTTTCACTCCTTCTACAAATAACTGACAAGGGATGCTTTGATCAAGCAGATTCTGTTGACAGAGATTTTCTACAGCAGACAGAAACTCTTATCTTCAAGCCATGAAAAACAAAAACCGTTCACAAAGATCACTATGAATGCCATTTTCTCTGCATTATGTAAGTTTAAGGATTACTGAGCACAGAGAGGGATGTGATGAAACAAACAAAGCTTGGAAGGTGCTCTAGTGCAGAACTATTCATTACTGTTACATTGCACATTCTAATGATAAACATTATTCTATATCCAGGAGATATGTCAGTATTTCCCAAACATCTAGTAACTGAAACATACTTTGTCTAAATTACTAGAGACAGACTTCACTTTTGTACCTGAAAATGGAATTTGTAAAATGTTTTTTTTTATACTCTACTTTACAGATTTCCTGGGTAGAATTGCCACTTGCAATGCTGATGAGAGAATCTGGGAGTTGTAGGGCCTTTGCAGACTGCCAGAAATAGTGCACATTAAATTGAGGCACTGCCCTGGCTCAGTGCTAGGGAGTCATGGGAATTGTATTTTTTTCAGAGACATTGAGCCTTCTCTATCAGAGAGCTCTGGTGCCACAATAAATTACAGTTCCCATGATTCCCTAGCACTGAGCCAGGGTAGTGTCTCAATTTAATGTGCACTATTTCTGGAAGTCTGCAAAGGCCCATAGTCAACAAGTAACATTTCCAAGCATTGATTTTTACAATTTGTAACACTAAAACACAGTGGGTATTGAAGAGGCAGTTTACTTTTTAAATAAGTTGCAGGCCCCTCATCTGAGGCCCTTTCACACTACATAATTATAACATTTTAATTCTAGTTTAATTGTCATGGCAACACCCCATGGCAGTGGCATCACTAGGTTTGGTGTCACCTGGTGAGGTAACTCATGGTGTCACACTCCTGACCTCTTCCTGTACCAGACCATACAGAATCCTTAGTAATTTGATAAAATCAGTGATTAAAAAACACAAGCAGCACTAAAACAACAACAACATTACAATTGGGTAATAATGACCACACAGCGCATGTGCATTAGAAGGTTCAAAAAATTAATTAGCATAGGGTTTTAGTTTTGTAGGTGAATTGGTATAGTATAAGCTGGGCTTACAAAAAATGTGTTTCTGGTTATAACTAATTTTGTTGTTGTATGCCTTCAGGTGCCTTCCAATTTATGGCAGCCCTGTCATGGGGTTTTCTTGGCAAGATATGTCCAGCAGAGGGTTGCCATTGCCTTTCCCTGAGTCGGAGAGAGTGTGACTTCCTCAAGGTCACCCACTGGGTTTCATGACCCAGCTGGGAATTGAACCCTACTATACAGATTCATAGTCTAACACTCAAACCACTATGTCACATTACAGTTATTAAAGTAATATATTGGTTTTGCTGAAACAGTGCACAAAACTTTTATAGATAGTCATTTTGTACTGAACCCAATAGATAGCAGCCTTCAGAATACCAGAAGAGATTATGAGGCTTTGGGTAGGAATCTGAAAGAGCTGGATGCACAAACTGTTATTTCTTCTCTTCTCCCAGTTGAAGGGCATGGTCCAAGAAGGGAGAGGAAAATAGATGTGAATAACTGGCTCCGCGTAGATGGTGCCGCCAAGAATGATTTGGATTCTTGGATCACAGGCTGCTATAAATACTATGTAATAGGCATCATTGAAACCTGGTGGGATGAGTCTCATGATTGGAATG
>CM034706.1:59968186-59982624 GCA_020142125.1 Phrynosoma platyrhinos | reverse complement strand
AGGTTGCTCTCCACCCCATCACCCAATGCTACAGCCAGGGTTCCTGCCACCCCAACTCCTCCCTCTGTGTCCCTGCCACTCTTATCCTGCTCACAGTCCTGGGTGGTCTGGATGACCGCTAGGTGGGCAACACCAAGGGGACCCTGATGTGCCCCGCCTGGTGGCCGGTGACTCAGCCCAGCTGCCTCCTCCTCAACAGGTCTGCCTGTGAAAGGAAAAAAGACACCGTTTAGGAATGCAGCATGGAAAGTGGGGGGGACAGGAATGCCATGGAGGATGCAATAAAGATATTGCTGAAGGATCACCTGTCATGAGTTTACTTGATTAATTACTCTGTTAAAAGATCTCTGTAAAGACTTCTGCAAAGATATCTACAATTATAGTTTAGAAGAGTTTTCTCTAATTTATAAAGATAGTCTTACAAAACAAATTTATGGATCTAATGCTACCAATTTTGTTGCTCGTGTTGACTTTTAAAATACGGAGGAGAATACAGAGGAGAATAATCAGACCCATGAATATAATTTGACATGTGTTGCAATTTCCCATTTTTTCTTTTTACAGTAGCCAACACGTTTCTGGAAGTTTTGTAAGATCCTAATTAGTATATGTGTATATCAATGCAATAGTTTTTCTTTCCTCTCCTTCTATAAATAATCCAAGTTCAATAGCATTTGTGGTTTGTAAATTCTAAGTACTTATGTACAGGGCAAACTATTCATTTTAGCTATGACTTTTAGGGCACTAGAGGCTGGCCTGGAGTGGAGTTGGGGTGGGGTAACCGCATGCTGGCCACCCTAATTCTTCCCAACAGTACCAAAAGGGCACAAAAGAGCCGCAGCAGCAGCTCAAAGGGTGGCCTTTTGCAGCCCTAAAAAGGAGCAGCAAAAAGGAGGATCGAGGTCATGGTGTGTGCTTGCCGCAACCCTGATCTGCCACTTCCAAGGGTGGACAAGAGCCACCCTAATGGGCCATCTGCATTGACCCTTAGTTTACTTTTAGTGCTGTAATACTTAGTACATTGAAGGTTCTAAATTAGATTAACTATCAGCTGATTGGTCTGAATATTATTCCTCCATCCGGTCTGCAATATATTACAGTTTACATATATAATAGCCTGTTGGATTTAAACTGGATTATCTGTAAATTGGGTTATTTGTAAATCTATATATTAGATTATCTTTCAGTTTGTAATTTGACTCTGGTCAGCTATATAGCTAGTATTTTTTAAGTTTGATTCCAACAAGGTAGATATAGGGGGGAAGCAGACAGGCGGCCATGGGCTGCCCCGGGAAGCTGAGCTGTGGGGCTGAGGTATTCCCACACCTCAGCCCCGTGGTGCACCTTCGCTGCCCCTGGAAAGGAGTGCTAAATTGGCGCTCCTTTCACAAGTTGCTGAAGGTGCGCCGCAAAAGCTTGTGGCACACCTTCGTTGACTCTTCCGCTACAGTGTGTATGGACACTGCAGCGGGAGGTCCTCCTTGGAGTGCTGGCCATGTGGAGGGCCGGCTGCTCCAAGGACAACCTGGGGAAGGGGTTGGGGTGCTGATCGTGCAGCTGCCCCTCCCCTTCCCTGACCCCAAAACGGCCCAATTGGCTGTCTGCTTCCCCCCATTGATTCATAACTAAGGGCCTCAGCAGACGGCTAATAGAGCCATCATCGAGGCAAGGAAGGGGAGGGGCAGCTGCATGCTCGGCGCCCCTTCCTCCTCTTGAGGTTACCCTCGGAGCCGCCGGCCCTCAGCATGGCCAACACTCCGAGGGCAACCTCCCGCCGCAGCGTCCAGACACGCTGCGGCAGAAAAGTCAGCGAAAGTGCGCCGCAAGCTTTTGCGGTGCACTTTCGCTGACTTGTGAAAGGAGCTCTATTTTAGGAGCGCCTGTCCCCGGGCCTTAGGTTGCCTACCCCTTATCTATATGTTTGAAATGTCAGATGCAGGGGTAGGCAACCTGTCCCCTTTAAGCGTCGAGGGACTTTAGCTCCCAGAAGCCTCAGCCATGTTGGCCAATAGCTCCTGGGATTCTGGGAGCTGAAGTCCCCCAGCCCTTAAAGGGGAAAGGTTGCCTACCTCTGTGTCAGAGGAGCAGAGGTTTATGGTTACACAAGTGGTGGTCCTGTCCTGTATTTGAACAATTCTGGAAGCTCCTTCACAACATAATATATAAAATTCTTAATATCTCTTATGAATTCGATTTGGAAATATACCTCGTTAACATGATTCATAAAATACAAATAGAAGACAGGACTAAATACTGGAAAATATTCTTGTAAATGATCTCTTCAGCCAGAATACTTCTAGCACAAATCTGGAAAACTGCAGAAGTCCCAACTACTGAAGAATAGATGCTAAAGACAACTGAGGCTATCAAGATGGATAAATTGACAAGAACCATTGAAGGAGACTCTAATAAAGCACATGAACAAGGATGGCATATATTCCTAAAATACTGTAAAAAATACCTTGAGCTGTAAAAATCAGATAAATGAGCTTAGAATACATATAAACCAACCGTAGTATGAGATAATCTCTTAAGAACTCAACATGAATCAAGAGAAATTTGAAGAACCATTACAATATATGTTGTGCAAAGTAGATAAATAAATAATTATTTTGCATCACCTAGAGAGTGTAAAAGGAAGGAAATGAGCTATCTTTTGTTTGATTACAAATTTATGTATTATATGACAAAACGATACATATTCTGTTGAATATAAAGCTTATGAGGAAAATTGAGCTGGGTGGGTGGGAAAACAAAGGAAAATATTTTGTAACCATTTAAACTCAAATAAAATCTTTAAAAACAAAATAAAAATAAACAAAAATGAAGAAACAGTAATCAATTTTGGTAAAATTAACAAATGCATAAGTAACAACTATCAATGTATACAAGAAAAAAATACAAATGTAAATTATCATTCATTCATGCCCAAAGTGTGGGAAGCCTTTACATTTTTTACTTCCATACTATCTGAATAGGAACAGAGAAGCAGCCAAATAGCTTCCCAGGCCAGTGAGTTTCATAGCTTTGGTACCAGAACAAAGGAGACCCTGTCCAACAATTGCTATTGTTAGTCACACATGAAGCAGGGTTTCCATTAAGGACATGAATGGGCAGGAAAGTTTATATGGTAAGATGTTTTACAAGAGAGAGTTTACAGAGAGTGTAGTACTGTACATAACTGTCGTAGTATGATACCACTTAACTGTCATGGCTCAATTCTGTAAAATCCTAAGATGTTTGTTTGGCGAGAGACTTAGATTTCTGTGCCAGAGGGCTCCAGTCCATATCCCTGAACTACCACACTATAATTCTTAAGCAGATAATTCTAGGTACCTTGCCAAAGTACAAATTTCAAGATCCCTTAGGATGGATCCATAATTATTACATTGATATCAAACTGCCATAAATGTAAGGAGACACATTTTTGTATTGAGGCTAGAGCAGGCTTAGTTCTGTGAGAATGAATTAGTACCTTTTGCTATTTTGAAGTTTTGCAATTAACTTGATGAGACTGGGTTATCACCAGCTGATTAGTAATTAAGCTTGAATTTTAGGTTTAGGTTTGTTGCTCTTATGGAGGCTTATAGACATACATATAAAAGAGGTGTTTAGTTCAATGTTTATATCCCTGTGAAGATTAATTGTTTGTGATTTGGCACTGTGGTCTAGCCTGATTTTGCTTTGCTGTGGGACATTTGTTCTATGTAGGATCTAGATTCTAGATGTACTGCTATTTGTTTTCATTGCTTATTTTGTTTATTCTTAATTTAAGAATTAAATCAATCTTATTCTCTGAAATTTGTTTTTGTTTATCTGTTTGTTTATGTACCACAGAAGTATCCTTAATGAAATGCAATTAGTGTCAATTAGCAGTGCTGCATCTAAAATAGGAGGTAGGAAGTGTGCCATTCCATAAACAATGTCCAGAGGAGGGGGAGTTGTGGTATTGGGGAAATAATAAAATATCTTAATGGAATAAGGCTTTGCCATCTTTGGAACTCTTCTTCCAGCACTTCACTCTTAATTCTCTTCTCTTGCAGTGTTTAATCAGCCTCCCATAGATATGGTTGCCAGAGCAACTCAAACTAGAACATCTGACATGTGTAAGTTGGTCAGTAATGGGTCAGTGATGAAGGAACCAGCCTAATATGCACCATGCAAACCAGACTGGAGGATGCATGTGAGTTGTGGAGGGGGAGCAGGGACAGAATGAACTTCTGCTCAGTTGTTTTCAATAAGATATTCCATGCAGAGTCAACAGAATTGTTTGGGAGATGTTCATGTAGAGGTGGGGTTGCTGCAGTTCCATATATATCTGGGAGTTATTTTTGTTGTGTGTCTTCAAGTCATTTCTGGCTTATGGCAACACTAAGGTGAACTTATTATGAGATCTTCTTAGAAGGATTTGTTCAGAGGGCATTTGCCTTTGCATTTTTCTGAGACTGAGGGAGTGTGACTTGCCTAAGGTCACCAAGTAGGTTTCCATGGTAGAGCTGAACTTTAGTTTCCAGAACCATTTTCTAGCCAGTACACCACACTGGCTCTGCTTCTGGAGTAAGCTCGAAAAATCAACCACTGACTGTAGAAAAACAGAATTCATTTCTGCAAGCCACAAAAGGGATAATCTAAAGATCTTTAAAGAAATAAAAAATGCTCTATAAATCTTATAAGTACCCCAAGTAACACAAAGCTATCTGCTGACTCAGTTATGAAATATGCATTTTATGAAAAGACTGTGTAAATATAGTTTAACTTTGAGAAGATAATATATTGTACATATTTCAGTTTCCCCTGAAATTTGTCTATAAATTCCAAAATTAATTTGAATGTTAGATTCAATGGTCAAAATTAAATAGTCATCTTCAGCAATTCTGGTGGTAGTGGGACTTTCTTCCCCTCCCCCACCTTCTGCAGTCCTCTGTGGCACCATAGATCTCTTCAATGAAACCTAGAAGGTTTCATTTCTGAGTAAAGGCAAGGGATGCATTGGAAGTGCATTAATGAAATTTGGCCAATAGTTGATATACACATCATTTCTCTTAGAATGGCCTAATAATCTCCCTGATTTCAGGCATGGGCAGTAGATCTATTGCTGCTGGGTTAGCAAATCCATACTAAGTTTAATAGCTGCTCCTGGGACCATGGTCTTCACTTCTTAGACAGAAGACTACTGGCTGCACCTCACAAAAACTGTGAAGAATGTCCTTGGTAGAAGCATGGCAAGTGTGATCAAGAGGGCTTTAAACTAAATCCTTGGAGGACTGGAGATGATAGCTGAGACATCAGCCCAAAGGCAAGCTCTAAACATAAAGATGTAAATTTTTAGAGAAATTCCACAGAAAAACTGATAGTAAATGTATAGGTGAAAACAAAGAAAGTTTCAAATGTCTACACAGATTCATAGAGTTTGGGGAACAAACAAGATAGGTTTGAGGTCCTAGTGCAGGAAGATAACTATGACTTTATAGGTATAATGAAGATCTGGTGGAATCACTCCCACAATTGGAATATTATAATTCAAGGATATAACTTATTCAAAAAGAATAGATGTGGCAGAAAAGGAAGAAGAGTAGCTTTATAAGTCACTGAAGATGTCATTGGTACAGAAATCCATGCAAGTGATCAGAGCAGATCAGTTGGAAGAATTTGGGCAAAAATAAATGGAGAAACAAATAAATACTGTCTGTGTGTGGATGATGGGTGTTGCAGTGGTGCTCTTTGGCACCCAGCAGAATCTGCAGGACAAGCTGGCTGCTGTGAACCACAGCCAATTTGTATCTCTTACCATCAACTGGCTCAACTTCCCTTCTTCAGGATCCTGTCTTCCTCAGTCAAGAAGACATATTGTAAAGTCCAAAAGCATAGTTTTATTAATGCATATAAAAGTAAAATAAAATAACTAAGTAAAATCCATTGTGATGAACTTGTCCAGTTCAGCCATGAAAGATTACATCTTTAACAATCCCAAAAGCATTAGGATCTCAAACTTTTTGTAGTTAAAACCATTGCTTTCAGCCACACACTCACATCTTGAATAATAACATTCTAGACAAAGACTTATCTAGGCCCTTCCCATACTCCACCTTCTAGGTGTTAAACTTATGTTAATTGGATAATGTCTGTATGATGTATGTTAACCCAACCTCTTGCTGTCCATCATCCACCATGTGACTATTTTCCCAGCCTAACAATGTTTTGGATACTGCTATCAAGACTTTCTCATAACAAAGTCTGTGTCCATGAGTTCTACCTTTGGGAAAGTACATGTTGATATCTGTGTTGGCCACCTGGTGTTAGATTCACTTTGTTTCTCTAGATGTTCTCATGAGGAAATTTCCACACACACATCTCTACATTTCACCTTTGACTGCATAACCCATCTATATCCTAACAAATACAACATTGTGGCAGGAGTTTACTGCAGTCCACCAAACCAAGGTGAGAGGATGGAAAATGCTTTTCAGAAACAAATCTCAGAAAACTCAAAGATGCAAGGATCATTAATTAAGGGAGATTTCAATTATGTTGGTACCTGCTGGAAGACTAAGGGGGGATGAAGACCGGCCTAAAGGGGTGGCCTGGAGGTGGAGTTGGGGTGAGGAGACTGAATGCCAGTTGCCCCGACTCCACCCTGACCTTGCCCTGATGCTATGCACCCGTTTGTATGGCGCATGGCATCAGGGTGCCCTCTTAGTGCAGCATGTGCACACGCTGCACCAAAAGGGTGAAAAAGAGCTGCAGTGGCTGCTCTAAGGGCGGCCTTTTGCCACCCCCAAAAGGACAGCATTTTGCTGCTCTTTTGGGGTCAGCAAAAAGGAAGGTCAGGGCCATGGGGTGCAGTTGCCATGGCCCTGATTTGCTGCTCCCAGGGGTGGCTCTGTGCCATCCCTTTCATGCCATCTGCATCGGCCCTAACTCTGCTAAGCATAGGGTCTCCAAGAAATTCCTGATGTGCCTTATTTATTTATGAAATTTTAACTGCAATAGCAGCCACCTAGATTTGAATCTATAATTATAATTCATTTCTTTTAAATATTTCCAAAGTCTGAGTTAAATTATAAAAAAACAGATAGTGTTGATTGTATTAAAAAAAATTGTATCTTCATTAGATTTTTACAACCTTTTAAAAAAGTCTACTTGCATAGCCAGGAGAAGTTAAGTATCTTTAAATCCTACTGATTTTATTGGCAGATGCTTAACCATGTTCAATGATTTGCAACAGAAGATGAAGGTTTTAAAGCACACAATCTTACACTGTGCTAAGGAATACTTATGTTATACTTTATTGCAGTTGAGGCAGCAGAGTGAATCATAATATACACTGAAATTATTGCAACTTACAGAGTAATCCTATACAATTATTTTACTAGGACTAGCCATACAGCACCACTACACCATCAGAATAGCCACCAAATACAATGGATGTTCAGCCACTGGAAGTGAAAGCCACATAACTGGAAACACCACTACAGGCAATCAAAATAGGACTATGTTCACTATAATACCCACATGCCACCTCCAAATTGGAGGAGCCAGTGAACTCATAAGGATGGAGATATGGTCCCAAGACTTTCTGAATTCCCACACAACACACATGATGATGATGTTGTTGTTGATGATGATTTCTTACCCACTTATTCCTATAAACCAAGGTGGGGAATGACAACAGAATAAAATACAACACATGACTTCAGTTAAACACAAATAAAGATGACACCACTTCATAACTGATGGTCATCCCATAAGCTCCATTTACCTTGTGGGGTTTCTCCTCAATTCTATAGACCTATCCTAGTGTAAATACTTTTATAAGATCTTTTTGTCAAAGAAATCTACACTTTTCATTCTTTCTCCCCCTTTTGGAAAACTTGACTCTCCTTTCTTAGGGGGGTTGCAGACTGCCAGAAATAGTGCAAATTCAGTTCACTTTTAGGGTTAGGGTTAGTGCTAGGGAATCATGGGAATTGTTTTTTTCCTGAGACATTAAGCCTTCTCTGTCAGAGAGGTCTGGTGCCACAATAAAATACAGTTTCCATGATTCCCTAACCCTAACCCTAACCCTAAAAGTGGAGTGAATTTGCACTATTTCTGGCAGTCTGCAACCCCCCTCAGTCACTCAACAGCTAAGCATTTATCATCACTTCATGCAAAAGTTGCTTTGATCTTTGTGTAAATAAATTGGCTCTCTTTCTCCCACTGGATTCTTTTTCATGTTGAAAACAGGATTTCTTTCATCAAAGTAGTTTGTTGCATCTCTGTGAACATCAATGTGTATTCATTTGAAACTTCAAGCAAATTATTTCTTATACATTTACAACAAATATCCGAACCATTGTAAATGGCAGCATGACTCATTCAAATGAAAACCTGGGTAGCCAAGTAACAAAATCTTTTAGCAATATTGTGCTAAATAGGTCTGTGATGCTTCACATCTGCTCAGAAGTGATGACAGAAAAACACACCAGACATTCAGGCATATTAAATCTTCTTGGATGTTTACACTATAGTAATATTTTAAGGGTACTTCTGCATCATTAAAGTGTCCTCAAAATGCTGGGGCTGGAAACATCATTCTGCTGTGCACCGATTACCAGAAAAACAGACCTCCATCACCCAGAGTAACTTCTGGCTGTCATGGCAGGTTAGGGAGGGGCATATTAAACTGGCAATAATGGCATGATTATAAGCATTAAACTTGATTAAAAGACTTGGGCCTGAAACAGGTGGGCTTTTAAAACTGGCTTCTGCTTAGCTTGGGGGTGTGGTAGTTAGATGATGCACACCCTCAACCTATGCAGAAACTGCATCAGAACCACAGTGTATGGTTGCCATGATTCTGGGACACTTCACGTCAGAATGGCCTCGGGCCACTCCTTACTGCCTGTCTGTTCCAACCCTTAGATAGCCTGAGAATATTTGATTTATTTGAAAGATCTATTTGTTTACACTATAGTAATATTTTTATTACTATAATGTAATAGGTCTGATGGAGGTCTGCATGATTAAAGTGTCCTCAAAATGCTGGGGCTGGAAACATCATTCTGCTGTGCACTGATTACCAGAAAAACAGACCTCCATCATCCAGTGTAACTTCTGACTGTCATGGCAGGTTAGGGAGAGGCATTTGAAACCATGGCAATAATGGCATGATTATAAGCATTAAACTTGGTTAATAGACTTGGGCCTGAAACAGGTGGGCTTTTAAACCTGGCTTCCGCTCAGCTTGGGGGTGTGGTAGTTAAATGACGCACATCTTCAACCCATGCAGAAGCTGCATCAGAACCACAGTGTATGGTTGCAGTGGTCCTGGGACACTCCGTGTCAGAATGGCCTCTGGCCACTCCTTCCTGCCCGTCTGTTTGTGGTGGTCTCACAGAAATTTATGCTGAGATGAGAGCAGAGGAAGCTCAAAACTGTGAGTTATTCAAAGAGATGGTGAAGCAAAGATTTGGATTAACTCCAGAACAGAAGGGAGTTTCAAAAAATAAAGAAAAGACCAGAAGAAACTTTCTCTCAACTGGCGTGTAGGCTAGATTATTATTTAAAGAGCTGGGTAGATGGCTACAAAGTAACATCCAAAGAAGAATCGCAAAGCTTAATAGGCTTGGAGCAATTTTATAATGTAATTCCCCAAGAGTATAAATGGCTAGTTGAAGAGAAAAGGGCCAAAACAGTAGCAGAAGCTGCTAGAATGGTTGATGAACTAGTATTAATTAGAGGAGATGACAGGGGAATGACAAAAAATAAAGAAGGGTCTCAGTGGAAAGACAAAAAGGACCCCAAAAACTGGCAAGCCCCAAAAGAAAGGAATAGTGAGGGGAAGAATTATAAACCATGGCATCAAGGGAGAACATCAGAATCTGGGAGGAAAAGTTTTGGGTTAAGAGATTGTGGCCCTGAAGACCAGAAGAGGGATAGATGGTTGACAGAAAATCAGTTAAAATCAAGCCAGAGACATTGTTATGAATGTAGGCAACTAGGGCACTTGATATTAAACTGTCCAAAAATTTATCAGAAGAATTTAAAGTCACCTATCAAGCCAGCATATTGTGTAACAGAAGTTGGTAATACAATGAAAGAATGTTACAAGTTAAGGGCCAGAGAAGCCAGGGTTGCCATGTCTTCTCCTAGGACATGCCTATTTGTAACACCCTTTCCTGAGGGACTCAGTTTTGAGGAACACAGAGAATTAATACAAATAAATGAGACATGGTTGTGGGGTTTCCGTGACTCTGGATCCGAAGTGTGTATAATTAAACCACACTTAGTAAACACTCAAAATATATGCCCAGATGAAATGATGATCTTAAAGGGTTTAGGGGGCCCTGCATTTGTCACATCAGTAGCAAAGCTAGACATTTCCTTCAGAAGGCACAAACTGCAGTGGAAATTTGCACTCTGGGATGACATTCCTGTTCCATGTTTAATTGGAAATGATTTGGACAGATATTTTAGATTCATTTTAGTGATCACTAGACAACAGAGACAGGAAAAAGCTTCCAAAAATCAAATACCTGAAAAACAAACTGAATAAGATGTGGTCACTAGCGATGAGAGTAGTATAACTGAGATAACAGATAAGGAGAATTGTGAGGAAATTAAACTTGAGAACAAAGCTGAATTTGGTCAAGAACAAAAGAGAGATAAAAGGTTAAAATCTTTCTTCACTCTAGCTGAGGAAGAAGTTAATGCAGAGCTGAGGGAGAATCACCCTCACAGATTTAAAATCATTCAAGACCACTTATATAGAGAGGTTCTCAAGTGTAAATATAATACTCAGAAAGAAATTCAAAACCAGTTGGTTGTCCCTCAGAAATATAGAAGCCAGATACTAGAAATAGCCCATTCTAGTTCATTTGGAGGTCATTTAGGAATTAAGAAAATGGCTCAGAGTCTCTTTAAATTTTCGTTGACCAAAGATGGGACAAGATATAAAATCTTTTTGTAAATCTTGTGATGTTTGTCAAAAAGTCGGAACAAGATGAGATCGAACCAGAGCTAAGCTTTGTCTGTTACCAGTCATGTCACAGCCATTCCAGTGAATAGGTATAAATATAATAGGGCCATTACCCCCAGACAACTCAGAGAGGGAATAGATACATTCTTACTCTAATGGACTATGTCACAAGATATCCTGAAGCAGTAGCTTTGCAGAATATAGAGACAACGACTGTGGCTAATGCTTTGATAAACATTTTCTGTAGATTAGGATTCCCGAGTGAGGTGATATCAGATTTGGGAAGTAATTTTACTTCTGAAGTGATGCAAAAGTTGTGGAAGATCTGTGGAGTTAAACATTTAACCACCACCCCCATCACCCCCAAAGTAACGGGCTTATAGAGAACTTTAATGGAATTTTAATCAACATGATAAAATCCTATACTGCAGAAAATTGGAATGATTGGGACACCAAGTTGCAACACCTGTTGTTTGCCTATAGAGAGGTGCAGCAAGAAAGCTTGGGATTCAGTCCATTTGAGTTAATGTTTGGATGCAAAGTAAAACGACTTTTGGATCTCATTCAACAAGAGTGGAAATCTCCAGAGGAGAGAGAGCTGGAAAATGTGGTATCGTATTCCAGAACCTGATGACATCCTTAAGACAAGCCTTGAGAGTTTCCGGAGAAAACTTGAAAACAAGTCAAGGTCAACAAAAGACATGGTATAACAAAAAGGCCCAAACTCAAGTTTTTCTGCGGGGAGATGAGGTGTTAGTCCTATGACCAACTAGAGGAAATAAACTTCAGTATGCATGGACAGGTCCAGTTCAAGTCACAGAGAAGATCAATGATATAAACTATATAGTGGACTTGGGAAATGATGTGGAGTGTAAATTGGCACATGTAAATATGCTAAAGCCTTATGTTAGGCAGGAAAAGTTGGTATTATATGCTGTTAGAGAGAGGGATAATGAAGGCATTGTCCTTCCTCAGTGGAAATTTGAGAATGCGGGAAAAGAAAAGATACAAGAGGTTACTCTTGACACTTCTCTTACTCCCCAGCAACAATCAGAGATATGGAATGTGTTAAAAGAATTTGAGGATATTTTCTCAGATGTACCCGGAAAAGTACAGGGGATATATCATCATATCAATACTGGAGAAGCAAGCCTTGTAGCCACTCCTCCGTATCGGGTCACAGGTCCATTAGCAGACAGTATTGGGGAGGAAATTGATGTAATGCTGAAGATGGGGATTATTGTACCATCCAATAGTTCTTGGGCTTCACTGTTAGTAGAAAAACCTGACTATCCTATTCGTTCTGTGTGAACTATAAGCAGTTAAATAAAATCACCCAAACTAACATCTATCCTATGCCTAGAACTGAGGATTTGATTGAAAGGATGGGAAGGGCTCAATATATCTCAACCTTAGATCTGACAAAAGGATATTGGCAGGTACCCATGTGCTCCAAAGATCAGATGAAAACTGGCTTTGTTACACATAGAAGCTTATATGAATTTACAGTGTTGCCCTTTGGATTAAAGAATGCTCTGTCGACTTTTCAGAGATTGATAGACAACATTTTAGTGGGGCTAAAGCACTGTGTGGTAGTATACATTGATGATATTGATATCTTTAGTAACTCCTGGAATCTACACCATCTTACTGAAGTACTAAAAAGGCTTAGAAAGAATGGGGTGACAGCTAAAAGTTCCTAGTGTCACTCAGGCAAAAGAGAAAGCCGATACTTGGGATACATTGTAGGTAGTGGGACCATCAAGGTAGAAACTTCTAAGGTGGAAGCTATAGTTAACTGGCCAAGGCCTATGTCAATAGAGAGAGAGAGAGAGAGAGAAGGATGCTCACCTGCTTCATTCCTTTTGTCTAGTCCAAATCTGCTTATGGTTTTTGATTCTTCTTTACTTCCAGCCTTTGCATTCCAATCTCCAATGATCAGCTTGACATCCTGTGTTGATGTGCTATCAATTTCATCCTATACTCCTGTGCAAAAACTATCAATTTTTTCTTGTTCTGCCTCAGTGGTTGGTGCATATACTTGAATTATGGTGATATTCATAGTTTTTCCGTGGAGCCTTATTGAGATGATTCAGTCTGATTTTGCATTGTATCCTCTGACTGCTTTTGCAAGCTATGTTGAAAGCCATGTTGTTTCTTCTTTTCCTTTCATTCCCTGAGTAGAATACTATGTGGTTGTCTGATTCAAAGTGGCCAATTCCTGTCCATTTAAAATCACCCGCCCCCACTATTGCTGTGCATTGCATTTCCATTTTCACTATGTCTAGCTTTCCTTGGCTCATACTTCTCACATTCCATGTTCCTATTTTATGTGTGGTGCTGCTTCTGATGGGGCTTGTCTTTCTGAGAGTGTTTACTGCTTGCTTCATCATTTTGACTGCTCTTTGCACTTTGAGACTTATTCTGAGTGAAATATGTTTACATACATGCAAAAATGCATTCATGTGTAAAGGAAATGTCATTTTTGGTGCAGAAAACATGTTTTATGTGCTGTATAGTGTAAAGCAGTTGACCCTCCCTATCCACAGAATTTTCATCTATGAATGCAAGCATCCACAGATTGAAAATATTCAAAAATATATGAATTCCAAATATCAAACATTGATTTTGCCATTTTATATAAGGAACACCATTTTACTATGCCATTGTATTTAATGGGAATTGAACATCCATGGATTTTGGAACCCATGGGGGGTCCTGGAACCAAACCCCAGAAGATACCAAGGGCCCACTGTATTCATTCTCTTTGTGTGTATCTAATAGCCAAACAAAACTCAAACATGGACAAAGAAAAAAAGGAATAAGATTGATGCTATAGCAGTACTATACTCAAACAGACAGACCATAACACAAGAACTATATTAAATGCTATTAGGATTTTAACAGAGGTGGCAGGCAAAATAAAGTGGCTGATCTAATAACTAACAAGGTAGATAAAAACAACAGCATGTGTGTGTAGAACAAGGAATGGGGTTTTAAGAAATCCTTGTTCCAGACAAAAGCAAAGAAATGTCATGCAAGGAAATCACATGACCACAAACTTTTGGCGGTCCCCAAAGGATTTTTCAACCAAAAATAGATTCCAGTTTCAGCCCCCCCCCCCATCCCTTCCCCAAAATGTGTGGTGGTGGGGATACACAAACAGAAAGCAACCAGGATTGACATCTGGTTACTTAAGTCACTTCAGGTGATGGTTGGGCAGATGGAAACACCTTGTGAAGGGATCAACCTTCAGAGTATACACACACCTCTGTAATAAATTACAGCTAGGCAACAATAGAGATGTGGTGGTTTAGTGGTTAAGACACCAGTTCTGACAATCATAAGATTGGAAGGTTGGCAGTTTGAGGCCCAGGTGCTGCATGATGGGGTGAGCTCCCATCACTAGTCTCAGCTTCTGCCAACTTAAGGGGGAAGCAGACGGGTGGCACGGGGCCGCCCCGGGAAGCTGCGGATC
>CM034706.1:59952603-59967337 GCA_020142125.1 Phrynosoma platyrhinos | reverse complement strand
TTTTAATATAAATAAAAGTTTAAAAAAATGCATAGTCATTTGAATCCATGTGTCACAAACACTTTTTCTTTTCTTTCATTTGTGGCCACACCACCGACCCTTTTCATCCCACAGCTGCCACCACCCTATTGGTGAAACTACTCCCTCACCAATCCTCTCTTCTAAAACTCTTTGGTATAACCTGTCTTGTATAAAGTTTAGTAGCATGGATATTCATTCACACTGTAGATAAGTGTTTCATAAAGTAACAACAAAACTTTATTTACAATACAAGTATCAATGTTTCATTTGTTCCTGCTGCACTTGTTATAAATGGTCACAGTTACAAATAATAATACTCCAAAACACTCCTTTCCTTGGAACACTTTTAATTACCTCCACAGGACACTCTTAGCCCTTCTTTGGGTACTTTCACCACTGTTTCTTAACCAGCCTCTAAGGCTATCAATACCCCTCAGGATATTCTTTTTATTAACTCCCTCACTTGGAGTTTATTATAGGTATTAGGCTCCACTCTTCTGGAGCTTAACACTGTGCCACTCTGGAACCTTCACGACCAGACCCTCACTGTCTGGAATCCAAACCCTATCTGACTTCCAACTTTTCCTAACATTTTTCCCTTACAGCCCAACATTCTAATGGCTGTCACCAGCTCAGTCTTGATTGGTTGTCACCAGGGCTGGCTCTAACCTGCCTTCTCTCCTCACCATGTAATAGATTCTACACATGGAATGGACAACTACATGTTTGATAATAGAAATCCTCATGGACACTTGTGGATACTCTGGTAAAAACCTTCTGCATTTGAGGAGTTTATTGCTCCTCCCAAAAGCCCAAACTCCTCTGAATTATGTGTGAAAGGGTCATATTGTATTCAAATACAGAGGGACCCTTGTTATCCACTGGGTTGTTGGTGCATGTGTGACCTGAAGTCCACACGCAGAAGATTCGTGCCAGGAACAAACACCACAGAAAGCTCTGGTGTACAGTCCATGCAAGTTGTGTGGGAAATCCTTCTCCCACACAGAAGCTGCAGAAACAACAACTGCTGAGTTCTCTTTGAGAGGCTTTTAATCTTCATTGCAATATACACAGGTACTTACACTGACTGACATAATGCTCCGTCACCATCCACTATACACCACACACATGGAGCACTGGAACTCCTCCCTTATATACACAATCTCTAGCAGAGATTTTAGTCCAACCCCCAACTAGTGTGTTACACAATTTCCTATCCCACATGTGCCATGACTGTGCAGTATTTAAGCTTGATGACCTTATACCCTGCTTTTGTCATCATCTTCCTGTGACTCAGCATCTTTCAATATGCCTACTTATTATGGCTTCTCGTTGAAATCAGATTACCTTTCACCCTTGTTCTATATTGCAGCATCTAGGAAATTTTCCTTCTGGATGCCATTCATCCTGATATTGGTTCCAGGATCCTCCATGGATATCAAAATCTGTGGATACTCAAGTCCCATTAAAGACAATGGCATAGCAAAATGGTGTCCCTTATACAAAATGGAAAATCAAGGCTCACTATTTGGAATTTATATATATTTTTTTGGGGGGGAGGGAGGATATTTTCAAACCATGGATGCTTGAATCTGTGGATAAAATAAATCAGTGGATAAGGAGGGCGGACTGTAGAATGAGGAGTATTTTAATGGTAGAGACAAGACCTTCGGAAAGGGCAACTATGGAAGAATGATAAGATCCTAAAGTGTAATAATATAATCCTGAGCATTAAAGTGAGGATCATCCAAGCCAATGTACTCCCCATCACCATGTATGGATAGAAGAGCTGGACAGTGAACAAAGCCACTAGAAAGAAAATCAACACATGTGAGATGTTGTGTTGGGGAAGAATGCTGAGGATACCATGGATGGCCAAGTTGACAAATTCTCCCTGGAAGACAGGATGACTAAGGGCCTTTACAGACTGCCAGAAATAATGCAGCTTGAGTCCACTTTAACTGTCTCTCTCAGTGCTAAGGAACCATGGGAACTATAGTTTATTTTGGTACCAGAGCTCTCTGACAGAGAAGGGTCAATGTCTCAGAAAAAAAACTACAGTTCCCATGATTCCCTAGAGCTGAGTCAGGGCAGTTAAAGTGGACTCAAGCTGCAGTCTGTAAAGGCCCTAAATGGAGTCTGTTGTACTTTAGATACATCGTACAGAAAAATGAATCACTAGAAAAGACAGTGATGTTAGGAAAGGCAATAGAAAGAGAGGAAGACCACAAGTTATGTGGATAGACTCAATCAGGGAAACCATAGGCCTGAGCTTGCAGGCCCTGAGCAGAGAGGATGAGGACAAGAGATCTTGGAGATGTCTCATGCACAGGGTCACTAGGAATTAAGTTTGACTTGAGGGCAGCTAGCAACAATAAAGACAAGACCATAGAGATCTTTGGGCAGGTAGCATGAAAGTGTTAAATGAAAGCATAAGCACAAACACCTAAACATACTTATACACCTCTTCATGTTACATGAAATTTCCAGGCATGGATAAGGCAGGAAGATTTCTTTCATTTAAATGTATTTGTAAAGCCCTTCCAGACTCAATCAGCAATGAGATATTTAGGGATATTGCATGTGAAGCTTGAGGCCCCATGATACAAGTATTCATTTATATGCCACCTTTGTCCCTGGATAGGACCTGTGTAGGGCTAATGTATAATTCCACATCAATATATCCTAAATCATGACTGTGAAAGCTCACTTTTTAAGTTGGGAAGCATGCTTGGCTTTCATGTGGACTTGTTTTGATTCCAGTAGCACAAAAAAGCATCACTGGTTTGTATCTTTCCAAACCTGCCCACTAATTCCTACAAGTTCTGCTTTTCAGTTTACCATCCATGCAGCAAAGATTTCCTGGCACACTAGAAGTCTCTTTTATTGTGTATTTTATTTCTTCCTGATGACTTAGTATTTCATGCTGAACCAGCCAGTTGTGAAGCCAATTTTCAGAGCTTCATTGCTTCTGAGCACCCTAAATTATAATTGTGAAGCTGTGAAATATTTTTAATTGAATCAAGTTCACAAATTATAATGTCTGCATAGGGGTGGGAATAATGTGGCTGTTTTGCTTTATATAATTTGCATATAAGTTAATCACCCTCTTTAGGTTCTCTTCTAATGAGATCTATTTGACAGTATTATCTGTGCTTGAGTAAAGTTTTGGTAATTATTACTAGGGTGTGTACTCCATAGTGCATAATTTTTCAAACCTTGGACCCTCTAGAAGCCAATCTCAGCTAGGAACTCAGCTAGGAAACTAAATGTTCAAAAGTGTGTTGGGTAACTATGGTAGTATAGGCATAGGTAGTGCAATGGCAGAAGGGGCAGAAAGGCTGTACGAGTAGCTAAACATATAACAAAGACTAGGGAGAGTTGGCAAAGTTGGTGCCAACAACCATGGGTGAAAGCAATAGCTGGTTGTTTCCAAATCCCTGCTTTCCAGAGTGAATCTCAGAGCTAAGGCATGCTACTAGAGGTGGCTTAGACAATTGACCAAGGCATTTGTTTAATTCACTTCTCCTAAGCGTAACCTGCCCTGGGGAAATAATGCAGTTCGATACTACTTTAACTGTCATGGCTCAATGCTATGGAATTCTAGGATTTGTAGTTTGGTGATATATTTAGCCTTTTCTGTCAGAGAGATCTGGTGCTACAACTTACAAATTCCAGAATTCCATAGAACCCACCTATCCCAATTAAAGAAGTGTCAAACTGCACTGTTTCTGCAGTGCAGATGAGACCCTAGGGTCCATTAGCACCAAGAATGCCCACCTCACACCAACCAGGCCTTCAGAAATAGGTCGCTCAGAGTAGTCAGATGCCTTCTCCCACAGCCATCTCTGTGTCCTCCTCCGCTCTGTGTGAATGAACTGCAACCACTAGTGCCATGGCTCATTACAGTAGTATAGCTCACCAACAGCAATAAAGAACCGAAATGCACAGGAAAAAACATGAGATCATGGTTCCTTTGCACATACTTAAAGGCAGTTTCTTATTATATGATATACACCTGAGCCCATAAACACACACACACACAAAATTACAAACAAGAGATTAATTTCTAAGGGCCTCGGCAGACGACTAATAGAGTCGTCTCCTAGCCCAGGAAGAGGAGGAGCAGCCACACGCGCAGCGCTCCTTCCTCTTCCTGAGGTTGCCCTCGGAGCTGCCGGCTCTCCGCACGGCCGGCGCTCCCAGGGCAACCTCCCGCCGCAGCGACCGCATGCGCTGCGGTGGAAAAGACAGGGAAAGTGAGCCCTACGCATTTAGGGTGCACTTTCGCTGTCTTCTAAAAGGAGCGCCAATTTGGAGCTCCTTTTAGAGACGCCGCAGGAGTGCCACGGTGCGGAGGCTGTGGTCCCGCGGCGCTCCGTCTGGTGGCGTCTCCGGGGCCTCCATCTGATGAGGCCCTAAGTGCCTGTGTTAATGCAGCCAAAACAACACCATCAAGGTGATAGGATGCAAGAACAGCTGAATCAAAGCTGGACATGAACGATATGTGACTGGTATATGCATTATATGGTAATATGTGTAAAACTGGGGTGGGGGCACAGGATGGAAGAAGATCTATCTATCTATCTATCTATCTATCTATCTATCTATCTATCTATCTATCTATCTATCTATCTATCTATCTATCTATCCATCTTTGCACTTCAACACCTAGATCTACCCCCCAATAACTGAGGAATTCTAGAAGTTATGATGTGGGAAAGTAACTTTCCAAATATCTGAGAGGAATTGAGGAATTGGAGGAAATTCCAGTTGGAACTCTAAATATGAGGATGTAATGAGAAGACTCTGAACCTGGGGAATTACTAAAGTCCAAGTCTTCTATGGGATATTTTATTCTATGTTTACGGAGGTGGCTAGAGAAGAGACTGATATAGAAACAAAGCTTTATTTGAGGATTCAAGCATACAAAGACACCTTAACATACATGCACATACACAAGAACTGAGGAGTAAAGTAGTTAGCTTGGATAGGAACACAAGGCTTTCTAATGGTGATAATTACCTGCAAAGATGTTGCTCCAACGATGGATAGACTCAACTGAAAAGAACAGTAGGTAGAGCCGGAGACTCTAGCTAGAGATCATGGATGATACAGGACCATCATGAAATCTATCCAGACCCCTTTTTCCCTGAGATTTTGGGAAGTATTTAAACCCTAGAAGCAAAGAGTTGCTATTGAACATCAAAGGATTCCTATTGCTATGCTTTGAAGTGGACAATTTCCAGAAGAGGGGAGATGGGATGTAGGTTTTTTACTTTTCCTCATCTTAAGGACACATCCTGACTGTCTCATAAATCTTTTCAGGTGTGAATGTCCTGCATTGCAGGTCCTAAGCCTGGCCTTTTGATCTGCAAATGGCTTGTAAATGCAGATTCACCTTTGTGTCTACGTGATGTGCTCACCTCGAGCCCATGGTGATGGAGGCCCTTTCCAGCCTAGGGCTTCTGATAGAGACCCAAAGGGATCTTGATATCAAAACCCAATCAAAATCACTTATCGTAACAAGGACTTATAGAGCAACATTTTCACACAGGCAGAACAGGATTCATATATTATACAATCTCACTCTGCTTTGAAAACTGATGTTACCGTTGAGGCCTGTCACAAAAGAGTTACACTTTAGAAATATTTTATAATTCTGACTTTTGAAAGAAATATTACTCATCATAACCTCCTAAGTCTCTCTTAAGAGTCCCAATGAGTTCCAATGAGCAATCACCATCTAAAAAGAAACAGAACTGATCTTTAGTTAATCATTCACCCAAAAGATTAGAGACAGTCAAGCCTGCTTGACCCTGCAAGCAGTTTATGAAAACTTTAAAGAGGAGTCCAGCCAATAACTGATTTTAAGAACTCTTTTGTTGTATTGAATAACAATTCTGAACTAATTATCATGTAAACATTGTATGTAATATGAACTGAAACATTTTAGTAGACTCTTGAATACCCGTTATCTGGAATTCTGTTACCTGAAATACTCCAAAATTCAAAATAGTCCACCTGGGTGGCTGAGATAGTGAGACCTTTGGTTTCTGATGGTTCAGTGTATGCAAAATGTGTTTGATGCACAAAATTATTAAATTATTAAAAATATTATCTATAAAATTACTTTCAACTGTGTTTACAAAATGCATTAAAATCAAATTAATGAAATGTACAATGCCCTATTCATTAAAAGGCCCTTTCTCAGCAGTCAGTAGGCTGTCCAAACCCCACTTGAAAATCAAGTTCTTTGCCTGTTATTGGAAGAAAAACAGAAAGAGGACTACCATAGCCTCCTTTGGTATGGATTTACACAGCTAGGGAGCTAACAGCAATGGTACCACATTGTAACCAGTGTCAAAATAATGTGAATATTTATACACCTGATAACCACTTTTTTTGTGCCATTTTTGCCTGAACATTACAACTGGAAGTCTCCTCTGTTTCTGATTTTTAGATTTTTTAGATAGTTGTTGGAGGGATGGGGTGTGCACTCCAAAAAAAGTTCATTTCAGGATGAAAAACACTTCTGCTTTTTTTTTGGGTGGGGTCTTTGGGGTCTTTGGGTTCTGAGGATAAATTGTTGCTGTTGTTGTTACATGCTGTTAGATCAGTGATGACTTATGGGAAACTTTTCATAGAATTTTGCTGGCAATATTTATGGAGATTTGTCATTTGTCATTTAGAATCCTAGTCTCCTAGAGTCCTCGTCCAACACTCAAGTCACTATACTGTAATGGCTCTGGTGGAAAACCTAGGAACCACAAAAAGCTCTTGTGGGATATGTGAGTGCCTTCCAGCTGTGTTCAAAAGTGCTTTTACTTCTGTTAATTTTTCAGGTATTCTTTCAAAAGAGGGGGAAAGTATTTACCCCCCCCCCAATAGTGAAGAAGAGTCTATCATGATTATGGAATGTGGCAATAGCTACCAACTTGGATGGTTCTGAAAGGGGGTTAGAATAATTAATGGAAGATAACACTGAATGTCTACTAGTCATGATGGTTATATGCTATTTTCAGGGTCAGAAGCAGTGTGACAAATATCAGTTGCAATATGGTCCATCTGTGTTCTTTTTTTCGTGTGTCCATGCCTCCTAATTTCTTCAATCCCTTCATACAGATTCTACAATGATGAATTGGATGACTGTTTATAGAAATAAGATCTGGATTTTTAAAAATCCAGCACAGTCCTACAGTTAGAGATGTATTACCTTGTAGCCTCTCCCCCTTTTTTTGCATCTCATATTGAAGTCTGTGCACCAGAGACATGATGGGCTTTACTGGTAATTTGTCTCATTTAAATTTATCAAAATAAATTAGATGTAGTTTTCTGAACTAATGTTCTCTAGTTTAAAATTCTGATTATTGTCCCTTTAAGAAACAGATTGAAAATCTTTAATTTTTTTTTCCTGATCCTATCTGAGAGCCAGCTAGTAGGCAAGGTGCATCTTGAACAACTTTAACAAAACAACAGCCAAAGCTGCTTGTAATGATTAATAGCTTGGTCCTGTTTATGTTTGCCCAGACATTATATTGAGAAATAAGTTCCACATATCTCCATGCTCTAGGGAAAGGGTTAACAACATTTAGACCCCACTGTTTTGTTGTTGTTGTTGTACCTGTCTGCATCAAGTTGCTAGTCACAATCAGAGTAGATCCATTGAATCAACTACTGAATGATAAGACTTATGTAGCACTAATGTAAAACCTGTTAATAGGTCTACTTTAATTGAGACTAACAAACGTAAGTCCTTTCCATCAAACTTGCCACTGTGCCTTTTAAACTCTGACACATTACCTTTAAAACAAACCTCCTGTAAGCACAATTGAGCTTGGATATGATGCACATCAAATGGATACCTTGTTGTTGTGTGCCTTTAAGTTATTTCTGATTTATGGTGACTCTAAGGTGACCCTATCACAGGGTTTTCTGAGGCTGAGAGCAAGGTCATCCAGTGCATTTCCACAGCAAGTGGGGAATCAGACTCTGATCTCCAGAGTCATAGATGTATAGATAACATTTATGACATCATAGCAAGTTTGGTAGTTGAAGTAGGGATAAGGTCACCAGGGGATTTGGAGATGGGTCACTATGATATCTGTGATATCTGTCTCTGGAAGTTGCACACTTCTCTTCTGGGGGTTCTTTATTAGAGCTTAATTTCTCGCATCTAAGAGTTAAAGATAGAAAGGCACATTTACAATTTTAGATCATAGAGGTTTTAATTTTCCATAGAAAAAGAACACAGGGTTTGCACTTAACGAATGTAGAATATTTTGGACATGCATTGAAGACAAAAGCCACCAATACAAAGCACAGTACAACAGATGGCAAAGAACTAAATACACAGGCTGCAAATCACTAGCAAATCTTAAGAGAGATAATTACATACTAGGAGCCCACATCTGAAAATTTCAAGGGCTTTTTATTTCGCTTTCTGGATGTTTTAAAGATGGCATGTTCTTAATTGCATTGTACTGATAAGAGGTTCTTTTAAAATTTGTATATCATCTTCGGAACACAGGAGAAAGGTGTTTCATAATTATTTTAAAATTAATCAATTGTATAGGCTTCAGTAGTATATCTTCCCTAAGTCTGCTTTGTAAGAAATTTCTTTTCAAGATCCCATAATTAATCAAGTCCCATCACACAGATAGGATACTAAGAGTGTTATCAGATGACGCAAAGTGGCGTCTTCAGGGCAAGGAAGGGGAGGGGCAGCCACACGCTGGGCACCCCAACCCCTTCCCGAAGACGTCGTCGGAGCGCTGGATCCTCCGCATGTCCGGGGCTCCAAGGATGCCTCTCCGCTGCAGCGTCCACACACGCTGCAGCGGAAAAGGTGCC
The DNA here is from genome assembly GCA_020142125.1 of Phrynosoma platyrhinos. NCBI lineage: Eukaryota > Metazoa > Chordata > Lepidosauria > Squamata > Phrynosomatidae > Phrynosoma > Phrynosoma platyrhinos. Next base: position 59,958,463 of record CM034706.1, on the reverse strand, counting down.
GAAGGTGCGCCGGCAGCCTTTTGCAGTGCACCTTTGACGATTTGTAGAAGCAGCGCTATTTTAGCACTCCTTTCTGGGGCGGTGAAGCTGTACCGCGGGGCCGAGGAATGTGGATGCCTCAGCCCCGATCCGTAGCTTCCCGGGGCAGCCCCATGCCACCCGTCTGCTTAGGCCCTAAGGAAGGAGAGAAAAGATAGGATACTTTCTTGTTCCTTCCTGTTGCCATTGCTGCTGCTCCCATGCCCCAACAATTGACCAAGGAAGGACTAGAGGAGGAAGAAACGGCTTTGGACAGAGAAAAAAGGCATTGTTTGAGCTCCCCCAAGTGCTCAAAGAGATGTGAGAGGACCCATCTCATGTTCTGAAAAGGGGTTTCCAAATGCACAAAGTCAGTTTCTAAGCCAAGATTAGATCAGTTTCTGTAACAGCCATAATTCTAACCAAGAACTGCTCCCAAGGGACAGTTTTAACATAACAGCACTTTTTTTCATGTTTCTTTGGCTCCCGAGTTTATTCAATGAGAATTTATTTCAAGGTATGTCATATTTTTGTCACATAGCATCTTGATTATGGGAGAAATTGAGACTGAACACTTTCAAAACCTAGGCTGAAGACAGAAAAAAACAAAATGAAATGACATGCTTGTATCTTGTCGATCTGTTTAAACTGAGACACTAAATAGGTTCAGTGAACATGCATTTGTCTAACAGAGAAGGATCTATTTGCCATGAAAATATTCCCCTTTTAAGAAAATCAGAATTAGGTTTGTTACATTATTATGTAGAATATTCCTCCTCAGTTTGGCATTAGTATTTACTCCAATGCATAAGCTTTTATGGAAAATAATAAGATAAAATACTGTATGGTGAGGAACAGAACATACTTTTACAAAAGCAAAGAAACTGAAGAAGTTGTCTGCCTGTATATAATCTGCATTAAACAGAAAGATTATATTTTTGTCTTAAAATGATTCTGTATGGAGTAGGAGCAGTAATACCTCACTAAATGACTCATAGATCAAAGGACTTACATTTTACTATGCATTTAACATGATCTGGAAAACATGTAAACACGTAACTTTCTCATCCAGTGAAAAATCTTTAATATTTTTTCCCCTACAGAAAACAACTGACTCCTTTTTCCTTTTTTTTAATAACATCAATCAACTGGTATGAAAGCAAATACTTATTCCATTGCAAACATATATAATAAATGCATATTTAGTATGTATATAATGAAAAAGTAACTTATATAATGACTATAATAAGAGCAAACTTTTTAAAAAAAGGAATTGTGTACCTAGAATGGATTGTTCATTAGGTATACTGCTCACTATACGAACAACATATCATGAAATCAAAGAAGCACAAAAGTTGGAAGGGACTGCAAAAGATATCTAGTCCAACCCCAACAATTCAGGAATGCACAGCTAAAGCTTTTTGGAGAGATAGCCATCCAACCTTTGCTTAAAGACTCCCAGAGATGAACACTGTGATTCTCCTTTGGTAGAGGGAGTGAGGAGTGGCCCCCAGGCCCACAGTCATTTTGTGAAAAGCCAGATCCAGAGATACTCTACACAGTACAGTAAATCTTATCTTTACAAGTTAATGAATCATGTTGTTTCTTCCTAAAAACAACAAAATCTAGCTTCGTTATAGTAAAAAAGAAGGAAAGCACAACAAATACCTTGCACCACGAAACACAATATCTTCACATCTAAACAAAGTGTATGTGTGTGTGTGTTTGTGTGTAAGTATTTGCTTCCCAGAGGTCATGCCATTGCAGACAGCTTGTTTATGAGACTAAAACTGATTGCTGTTGAAACAAATGATCCTGATAATGCAAGGGAAAGCCTGCCCATTTATGTGATGCATTTCAGTCGCTTCAAATTCACCTCTGCATTTCTTTCCTTGATAAATTTTTGACACCTCTCCCCATAAAAATAGAATGTTAAAAAAACAACCTGAACAATTCCATCTATAGTCTATTCTTCAGAGAAATGTTTGCTGGCACAGCAGAGAAGAGCTGAAGTGATTTACCACCACCATTACCCCCAGTACAAAAGAAGCTCTTCTTTTTTCCCTTACAACAATGGAATGGAAAGGAATGGAATCTGAATGGAATCTCTAGTGGACTATTGGCTAAGTAAATTAGTCCATAGTGCCTCTGGAGCTGGTCAGTTTCACCTCTGCACCATCATGACTTTCTGCTGTCAACATGAATTACTTCAATAGATTTTGTGTGCCTCTGTGGAACAAGAAACCAACATGAGCTTTTATCTCTGAATGAATCATTTTGCCCAGATCACTGAGACTGGGTCAGTGTGGGACCCTCTAATTGCTAAAGCAATGTATTCCAGAGATCAGTCAAGGAAGATGATTTATCTTCACCCAGATTTATTGCCAGTACCCTTGACATTTTTTAAAAGACTTATCTTGCTTCTTTCAACATACCCAGTTAGCAACATCCTTCCCTTTCTTTGGTTGTGCCAAGTTTTAAAGGAATAAATCTGAAGCTATATACTGCATAGAAATGCTTGAGATGCACCTCTGATGATATACTAGCAGTGTATACAACTGTGGCTCTCAAGATGATGATGATTTTACTTATAGCTCTCATTAGTCCTCTTTACTACTTTTCTTCTTGAAGAAAGAAACAAATTATTTTAGTAATTTTCTTCCTGCTGCCAAAAAAAAAAAAGTCTTCAAAAACTGCATTTTCAAAGCCTATTCACAAAATACACGTGTGGTTGATATGTGCTGCAAACTGCATTATTTGCACAGGAAACAGTACTTTTGTTCATAAAATACAATTTCTATGGAGAAATAATTTCTGTGAAGAAAAAGATGTTTTCACATGTGTGAATTTTGAGGAGAATAAGTCCCATACTGCATAGGTTCTCTTTAGTCTCATATTCTTCCTCAGCACTTGAAATACATGCTTTTCAAACACTTTTCAAATATTTTAAATATTTTTCCATCTTTAATCAGTTCCAATCTGTTTAGTCATTGATAAGTTATTATATGTTGTGTGCCTGACTTTTTCTGCTTATTTCCAACACAAATAGAATGCTTCCTATTTGCATTTTGGCAATATGATGGAAATACGTCATTTGAAGTCATCTTTGTTCAAAATGGGCACAAATTGAATTCAAATGGAAGAAGATAAGAGCAAAAGAATTGCTGGCTGGGCAAGCACAAGATTCAACCAAGTTCTTAATTTTTAGTATTTGTTTTTAATAATTCCAGCAACTTTCTTCTCAACAGTAACAGTATAACAATATATTAACAATAAGGCAAACTATCTTTGTTTGCCTTATTACTAATATACATTTTGTTTGCAGAGTCATACTTCATTTAATTTATTCAGTTTGATAGGAATGGCAAATGTATGGCTCTCTGGATGTTGATGGAGAGCAGCAACCACCATTCTTTGCCTTTGATTGTGATACTTTCTGGTATTTAGAATTTTCAAGATGCTCCTATTTAATAATGCTGGCATCATGTTGAATTTGTGATAGTGAATGTTATATGGGCAGACTGATGCTCCCACCAATAACTTCCCCATCTTCCCCTACCTGCAGTAGTTCCCCCAATGTTCACAAGGTCTCAGGGGCATGGAAGATTGCAGGGAGGAAGGGATATCAGTTCTTTAAAAACATGAGATTATCTACTACAGATTTGTGTTTACACAGGGGCCAACTAGATGATTATGCAAGGACAAGTTTTCCCAACATGTTTCCCCACATTCATGTTTCCCAACAACATTCATGTTTCCCAATAACTGGTAGACACTGGTATATTACCTTTGATGTCATAAGCAATATATACCATCAGTCATTAGATCCTGATGCATCAGGGAAAGATGCTTGATACATAGTACTAACATGTCAGGCAGATAATCTGTGACACACCTGTTATTTCCCCTGGGCTGGAGTCTGAACTGGAGAAGTATTATCCAAATCAGACAGAAAGAGTCAATTGACTGTGAGATTATAACACCAGAGGAGACTCTGGAAAAAGAGATGATAAAAGGTATTAAACATACCCATGTGGCATGTAATTCACAAAGTTTATATAGCTATAAAAAGTTGATATGATCAGTGTTGTATGGCATTCAGTACATAGGGTTTTGTTGTTGTATGGCATTCAGTACACTACCGAAATGGTGTGTGTGTGTATGTGTACGCATAGCATCTACAATGTGTGTATGTGTACGCATAGCATCTACAAATGTTAGTTGTTAATCAAATATGTAATTATCCAAAGAAAGTGCATGCAACAAGCAAGTAGCAAGCATTATATTTAAAAGGCTGTAATTTTAGAATAAGTTTTAAATTTCCTTGCACTTATTTACTTGCAATATTTGGGTTATTGCTGATAGATTGCTGATTGATAGGTATGTATGTAGGGAGAGAGAGAGAGAGAGAGAGAGAGAGAACAACTGAATAGAACTGAACTAATAGTTATAATAATAATAAATTTTATTTATAACCCGCCTCTCTGCATCGCAGTTCTTTTATTGTTATGTGTCTTCAAGTCTTTTCCAACTTATAACAACCCTAAAGTGAACCTAGCATGATTTTTTGCTTTTTTTTTTACAAGATTTGTTCAGAAGGAAGTTGGCTTTGCCTTTGCCTTCCCTTGAGGCTGAGAGCATGTGACTTACCCAAGATCACTCATTGAAATTCCATGGCTTAGTGGGAATTTGAAGTCTGGTCTCCCATTGTCCTAGTCCATTGCTCAAACTACTACACCATGCTGATTTTCACTACATTAGAATCACAGAATCTTAGAGTTGGAAGGGCTCACCTGGGCCATCTAGTTCAATCCCCTGCCATGTAGGAATACCCAACTAAAACACTCATGAAAGATGTCCATCCAAGCTCTGTTTAAAGACCTCCAAAGATAAGGAATTTGACACCTTTCAAGGCAATCTATTTTACTGTTTAACAGCTCTTACAATTTCAATAATGCTTCCTAATGTTTAGGTGAAATATCTTTTCTTGTAATTTGAATCCGTTTGTCTCATTCTAGTCTCTGAAACAGTAGAAAACAAGCTTGCTTCATCTTCTACATAACATCTTTTCAGATATTTAAAGACAGATATCATGTTACCTCTTAGTCTTCTCTTCTCCATGTTAAACATATACAGCTCCCTAAGCCACTCCTCATAAATCATGATTTACAGACCTTTTACCATTTTGGTTGCCCTTCTTTGGACATGTTCCAGCCTGTCAATATTGTTCTTGAACTGTGGTGTGCAGAACTGGGCACAGTATTCTAGATGAGGTCTGACCAAAACAGAATAGGGAGACACTAATACTTTTCTTGATTTGGACACTATGCTCTTGATGCAGTCTAGAATTGCATTGGTTTTTGCATTATACTGTTGATTCAGGTTTAGTTTATATTATACTAAGACTGCTAGATGCTGTTCATATGTACTGCTTTCAAGCCAGGTGTCCCTTGTGCATTTCATTTTTCCTGCCAAATGAAAATGTTGCTGCTGTTGTGCCTTCAAATCATTTCTGACTTATGGCAATCCTAAGGTGAACCAACCATGCTGTTTTCTTGGCAAGTTTCTTCTGAGGGGGGGTTGCCATTACCATCCTCTGAGGTTGGGAGAGTATGATTTGCCCAAATTCACCCAGTGGGTTTCTGTGGCTGAACCAAGATTCAGACCCTGGTCTCCAGAGTCATAACCCTCTGTTCAAACAGTATACCACTCTAGCTCTCTTAAGATATAGTACCTTACATGTATTACTGTTGAAATTCACTTTGTTTTGTCCCAGATCTCCAATCTGCCAAGGTCATTTTGAATTCTGTTCTTGTTCTCTGAAGTATTAGCTGCCCCCCCC
>CM034706.1:59936440-59948060 GCA_020142125.1 Phrynosoma platyrhinos | reverse complement strand
GGTCGCTCAAAGGCTCCTCTGTTGATGTCAGGAGCGAACCGCGGCTGAGTAGCACGCGGTCGCTCCTGCAAACGTTCTTGCTGTCCTCATAGGCCGCCGCGAAAAGCCGGCCCTGAATCAGCAAGAGCTCTGCCAGAGAACGTGCCGACAGTTCTCTGGTCAAATCAAAATGGCTGCCAACCACGAGGCAGCTCCCAGTCATATAGCCCTAAGATCTCGCGCAAACCCTCGCGAGACTACAAATCTCGCGATGCTTCGCGCGAGACTAAGCATTCATTGGCGGAGCAGCCCGGCAAGGGCGGGACTTCCGGGCTGCTCCACCAATCGATGCGTCGAGGCCTCCTGGTGGCCGACGCAACAGCGGACCCCTCCCAACGAGTCGGGGGGTGGCTTAGTGGGAATTAGGCCTTAGACAATTGATGCTTAATTCTAGGCAAACCTCTAGGTTAACATTCTTCCCATATGCAGAACAAGATCACTTAGATCAGGGGTAGGCAACCTTTCCCCTTTAAGGGCCGAGGGACTTCAGCTCCCAGAATCCCAGGAGCTATTGGCCAACATGGGACTATTGGCCAACATGGCTGAGGCTTCTGGGAGCTGAAGTCCCTCGGCCCTTAAAGGGGAAAGGTTGCCTACCCCTAACTTAGATGGTATGAGATTTTGTTTTATTCCCTTTCCATCATATATTACCAGACCTGGGCATAGCCAAAGGCACCATGCTAAGAGTTAGATATTAAGCATTGTGCAGATACAGTGGAATGTCGTTTTTAGCAAGTAGATGCAAAGTAGGCTTTGTCTGTTATGCTGTCTGTCATGCATGACCTACAGTGGGGCATCTAGTGACCAGGCAATGTTAAAATTGTCCATTTGGGAATGGATGACAGTATAGTAAATAGGCAATAAATCCAAATCAGTTTTGATCACAGCAAAGAAGGGTTTGTTGCAAATGAATAAACTTATCATAGCTCTTGTTACCCACACATAGTTGAGTGAGTTGCCATCTCCTCACATCAGAGTGAAATGTAAAAGATGAAAATATATCACTTTATATTATCTGCCAGCAGATCTTTGGTTGTAGCCTTCAGAGATACAATGATGCAAATGTGATATGTCAGGTAGAACCTAAAATAAAACAATGGGTTGGGAAACATGGTCTTTGGCGGGAATGGTGTGTGTGTATGTGTTAATTTACTTGTGTCATCTGAAGCCACTATTTCAGACAGCTTTCAAAAGGAGCACATGGAAAGATATTTTTGCTAGATTAGAAAATTCACATGCTTATCTTTTATGTAGATATGGGCTAAGGTAATGATAAGATACTACAGTTTTACAGAAAATACAAAACATACTGTATACAGTTCCTCCAGTGGTAAACTATGGAATACAGTTCATGATCATATTTTGTGGTAGGAAAGGGAAATAATGTTTGTTGTCTAGCTAAACAAACAAATAAGGAAACAAACAAACAAAAAAGAATTTCCTAATATTCAAGAGACCCAGTTTTCAAGAGTAAATCACTAAGAATATTGCAGTTTGCATCCAGTACTCACAGATCCCAAAATGTTATGAGAAATTATTCTGTGCAAAAATATACATGGGATATCTTATGCAAAAAAAAAAAAAAAAAGTTTTCCAGATAGGCATGTGTTTTTTGTACAAAACTGCTGTTTTGTGTGCAAAAAAAGAGAAGTAAGTGTTCACACACAAACCCTACGGCCATCTGTAAAAAGGGTTTTCAATGCCAAAAAAAGGTGTTTTTTATGTTTAAAAAGATTTTTCATATTAAAAACACCCAGAAAACCATATTTTTGGATTGCAAAAATAGCATATTTCACATGAGCCCTTTTGAAACAGAGGAACATATTTTTCACATAGAAAACACAGTAGAATAATTGCCTGAAACACTTTGGAAGGAGAACCTATCAGATAAGGAGCCATCAGATGCACATATATTCATCTTTTTATATCGTAGGAGTGTGAATTGGGACTTTTTTTCACACACTTTCAAGGATTAAAAAAAAATGAAAATTCATACTTAGAATTCTATTGGTTAGTATCAAACAGAATAGATTTATTGAATTAATTGTTGACTGGTGAGTCAATATGAAGGTACATCCAATTGATTCAGTGAATCTGCTCTAGTTGGAACTAATAACAGGATTTAGGTCAATGTCCCTATTACATGGCTAAGAATATATGGGAAAATATCCATCAGCAACAGGCGGCATTGTTGTTGCACTGGCACAAAAGACATGAGATGCCTCTTTTGGGTTTAAACAGGCCACAACTATTTATTTTGCTGTACAGGGCCTATTTACAATATTAACAATTAGATTCTCAACACTTTTGTCACATATGTGTGATAAGGTGTAACCCACCCAGATAGGTGGTCCTTCACCATATGTGACAAATTAGATAAACAAATATCAATAACAATAACAGCAACAATTTAGAAAACCCCTCCCCACCGGAAATGGCATCATATTACTTCATATGACATAATTAACTAATGATGTCATGTATTTAACTACATACATCACTTCCTTTATTTAATGTTTGCCAAATTTACCTCCCATTGAATTTAATCAGCCAGATTAATATTCCTGTGGGGTGAGGGTCATTACCCGCCCCAATCACAAATACCTTCAAATTTGTAACTTCAGACCCAGACCCCTAAGTTGTGACAAAGCGAATAATAACTTAAAATAACAATAATTTATTATACACCAATGACCCATACCCAACAATCTGATAATAAAGTAGTCTCAGGGAGGGCAAAAAACCCAGGATAACAACCATGGGAAAAAATTCCCTCCCAGCCCCCGAAGGTGACCAGCTGAAGCTTGAGAGTAACAAACATAATTCTTAATTAAGGGTGTGTCAGCTGGGTCACTCAGTACAAGCTCAAAAATGGCAGCGCAGAGCTATAAAGAACAAGCTCTCATGGGAAGAAAGTAATCAGCTATAGCTGATAGAAACAAAGCCAAGAAAATTGCTAGACCAAAGCCAAGCAAATAGCCAGAGCACAGAGCTGAGTGATGTGACTCGCTCAGTTCAAGTTCAAAAATGGCTGCCGCCATGTGGCAGCACAGAGCTATAAAGAACAAACTCTTGTGGGAAGTCTCGCAAGAGTACAATCACTGCGAGACTTCCCAAGCACAAGCAATCATTGCGATTGGGCCAAGCATGCAGCCAACCAGAAGGTCCCTGCGTGCTTGGCCAGTCAGGCCTCCCGTGTCCTTATATGGCCAGCGCAACAAGCAACCCCTCCTGACTTGTTGGGGGGTGACTTTGCACTGGCACAAAAGACACGAGATGCCCCTTTTTGGGTTTTAACAGGCCACAACTATTTATTTTGCTGTACAGGGTCTATTTACAATATTAACAATTAGATTCTCAACACTTTTGTCACATATGTGTGAGAGGGTGTAACCCACCCAGATTGGTGGTCCTTCACCATATGTGACAAATTAGATAAACAAATATCAATATCAATAACAGCAACAATTTAGAAAACCCCTCCCTGCTGGAAATGATGTCATATTACTTCATATGTTGTAATTAACTAATGATGTCATGTATTTAACTACATACGTTAATTCCTTTAATTTAATTGCCAAATTTACCTCCCATTGAATGTAATTAGCCAGCTTAATTTTCCTGTGGGGTGGGGGTTATTACCTGCCACAAGAGGGAGCCAGCCTAGCTAGGCATTCCCTCTCCCCCCCCCCCAACCACTTTTCTGATGTGTTCGGAGACTGCATGAACATAAATCTCCGAACCTTCAGCAGGGAGGTGCACCCCATCCCACCTGTACAGCTGAGGCCAATCCAATCTAATTCCAGCATGCTCAATTATAATAATGCCCAGTTGAAATAACTGCTTGGCCACATGACGATTAAGCCATCTTCGGGCACTGTTAATAGCCGCATCCTTGCAAGCTCCAGGCCCGCTATGCCTTGGCAGCAGCTTAGTCCACAGGAGAATAGCTCCAGGCCAAATCTTTCTGATTTCCTGCATGTCTTTTACCATCTGCTTTGCCAGATGAAGACAAGGGACTTTCACAAGATTGTTTTTCCCCAGGTGTACAACTAAAACCCGAGGTTGAAGAAAACATTTTGACATTTGAATGACCCAGGGAAGCAACGCTCCCCACAACATGCCCCTGCAGCCAAGTCACTGAGTAATGCCGATATTCGTCAGGCCCAAGTTAAGATTACACCGGTGCTCAAGCAGGTGGCGTTCTTCCCAAAAGACAAGACTGTGGCCCACAATCCATATCTTGCCATGAAAAAAGCCAGCTGAAAAGCAAGCAAAGCAAATTAGCATAATTGATCTGGGTTCTTCCTACCAGAAGGGTGAATATAAGACTTAAAAGCCCTAGAACACCACTGGCCAATTTGACAAACATCAGCTTCGCTCAAACCATGTGTGGCCACAGTTATTGCAGCTCCAATATGGAAGGAGTGAGAAGAAAAATAAGCTTGAGGCAGCTTAGCTCACTTAAGCATCTCCTTCAATACTGCCCTAAATTGAAATTGAGTTAAGGGCATGCCTGATCCATGGAGAAAGAGGTAACCTACCATTTTCGGCCTAATCCTTAAATAATTGGTCATTGTTAAGACTGGGCAAATTTGCCCACTAGGCGCTTTGGCTAATGAAATAGCCTAACCTTTTGCTAGCTGATCAGTTTTAGAGCACCTAATGTAAACCTGAATCCCCTGTTCTGATAGGATAACATTCAAGATTAACAATGCCCTGCCAGACTGATCATTACGAGACCTAGGCATGATCTCACTGATACGTAAAGCTGCAAAGAAAGCAATCGCAAAAACTGCCTTAAATAAAGCCATTTCTTCAGGTGAATAGCAAGTATCAGCTAGTTGTTCCCATAACTTAGTTAGCACTGTGCCTGTTATTGGCCATCATGAGTCCTTTACTACAGGGGATTCTCTAGACCAGCCTTCCACAGCTCTTTTAAACCTAAAGTCTGTGGTAGGATGAAAGCAACCCCTTGCCCTGGAGTGAAAAGCCAGGGTGGCCAGCCTGCCCCTAATAGTAACAGGTGACAGGCCTGCCTGCCTGAGATGTAATATAAAACACAGGACCAGATCAGCCCTAATGGGCCAGCCTTGTACCTCCCCAATATCCAGTAAAAATCGATTAAAAGCATTCAATAATAATAATGATAATAATAAATTTTTATTTATAGCCCGCCCCTCTGCGCAGCAACTGGGGCGGGTTACAGCATATTAAAACAAACAGAATTAAAACATTCCCTCATTCCACAATTCAAGGCTATCTGGTAGGACTTGCGTGTAGATAGGGCAATGGAATGAAGGATCGCCCTGTGAATTTCTAGTCTCCAAGGCTCCATAACAAAACCGGTACCTCCATCGGGTGTGTTGATGCCTTGGGAGCCAACTGCCGGAACCTGGAGAACTGAAAATGAGAGAGGGCATCCACCAAAGGGTTAAGCACACCAGGAACATTCTGAGCATGGAATAAAACATTAAACTTCAGACACTGCAATACCATCACCTGTACCAAACTCATTACTCTAGGGGACTTAGAAGACTGAGAATTTATCACATGAATGACCGCCTGGTTAGCACACCAAAACCACATGATCTTGTTAGCAAACTGGCTTGCCCACAGGTGCACAGCCACTACAATGAGGAAAAGCTCCAAAAACATCAGGTCTCTAGTCAGACCACATTCCATCCATGCAGATGGCCATGCCTCTGCAGCCCATTGGCCATTCCAATAAACACCAAAGCCATGGGCGGCAGCAGCATCAGAGTGCACCTGAAAGTCTGCTCTCAGACACATTTCAGATCTCCAAAATGAGACACCATTATTTGATCAAAAAATGAGTCCCAAACCTTCAAGTCTTCTCAAATCCCCCTTGTGATCCTGATATGATGTTGCGCTGCAAACACCCCCACCATAGCCCTATATAGTCTTACACAGAATGCTCACCCCGGGACTATTACCTTACAAACGAAGTTTAGCAACCCTGTAAGGGATTGAAATTAATGAAGTGTGCAACGGTGTCTATCTCGATACCCAAAAAGGTAAGCCATGTTCCAGGCCCTTCTGTTTTCTCCTCGGCCAAAGGAACTCCCAACTCAGACATCAATTCCTGAAATTCAATTAACATGCCCTTACATTGAGAGGAATTGGGATTACCAGCAATAAAAAAAATCATCTAAATAATGGGTTATGGCCCTATTGCCTGACCGCTTAACTGCACACCAATGAAGAAAGGTGCTGAAAGTCTTGAAAGATGAGCAAGAAATTGAGCACCCCATTGGCCTGGCTTTATCAAAATAACACTTCCCATCAGACTGAAACCCCAGTGGGTCAAAATCATCTGGGTGTACTGGGAGGAGCCTGAAGGCAGATTTTATGTCGCACTTCGCTAAGAGGGCTCCCTTGCCTAATTCCCTAACCATGTTGACCGCTGAGTCAAATGATACATACTTAATGGACATAAGCTCAGGATCAGTGGCATTATTCACAGAGTCACCCTTTGGGTAAGACAAGTTGTGGATCAACCTAAATTCCCCAGGAGTTTTCTTGGGAACCACACCCAAAGGCAATAAATGAAGGGTGGGAATAGGCAACTGATCATGGGGTCCTGAAATTCTTCCAGCAGCTATCTCTTTCGCTAACTTATCCTTTACAATATTTGGTAATTCCCTCAAGGAACGAGCATTGGGTGCATAGCAATGAACCCTAACACCTGTGTAAGGGATGCAAAAGCCTAGGGAAAAGCCATAATATAAGTATGATGCAGCCTCCTTATTTGGGTAGACCCTCAGCCATGCCACCATTGCATCTAATTTAATTGGTGATGGGGACTTTTCCTCCCATGGATGCTGGTTGAGGGGCACCTCCCACTCCTGATTGCTTACCTCTGTGCAGGAAGCACCAGGGTGACCACCCCCACAGGTGTGACTTGTGGTCAAACCTGCAGGGCTGCCTCTTCAATCTGCCTGTGTTAAAGTTCCAGCAAATCCCAAATTGCTTCCTTTCTCCCATGGCAGGCCTCACATTCTGCCCTCTTGGCTGAGTAACCACGGGAACAAACCCATTGTCACACCTGCTTGAAGGGGAGGCCCCCACATAACATCAGCCCATAGTTCAGACTGTAAATGTCTCCAAGACAAGGAATGATCTTGTGCAGGTCTCATTCTAAACTGCTCATCATATTGCAGCCAAGCTGCACCCCTCACATTGTGATGACAGTTGGTGTAAGCTTTTATCATGATCTCCTGGTATTTAGAAAAGTCAGGAGACCAAAGGGGTTCTCTTTCTTCTATAACTCTCCTGTAAATGGTGAAACCCATAATCCAGTTAACAAAATTGTGCTTCAGCTTAGGGCATTTGAGCGCCTGAAACTCTTTTGGAAGGCTAAATACAATCCCATCCTTTACCATGATTCTTGGTTCAGGATCCCTAAAAGTAAGACAAAATAAATCAATGTAATCTCCTTTCTATATTCTTTCTTTAGTAGTAAGAGGAAGGTGTGAGCTAAGGGGAGTGGACATCCCAGCATATGGAATGGTTTCAGCATGCATAGTTACTCCTGATAATGCAGGAGCACCCAAAGACACTGCTGTGGCAATTGGCTAACTAACCTGCACCCTAGGGTCAGGCACCTGTGAAACCACAGGTGCCTGCACAGGTGCCAGCGAAGCTGCAGGGATGGGGCATTCTGAACCCACACCCTGGCTAACCTGGCCACCTGGAGCCCATACCAAGGTGGGCCAATTTGCCTGTGAATGATTAGTAGGAGACAAACCTGAGGTTGAAGCTTGCTGGGAAGCATCACCAGCCCATTGCAGATGTCCCCCGAAGTGTGGCCCCGCAACAGCTCGGGTGTCAGGCAGAGAAGAAGTAGCAGCTGTCTGATCTCTCCTCTGCATATTACGCGTTTGCTCCACCGCATCAACACCTGGAAGAACCACTCCTCGCAAGAGGTTTAAAGATCAGCCACAGTGGGCTGTTCAGAAACAGGGGCAGCCGCACCCTGAATCTCCACACTTGGAACCCTTTTCAGGAGTTCCCACACATTGGCAATAGTGGGTTGCCCAGCCTCTATAGCCGAAACCACAGAAGGACCCGGTGTAGCAGGAAAGACCTGAGATTCAGGTACAGAAGGAGGGGGCAGCACTTCTGTATCAGGGTTACCAGAAGTGCTGGCAATAGGGCTGGTGGCTGCAGTCTATAGCCCCTCCTGAGCGAGCTGATTGCAGACCACAACACAGGCCTGCACTGTCTTGCCCAGTTGTGCAATCTGAGCAGTAATCTCATCATTTTTGCCGGTAGACTGGGAAGGCCTCTTCGAAACAGAGTGACTAGAGCCGGGCACCACTGAAGCAGTGCACCTCTTGGATTGAGCTTTACTGTGGGGCATCGTTCCCCCCAGTGGATGAACATGGGTCCTAAGCACTATCACCCAACCAAGGATGATACCACCAGGTCAAAAGGCCGCCCTTCCCTAAGTCTCAAAAAGAGACGCAAATAGCCAAGAAGCATCACTGGCAGCCACCAAACCAGAGGGAAGGTGTCCACCAAGGGTCCTATTAGGCACCTTGCCCAAAAACAAAATTGCCTTTACACCTACTCATCACTGGGGAGAGGTGTAAAAAACCCTCCCAAACCAATGATGGGGTCCCAATCTTACCAGACCGGGGTAGCCGGGGTGCCGCAGGGCCTGAGATCGAGTACTGGGTTCGCATGTGATGAAGAAGACACCGACCACAGCACTGACCGCAGTACCCACCTCGGATAATGTTGGAGATGCGGCGGCCCTTTCAAGCCCGAGGGGACTGGCCTAAAGGCCTCACCCACCCTAAACCTCCAACTCCAAAGGGAGACTCAAAGCAAGAACTCCCTTCATGAAAAGAATAAGAAAGTAATCAGCTATAGCTGATAGCAACAAAGCCAAGAAAATTGCTAGACCAAAGCCAAGCAAATAGCCAGAGCACAGAGCTGAGCGATGTGACTCGCTCAGTTCAAGTTCAAAAATGGCTGCCACCATGTGGCAGCACAGAGCTATAAAGAACAAACTCTCGTGGGAAGTCTCACAAGAGTACAATCACTGCGAGACTTCCCAAGCACAAGCAATCATTGCAATTGGGTCAAGCGCGCAGCCAACCAGAAGGTCCCTGCGCACTTGGCCAGTCAGGCCTCCCGTCTCCTTATATGGCCAGCACAACAAGCAACCCCTCCCAACTTGTTGGGGGGTGACTTTGTTGTTGCTGTTGTGTGCCTTCAAGTCATGTTTGACTTATGGTTACCTTAAAGCAAACTGATCATGGAGATTTCATGGCAAGATTTGTTCAGAAGAGGTTTGCCTTTGCCTTTGTCAGAGGCTGAGAGAGTGTGGGGGAAACAGATGGCGCAAAGCGTCATCTTCAGGGTAAGGAAGGGGAGGGGCAGCCGCATGCTGGGCACCCCAACCCCTTTCCAAAGATGTCGTCAGAGCACTGGACCCTCCTCACGTCCGGCGCTCCGAGGATGCCTATCCGCCACAGCGTCCACACACGCTGAGGCGGAAAAGGCACCGAAGGTGCGCCGGCAGCCTTTTGCAGTGCACCTTCGGCAATGTGCAGTAGGAGCGCTATTTTAGCATTCGTTCCTGGGGCGGTGAAGCTGCACCACGGGGCCAAGGAATGCGGAAGCCTCGGCCCCAATCCGCAGCTTCCAGGGGCGGCCCCGTGCCACCCGTCTGCTTAGGCCCTGTTACTCAGCCAAGGTCACCCAGTTTCCATGACTGAGTGGAGATTTGAACTCTGATCTCCAGAGTTGTAATCCATGTTGGTTAGTGAGTATTTGGCAAAGACCTACCCAGAGCTAAGAGCTAATGGATTACCAAAAAGCAAACAACCCCTCTAATTATAAATGACTAGTTTTTTATTTTAAAATAAAATAAAATAAAATTACTGTATTTCTAGATTACAGTGCAAATTATACTTCAAAAAGGATAATTCTCTTCCCTTTCCAGGGTATCTGTAGCTGTAGGTGGAAGATTACATGTGTCGGGTGCTGGCTCATATTGTGCTTTGTGCTACTGCCTCCTACTCTGTTATGCATGTTCAGAGGGTAAAAAATGAATGGGAGGAGACAGTCTGCCTCGGCAGACGGCTCAATTGAGCCGTCTCCGAGGCCTGGAAGAGGAGGGGCCACCGCACGCGCGGCGGCCCTTCCTCTTCCTGAGGTCGCCCTGAACGCTTCCGGGTCACCGCACGCCGGACGCGTTCAGGGCGACCTCCCTCCACAGCGTCCGGACGCGCTGTGGAGGATGAGTCGCAAAAAGGGCGCCCGCCGCTTTTAGGGCGCCCTTTTTGCGACTTATGAAAGGAGTGCCTTTTTGGCGCTCCTTTCAGGGCCGCTCTAGGAGCGCCGTGGTGGGGCTGCCATAGCCCCGCGGCGCTCCGGACCAGGGTGTCCCAAACGCCCTGGTCTGCAGAGGGCCAGTGTCTTTTATCACAAGCCAGCAACTTTTAGCATGTAGATTAAATACATGCACACAGAGTATTTTAGACATTGTTGCAAACTGGATAACTACAAAGTTATTTTTGAAAATGATTAGTGTAAGACTAACATAGTACAAATGCTAGTAATCACTTTCTGGAGACCTTGAAAATATAGCTGTTTGTTTGTTTATTTGTTTGTTTGTTTGTTTGTTTGTTTTAAAAAAGAATACCTTTCTAGACTTTGTATTCTCGTGTTTGCTGCAGGTGTCTTAGCCCCACTCTTCTACTGTTCTGATGAGTGCTAGGTAGCCACACTGTCAGTATCCACAATGCATAAGATTGATGCTATATCACTCTGAAACATGATGGGGAATTATCATGGGGACTCTTCAGTAGCACTCTTATTTAAAAAATATGCTACATGCTGCAGTCCTATGCTTGTGGAAACAGAAAAAGGTTGAAATATAAAGTAATATAAAGTCAGTTTGAATTGCACACTCACTGGAGGAACCTACTGAGGTGAGCAGTCCATGAGAAGACCCTATGCTGTGTCTCCCTTCCCAATGGTTTATTTCTTATATGGAATTCTTTATACCACCCTAGGTAAAGATCATGTGGCAAGACCTTATAAAAACATCCAAGTCCAACTTAAGGCCAAGCTGACTTGGAGGGTACAGAATATGGCAGCCAGGCTGGTCTCAGGTAAAACAACAGAAGAGACCACATAACACCTATTCTAAGATCACTCCACTGGCTGCCTATCAGTTTTCAGGTGCAGTACAAGGTGTTGGTCATCACCTTTAAATCCCTAAATGGCATGGGCCCAACCTATGTTCAGCACTGCTTCCTTCCATATAATCCACCCCACACACTGAAG
This sequence comes from Phrynosoma platyrhinos, assembly GCA_020142125.1. Lineage (NCBI taxonomy): Eukaryota > Metazoa > Chordata > Lepidosauria > Squamata > Phrynosomatidae > Phrynosoma > Phrynosoma platyrhinos. The sequence goes on along the minus strand of CM034706.1, from coordinate 59,936,693 downwards.
TCCTATGGGAAGTATTTATTGCTACATAAAAAAAAAAAAAAAAGATTATCTACAACTGTCCAGAGGACCTTTTCGGCTATTACTCCCAGACTATGGAATGGCCTGCTGGATGAAATCTGTCACTTGACCACCTTAAACAGCTTAAAAAAGCTGTTAAGATGGATCTCTTTTGGCAGGCCTTTTCTGAGTAGATAACCGGCCACTGAAAAAGTTATGCCTGACCCTGTTTTTCACTACAGTTATTTTAATTTAC
>CM034706.1:59904945-59920141 GCA_020142125.1 Phrynosoma platyrhinos | reverse complement strand
TAGGCCACTCCTGAAAAAGCCTTCCCTGGATCCCCTGGATAGAAATAATTACAGACCACTCTCCTTGCTCCCTTTTTTTGAGCAAGGTGATCGAGAGGGCAGTTGCTTCCCAACTCCAAGCAGTCTTCAATGAAACTGATTATCTTGACCCATTTCAAACTGGCTTCAGGATAGGATATGAAGTTGGGACTGCCATGGTTGCTCTGACCAATGACCTCTGACTGGGTATCGACAGGGGTAGTGTGACCCTGCTGGTGCTCTTGGATCTCTCAGTGGCCTTTGACACCATAGATCATGCCATCCTCTTGGATTGCCTGAGAGAGTTAGGAATTGGAGGCACTGCTTTGCAGTGGTTCCGTTCCTTCCTCTCGGGCAGATCCCAGAGGGTGAAGCTCAGGGACAGTTGCTCGTCTAAAATTGAGCTTAATTGTGGCATCCCTCAGAGCGCCATCCTGTTGTTTAATATCTACATGAAGCCGCTGGGTGATATCATTCGGAGGTATGGAGAACAGTGTCTTCAGTATGCTGATGACACCGAGATATATCTCTCCATGACTAGATCATCATCTCAGACTTCAGATGGCATTTCTCCTCTTAATGACTGTCTCAGAGTGGTAATGGGTTGGATGAGGAAAAACAGATTGAAGTTGAATCCCGACAAAACGGAGGTACTCACAGTTACAGGCCCAAAACCAGATCTGGGAATAGTCTCCAGTCCTGGATGGAGTCACACTCTCCTCTAAGGACTGTGTTCGCAGTTTGGGGGTTCTCCTTGATTTGTCGCTTCACATGACCAGTCAGGTGAATGCGGTGGTCAGGAGTGCCTGTTATCAGCTTCAGCTGATACGCCAACTGCACCCTTATCTGAATGTGAGGGATCTGGAAGCTGTGGTACATGCCCTGGTAACCTCACGTCTGGATTACTGCAATGCACTCTAAATGGGGCTACCCTTGTGCCTAACCCAGAAACTACAATCGGATGCAGGATATGGCAGCCAGGTTAATTACAGGAACATCAAGGAGGGAGCACATAACACCAGTGCTTAAATCCCTCCACTGGCTGCCGATTAGTTTCCGGGCACAGTACAAGGTGTTGGTTTTAACCTTTAAAGCCCTACATGGCTTGGGTCCATCTTATCTCAGGGACCGCCTCTCCCCGTATGATCCCTCCCATGCCCTTCGGTCCTCTGGGAGGAATCTGCTACAGCCACTAAAAACTAGGCTGTCTCAGACCTCCCAGAGGGCCTTTTCCGTGACCGCTCCCAGACTTTGGAATGGCCTGCCAGACGAGATCCGTCTTATCACTACTCTTGCTACTTTTAAGAAAGCAGTAAAGATGGATCTCTTTTGGCAGTCCTTCCCGGAATAACTTGTTTGGTGAGAGATGAGTTTTTAATTTGTTATTTCTGATTCCTTATGTTACCAAGGATGTTTTTATTTTATTTTACTGTTGTATTTTAATTGTTTTCTAGTTTAATTTTGTTTTAAGGGGATGGGAGGGTGGGATTATGGGATGAGGGAATGTTTTTAACTTTGTCTGTTTTAACAATTATTGTACCCCGCTCTGATTGCCACGCTATAAATAAAATAGATTGCAGGCTATAAATAAAATTATTATTATTATTATTATTATTATTATTATTATTATTATTTGTTTTTAATTGCCATCAAGCTGACCTCAACTTATATTGATACGTACTATGAAAGAGAATCCTCCAACTCACTTGCTATTAATGGCCCCACTCAGTTCTTGAAAGCTTAGGGCCATGGCTTCCTCAATGACTCTATCCACCTGTAATGTTGACTTTGCTGAACCCAAGTGGTCTTACCTTTTCTTTTAAATGGCACATTTAGAATAGAAAACATTTTCCATTTCTTTCTATATTTTTTCAATAGTATTTAAAACAGTATTATATTCATGTTTTCTTATCAAGCAGCCTTTTGGTAGACCATGGTCTCAAACAGATGGCCCCAAAGGGCCGCTGTCGGACCGATCCAGAGGTGGGGCATGCACATGATGCACACCCATAAATTATATAGAGGCTGTGCTGGGGCCACCTAACATGGCCCGAACCTGGCCACAAAAGGAGTGGTTTCTTACCCCTCCTTTTCACAGCCTGTTCAGGAATGCAGCAGCGGCTGCCCTTGGGACCACAGCATCTTACTGTGGTCCTGTAGTGATTGGGGTGGGAGAGGCCTCTGGTCACTCCTTTTGCTATCACCCCTAAGGCTGCATCCACATTGCAGAAATAATCCAGTTTCACATCACTTTAACTGCTATGGCTCAATGCTATGGAAATCTGGGAATTGTAGTTTTGTGAGATGTTTAGCCTTCTCTCTTAGAGCTCTGGTGCCACAATAAACTACAGCTCCCATGATTCCCTAGCACTGAGCCAGGGCAGTTAAAGTGGTCTCAAGCTGGATTATTTCTGGCAGTCTGTTCAGGCCCTCAGTGAATGATCAAAGAAATCTCTTTTTAGGTTTATCAGCAAAGTCTGTCATTTAAGCCTTTCACCTTTTTTAAATTCATATTGGGCTTGTTCAGAATGTAACTATGATTAATTCTTTTGCCTTGACTCACTCCTAAGAAAGATCAGAGTAGCATCACAATGCTGCTAAGTATACCAGAGTTTTACGCCAAAAATAATTCCATTTTAACTTGCCTTCACTAACTGAATAATATGAGGCAAAATATGGAAGAGAGAAATAGAAAGAAGGTGAAAGGATTGCTTCTGCAGCTTGGGTGGAAAAACAGGCAAACAATTATACTGCTTTCAGAGATTATTGATTCCCTTCTTAAATGGTTCAGCTTTTGGATCAATGCACTTAGGCTCTGTTAGCTGGTTCCTAATGAATTAAGTCTGCACCAGTATTTCATCCCTTGTCTTCTGTATTTCATTGATCTATATTTCAGGTTACCATCTCATATCATACTTTCACAAAAATTTCCTTTTGATACATGCAGATAAACCAGGAGTTAAGTGCCTGAGCAATGTAATTACAAAGATCATTTCTTGTAGACTGAAAGTTCCGAGCAGAAACCTACAGATTAAGGTTTTGTGTACATTACTTTTAGTTGTGGTTTTCAAGGAGACACAGTAGTTGTGTTCTGTGAAAGGAGAGAAGTTGAGCATTCCCTTTGATAAGATGGAATTGGTCCTACTGTCCTATACTCCCCAGATATGGTTAAAGCATTGCCAATCATAAGTTTTTGCCTTGGTTGTGGCATTTAAGTGATCCAATAAAGGTATTACAAGACCTTGAATTTTGTACAAATATTATGTTATTCTGAAACAGAGGAGCAGAGACAACCTTCATTTAGTTAACATGATCATTCTTTTGAAAAACTTATATATCTTATATATATAGAACATATATCTTATATACAGAATAGGACAGAAGAGAAACAAAAGTTAAAAGTAACAGAAATAGATCCAGAACCCTTAATGCAGCTGTTCAATTACTTTTGTACAGGGATAAATAAAACAACAACAACAACAACAACAAATATATTATAGTAGTAATCAGTGCTGAGAAATGGAAATTGAAATGAAAAGCAAAGAAGAAATACGGAGAGATCTTTTTGAAAATATCTACAACATCAAAGGGTAATTGAAATAAGAATGGGGATGATTTATGACAAATAGGGGAACACATTGCACAACCAGATAGAAATAAAAAGCTAAAGATCCAAAACACACTGCAGACATAATCCAGTATGAGATTGCTTTAACTGCCCTGGCTTAATACTAGGGAATTTTGGGAACTGTACTTTTCTGAGACATTTAGCCTTCTTTGTCAGAGAGCTCTGGTGCCACAATAAACTAAAATTCCCAGGATTCACTAGCATTGAGCCAGGCAAGTTAAATCAATCTCAAATCACATTTCTGTAGTGTGTTTTGGACCAAAGGAAATAATATACAGAGGACATGTATAAAAGAGAAGAAAGGATAACAGAGATATTTAAAGAGGAAATGTGCAAAGACAAAGCTCCAGTTTTAAAAAGTGAGGCACTCAGACCACTTGGGAGAAACAAATCACCAGAAACAGATGGCACACCAATAGAATTAATTCAGTCTACAGAGAAAGAATCCAGTCTAGTCCTAACAACAATCTGTCAACAAATATTGAAAACAAAACAGTGGCCCATGGATTGGAAATGCACAATATATATTCCAGTCCCCAAGAAAAGGAATACTAGGAATTGCAGTAATCACAGAACCATCACACTAATTTCCCATACAAGCAAAACAATGCTCAAACTTTTATAACAAAGACTTTTACCATATATGGAGTAAGAAATGCCAGGTGCCCAAGCTGGGTTCATGAAAGGAAGAGGCACTAGGGATCATATTACAAACATAAGTCAGATAGTAGAGCACACCACAAAATTTCAAAAGAAAATCTGCATATGTTTCATAGACTAAAGCAAACTCTTCGATTGCATAGATCATGAAGGAAGATTGCAGAGACTATGAAAGTTCTTAAAGAAACTGGTGTGCCACAGCATTCGATTGTCTTTATGCATAACCTCAGGACAACAGGCTATAGTTAGGACAAAATACAGAGAAATGGAATAAAGAAGCCCTGGTGGTACAGTGGTTAAAAGCCGGTACTGCAGCCGCAAGGTTGTGAGTTTGATTCTACAGGGCTCCAAGGTCCACTCAGCCTTCCATCCTTTTGTAGGTTGGTAAAATGAGTATCCAGCTTCTTATGAGGAATTGGCTTACACATTGTAAACCACTTAGGGAGTGCTAATTCACGGATAAGTGGTATAGAAATGTTATTGGTATTGCTATTTCCAAATAGTAAGGGAGTAAGGAATGGTTGTATTTTGTCACCCTATCTGTTTAACTTGTATGCTGAACATATCTTACAGAAGGCAGGATAAGACATGGAGGAAGGAGGCATGAAAATGGGAGGAAGGAACATTAACAATTTAAGTTATGCAGACAACACCACCCTGCTAACAGAAAGACCAGGAACAATTATTGAAGAAGGTCAAAGAAGAAAGTGCAAATGCAGTATTATTTATCTATTATATTTAGAATATTTATACCCCACCTTTCAGCAACAAAGTCTCTCACAGCACCTTACAAATTGCTAATTTGACAGTTCTCTGTCCTTAGGCTTATGTAAAATCTAAATAAGACACTACATACAAGAAAAAAGGAATGTCAGTGGGGAGGAGATTACCCAAAGCAGATCCTGCCAGTTCTTCTCTCCCTCTGAGGCCACAGCAATAGCAGTTGGAATGAAGGAAGGGCCTTTACCTGCTTCTGTGTACAACTGAACAATAAGAAAACAAACAAAAAATAATCATAATTATGCAAAAAATAATTGCATAATTTTAAAATAGATGATGATTACATTGAAATAGTTCCAGATTTTCCATACCTTGGCTCAGTCATTAATCACAATGGATCCTGCAATCAAGAAATCAGGAATTAAATAAAACCATGAAATGTAAAGATATTTCATTGAATACTAAAATTTCATTGTTCACTTTTAAACAGTATAGAAATATAAATGCTATTGTTATTGCTATTGTCCAAGCCATCATATTCCCCATTTCTATTTATGGTTGTGAAAGCTGGGCAGTGAAGAAAGCAAGTAGGAAGAAAATCACCTCATCAGAAATGCATTGCAGGAGAAGAGTGCTGAGGCTATCATGGACTGCTGAAAAGACAAATAAATGAGTTCTGGAGCAAAAAAAGGCCTCAACCATCTCTGGAAGTCAAGATGACTAAACTAAGGGCCTCTACAGACGGGCAGCCATGGGCTGCCCTGAGAAGCCGAGGATGGGGCCAAGGCTGCCCCACACCTCAGCCCCAATCCACCCTTTCAGTGACTGGGAAAGGAGTGCTAAAATAGCACTCCTTTCCCAAGGTGTGGAAAGGGTGCCACAAGAGCCATCATGTGGCTCTTTTGCACCTCTTCCAGTGCAGCGTGTAAAAATGCTGCGCTGGAAGGACGTCATCAGAACGCTCACCGGGTGCAACAATGGGCACTCCGATGATGTCCTTGGGAAGGGGTTGGGGTGCCTGGCATCTGGCTGTCCCTCCCCTTCCCTGGTTCCAAGACGGTGCTTTGTGCCATTTGCAGAGCCACTAAAGGCCTTTACAGATTGCCAGAAATAATGCAGCTTGAGGCTACTTTAACTGTCCTGGCTCAGTCCTAAGGAATCATGGGAACTGTAATTTATTGTGGCACCAGAGCTCTCTGACAGAGAAATAATAATAATAATAATAATAATAAATTTTATTTATAGCCCGCCTCTCTGCCAGGCAATCGAGGCGGGTTACACAAGTTAAAATAGACAATGTAAAACAATCCCAACCCTAATCCCTCCTCCCATCCCCTTAAAACAGTATTAAACAGAAGAAAATGTTAAAACAATGGACTACCACATAAAACAAAACAATAAATAAATAACCTGCCCAAGCATCGCAGGGAGGCCAGTAGAATGGCAGACAGGAAACGACTCCCCAAGGCAGATGTATCTGGGGGGTAATTAGTCTGGGAAGGCCTGCCGGAAAAGATCCGTCTTCACTGCCTTCTTGAAGTCAGTGAGTGTAGAAATAAGGCGGATCTCGTCTGGAAGGCCATTCCATAGCCTGGGGGCGGTCGCGGGAAAGGCCCTCTGGGAGGTCTGAGACAGCCTGGTTTTTATTGGCTGCAACAGATTCCTCCCAGAGGACCGAAGAGCACGGGGGGGGGGTCATATGGGGAGAGGCGGTCCCTAAGATAAGATGGACCCAAGCCATGTAGGGCTTTAAAGGTTAAAACCAACACCTTATACTGCGCCCAACACCTTATACTGCATTGGCATACTTATACCAACACCTTATACTGCGCTCAGTGTCCCAGAAAAAAAATACAATTCCCATGATTCCCTAGCACTGAGCCAGGACAGTTAAAGTGGCCTCAAATTGCTTTATTTCTGGCAGGGCATTATTTCTGTAAAGGCCCGAAGACTATTATACTTTGCCCATATCATGAGAAGACAGGATTCACTAGAACATTAATGCTTGGAGGTCAGCAGGAAAAGGAGAAGACTGTATTCCAGATGGATAGACTCAATCAGAGGAGCCTTGGCCCTGAATCTGCAAGACTTTGGCAGGGCTATTGATGATAGGATGACATGGGGGTCTCTCATTCATAGGGTCACCAAAGTAGACTCCATAGCAGACAACAACATATATCTTATGATTGTAATTTATGAAAAAGTAAGCATAACAGGTGCATGTAAATATACTTTTGACAATGTAATAATCAGTATATTGAACAGCTTGCAGCTCCCTGGATCTAGTCTCTTTGCTTTCCCCCTTGTTCCCCTGAAATGTAATCCCTTACTTCCTTCAAAGTCCCTACCTTGCTTACTCTTCTAATATAACTTTTAATTCTAGTACTAAGCACTCTTCTAAGAGAGTGACTATCACTATAAAGGAGTATAGAAATGTAAGTGCTACTGCTATTGCTATTGATAATGGTTTCAAAAGGGAATGGGGTAAAACAAGACACAGATGCCATTCACGTTGTCTCTTTTTTCCCCAACAGAATACACACAAACTCTGGTTTAGATCAGAGGCTCTAATATCATCAAAACACTTCTTTGTCTAAGGAGATGACGGATTTGTTCTTCACATAGTAAATGTTTCTTTTTCTTTTTCTTGTTTCAGTGTTAGCCAGATTTTATGCTTCCACTGACTGCCAAGGCCTTGTTTTGCTTTCATGGCTCTTAAAGCCAAAATCCCTCCCACCTTTTAAATGGCACATCAACACTACTGTCCTTGTGTCCATTTCCCCACTGTCTCTTGATTGATATTTTTAGGGCAGCTCTCCCCTGTCCAACACCTCAGTGTGAATTTACTGTGACAGAGCATAAAGCTGTCACTCAGCTGATTTCTTAGTCTTTGTACTGCTGGAATCGATGTCTATTTAGGCAGAGTGACAATGCCTGAGGGGAAAAAAGTGTGACAACAGATTTTGGATATTTTGTGATGTTCTTTGCATTCAGTGGCTAGTACATTGCCTGTTAAGCTATTTTATTATTCTATTGAGAGGTTAAATGGTCTCAGAAATTACTTCCACCAACATCTGCTACATCAGCTCTCCCACAAACCTGATAACTTCTCTCTCACAGATCCTGAAATATCTTCAACTTACATCCATTTGTTCCAACTACTTTCAGAATATACTACCCTTTCTGGTTGTTGTGTTCCTTTAGGTCATTTGGACTTATAGTGACTCTAAGGCCAATCTACCATGGGGGTTTGTTTCTTGGCAAGATTTGTTCAGAGGAGGTTTGCCTTTCTCTGAAGCTGTCACTTGCCCAAGGTCACCCAATGAGTTTCCATGGGTGACCAGGAATTTGATCCCTGTTCTCCAGAGTCCTGGTCCAGCACTCAAACCACTACATCACACTGACATACTGCCCTGTATGAAGTCTAAATATCCTAAAGGCACTAGATCCTAATTGATTTTGGAAGATAAGCAGGTTCAGTTCTGGTTAGTTCTTGGATGGCTAGATTTCTCTCTGGATCAAAAGAACAACAGAGAACCTCGGTTCATGACAACAGGAGCCAAAACTAGGGCATTTTCACACTACACAAAAGAGAGTTATTTAGAATTCTCATTTAGGGAGCTCTAAATTCTCTTCAAATTGCAATCCTCAGGATTCCATAGGGTGCAGCAGCAATTTGAATCATAGTGCCAAAACTGTATAGTGTAAAAGGACCCCTGATCCACAAGCATTTTCCCCCCATGAGTTCTTTCCCCAATTGTTTCCAAAGAAGACAATTTTATTGTAGCAAACTCAACCTCTTTCCCTGGCAAAAGCCCCCATTCAAACTCGCAAAAATATATAAATCTATAACCAATTCCGGTTATAGATGAATGGATTTGGAAACTGTATGAGTTGATGGAAGATGATAAATTAACACAAATGTTACCAAAAACAAAAAACAAAAAACAAAAAAACCTAAGAATTTTGCAAGGGTTTGGAATCCATTTATTAGATTCATTAAACAAAAATGGGGTGAAGTTTGGGTAATGGTTTTAGAAAATCTGTAAATAGAAAGGGATAATAGATATTGAAAGCTTGTCAAAATATTACATGGTAAAATACACACAATACGATGAAGTCAGAATGGATTAAGGGGGGAAAAACAATGTTTAAATATAGAAATATAGAAATCTAAGAGAAAATTTTAAGAGAAATTGTTAAATCTTTCCTTTTTTGAGAAAAGATAGCACAATATAGAAGATATAAATACACAATTTAAGAGGAAAAATATTTTGTTGTTAATCCCCCAACAGTCTTGAGGTCATCTACAGATTATTAATTCTTTTTATTCTTCTGAAGAAATTGAACTTTCAGCCATTTTCTCTCTGGCTCTTGGGGTTATGAAATGGTTGCCTTTTTATTTTAGTGGATGCTCAGAGCAGAGGTGGGGGAGAAAATGATTGTACTGATACATCCAAAAGAAAATTTCCATATTGTGCCTCCAGAGATTGGTAGCTAAATGACATGCATCCCATTTTTTAAAGAGAGTTGAAATGTACATATTTGTGTGGTTTGCAAGGTGTTTCATGGGAGAAATGACACGAAACTAAGCATATGCTTCAAAATATGCAAAACATACATTTGAAATATAAACACAAACATGCTTTATCTATGTTTAAAGCTGTAATTATAAAGATATGTACAAAATACATACATTTTGAATAATGCACATTGAAATAATACACAAATATCTATGCTGGGGGAAAGGAAGTGTCACAATCTGATATATAAATAGACTAGAAAGAGAATATTGATTGAAAATTTTAAAACTCAGTAAGATTTCATATCTAGTTCAGAACAAGAGAGCTAAATGTTCAGTCCAGAAATCTTGCATTTAAGAGAGGAAATGAGTTCAGAGGGAACTCAAAAGTTCAACCTAGTAATTTAAATAATTAAGAAGGGAAATTAGCTCATAGGAGGGTCAAAGGTTTGGCTTAGGTATCTGGCAATTAAGGAGAAATTGAATCTTAACTGAAGATTAAAATCATTGTTGTGCTAGCATACATTTTCTCCACCTTTCTTGCTCAACCCTCTGGATTGCACAAACATCTGAAGCAAGTTTGGAGTGCAGGTGGTAGGGGCTTCAGAAAGAGGATGAGAGTCACCTAGATAAAATATAATTATAAACTGATATGAAAATTTTCACTAGAATCATCTCCCCATGAGGCCTTCTTTGAGAGGGAGATTGGCAATGTTAAAAAAATGGATAAGCTATAGAGACATTTTGGAAACTCAAGAGAATAAATTGAGAATAAAAACTCAAGAGGAAATGAACATAGAGGGAATAAAAAGTCATTGGCATTTGTACAGACAAATAAGAGAAGGTTCCTGATAGATAATAAGATGAATAGCATAGATGCTAGACAAACTGAATTAGAGAAATTGTTACAATCCAAAAATAAAGGCTTATTGTCAAAATTTTATAAATTTCTATTGAAAATAGATCAAGAAAAAGAGATAGTGAAACCAAATATGATAGCTTGGGCACAGAACGTAGGTTATGAAATTGACTTATACAAATGGGAATATACCTCATCAAAGAGATTGAAATACACAAAAAATCAAGACATCAAAGAAAAATACTATAAAATATTCTATCGATGGTACATAATGCCCAACAAATTATCTAAGATCTACAAAAAACAAGAAAAATAAATATTGGAAATGTTTAAGTAAGAAAGGCACTTTTTCCATATGTAGTGGGGATGCAAAAAGGCAAAGAAATACTGGATAACTATATATAAGGAATTAGAGAAGATGCTTTCAATAAAAATAGAATTAAAACCTGATTTTTTTAATTAAATATCATGGAAAAAATATAGAGGAAAAATATGGAAGGATTTTCTTTTATTTGATTTCAGCGGCAAGAATCATTATGTGCTGATCCTAGAAATAGAAGAATGGTATCTAAAAGTTCTAGAAATGGTAAAATCAGACAAATTGACAAAATGGCTATCTAAAGGGAATATGAGAAACTATGAAACAGAATGGGAAATGGTAGAAATATATTTGAAACAAAAATAGGGTCCTATGTTGAATGAAATGATGGGATTCAAAAATTGATAGATTGATAACTGATGGAGAATAATGAATGGAAATATGAATAGAGAGGTGACAGAATATAATGATGTATAATTCCACTGTAATTATGTATAAATTAGTATTTGATTTGAAAAATATTAGAAGGAAAAATGAAAGTAAAGATATCAGAATATACAGAACGTAATACTTTTATAGCAATTAGGAGAGATAATCAAATAAGTTCAATTATATATAGACAAATGGAAAACAATTGGATAAGAGACCTAGGATAGCAGTTAGAGAAGCTCATTAGAAGAATGATTGAAAGAAAGATGGAAAAGTTAGTGTTTTTCAACTATAAAAGTGGAGAGAGAAAGAAGATAGTGATAGAAAAATGTTACATAGTGAAGTAGGAAAGAGAAGGCAATTTATTCTAACCACTTTGTTTTCACAACAAATCTGTGTGTAATAGAAGATTAGGAATGTAATAAAAAGGCATATAATAGATGTATGCCCCCATTTATATTTATGTTTTATTTATTACAGACAGATATATGTGAAACTATATAAGCATATATGTATAGAGGTAGGTTGAATGTATGAATTGAATGTGATAATGTATGTCAATGTTTTAAATGTTTATATTTAATGTTAATGAAACTCTTTAAAAATCCTTTTTTATGCTGGTAAAAGTAGAATAAGTTAACATTGCACCAAAGGAATTAAGGATAAATGAAATATTAAGATTGCACTCTATTATATTAATTGATGAGTTTGGAAACTTCGTTTGGACATAACGGTTAATCAGATCAAATAAGAAAATAATATAGATCAGTACAAAGATCAGGAAGTCACCGTGCTAGGCTTTATAGTTAGTTATAGTTATAGGTCATTGTTGTAGATGTGGAATACATGATTGTATTACCCTGTCAATTGGTGGTATATGTAGTGTGAACGAGTTATTAATTGTTAATTGTTGATTGTTTTTATTGTCATATTGTAGTTGTTTTTTTTTAAAAAAGTCTTAATAAAGCTTTTTTAAAAAATAAAAAAAAGAAAAAAGAAAGAAAAAGAGGATGAGAGTGAGGGAATTGTCTCTCAGTTCCACAGATTTAACAGACAGAATATCCACAGAATGACACCACTGGATCCTGTCCCAGACTCTACTATCATTCTAATTAACTAAAAGTTAGCAAGAAAAGAGAATATGAAAAGTGAAAATTGACAGTAAAGTCCTCTTTCAGCAAGAGGTTGGGGACTGAAGCTTACCCTGAATCCAGACACAAGAAATGAGCTAAATTAAGAAATGATTAATTTTGATAAGTACTGACTAGATTATGGAAACTGTCAGAATAGTTTTAAGATTGATGCATTTATTTCTGCTTTTTAAAATTTCTTATTTTGACTAACTTTTTGACCTGATCTAAACTTAATTTACTCCCCCTCTTAAAAGAATCTTCAACATAGAATCCTTGGAGATTATCACACGGGAGATGGGACATCCTTGTCCAGTCCTTGTCCCGTCCTTCCCAGACAATTGTGTGGAGATTATCACACTACATCATCATTATCACATCTGTGACATGTTCTTATTGTGAAATCATAATAAGATATTCAGATTTTCAGATGATGTGCTTATCCCATCCTTTTCCTGTCCTTTAAGTGGCATGGCCTCATCAGTTTGTATTACTGAAAACTCACATTAATACAATGATGGGTCTACTGATGGGATAAGGACTGGATAAGCATGAACACAAGAAGGGCAGGGTGATAATCTCAATACAGTTGGAAGAGACCACAAGGACCATCCTGTCCAACCTCCCTGCTATGAGGAATACACAATCAAAGCATTCTCAACAGATGGTCATCCAGCCTCTGCTTAAAAGTATCCAAGGAAGGAGACTCCACCACACTTTGAGGCAGTGTATTCCACTGCCAAGCAGCTCTTACCACCAGGAAATTCTTCCTAATGTAATTGTAGTATAAAGTGGAATCTCTTTTCCTGTATTATGAATCAATTGCTCTATTTCTTAGTTTCTAGAGCAGGAGAAAACAAGCTTGTGCCATCTTCAACATGACACCCTTGCAAATATTTTAACATGACTATCATATCACCTTTTAACCTTCTTTTCCCCAAGTTAAATGTACCCAGCTTCCTAAGCCACTCCTCATAGGCCATGTTTCCCAAACCTTTTGTTATTTTGGTTGCCTTCCTCTGAGCATGTTCCACCTTGTCAATGTATAAATATGTTGTTATCATCCTAAATATTAAAGTAAAAGGAAAGTGTTTTTTTTTTTTTGGCAGGGAAACTTGGTTTGCACCCTTGTTACTCATCTCTTACCTATGTGCCACAGTCCATTACCTAGTGGGGTGAGTTGACTTGGAAAGTTTGTAAATTCCAGAGGTGAGAGGGCTATTCAATGAATAAGTACACTAACCTAGTGGCAGTAATGAAGACCAAGGAGGATTAGCTGTTTTTTTTTCTGTTTTCCTCTCTGACAACAATGAAAATTGTAGCCATGCCTTCACAGTCCTTAATAAAATAGATATTGAACAAATGCCCTGTGTTTGTAATATCTGGATGGACATTTTTTTGTAGAGACTTCAGTCTGTCAGCTGCATGTTTAATACTTAATGCCTGGGTCATTCAGAATATGTTGTTTACAAACCAAGTGATAAATGACATAACAGCACATGACAGCCTGAACTCCATTTCTGAAGTCTTTCCAGAGCTTGCAGTCAAACACTTAGAAGAGCAATTATATTTCTCTGACAATCTTATTTGCACTGAGAATGATATACAGAAATGTGGCTACTTCCCACTATTCTCTTACATTTGCAACAAGACTAGCATATGGGGACAGCCCCAATTAATCCTTTCTCACCACCACCCCCCCCTTTTCAGCTGCTTTAACATTGTCCTCCCCCAGTTCATCTCTATCTCTCTCCAACTTACCCTTTGCACTTAGTTTAATGCACTTGCTATAAACTGAGTTCAAAATGCAAAAGTAACTTGCACACAATTCACTCGCCAGGGCTGAGAAGGTGGAGTATTGCCCTTCCAGTAGGCTCAGGTAAAAGTAAACTGCTATAGCCAACCTTAACTTGTGTATTCTTCCTTGTTAATAACATTTGCCATCATGACCACTCTCTGACATTGCTTGGCCATACGTGTCCTGATTTTCATCTGTGCAATGTTGGAGGGCATGGTCTAGCAAGTGTGCTGTGTTATTCCCTAGCTGTTGATATGCCATAAATTTCAATATACCAATCTATACCTTAAACCAGGGGTAGGCAACCTTTCCCCTTTAAGGGCCGAGGGACTTCAACTCCCAGAATCCCAGCAGCTATTGGCCAACATGGGACTATTGGCCAACATGGCTGAGGCTTCTGGGAGCTGAAGTCCCTCGGCCCTTAAAGGGGAAAGGTTGCCTACCCCTGCCTTAAACATTCTGGGAACCTCCAAACTGTAATAAGAACTTGACCTTGGGGAATTAATAATTAGCTCAAAAATAGTAAATAGGATCCAAACCATTGTATGCAGAGGGCTAGAGGGAACAATTCCTGCAGAGACAGCATTTGTCCAAAAGAATGGTACTTTTATTAAGAGAGAAAAACAAATTAATATGTAAACACACACATATACAGAAGATCAAACATACAAAAACACCCTAAAATACATGCATACACAGAAGAACTTGGGAGTAGCTTGGATAGGAAACACAAGGCTTTATAATAGTGATAGTTACTTGAAAGGAGGCTGCTCCAATGATGAATGAAGAGATAGACTCAACCATTATGACAGGGAAAGGACAAATAATACAGCTGGTCATAATGGCATAGGCATCATGAATTCTATCCAGACTCCCCCTTTCCCAAGATTTTGGGAGAAAGCATCTATACCCTTAAGACTAGGCTGAGGCAAAGAGTTGCTATTGTATATCAAAGGTTTCCAAAGCTTTGCCTTGAAGCAGACAATTTCCAAGGGGAGATAGGATGTTTATGCTATCTCATTTTTTCCATTGGGCACATCCTGGCTGGCTCATAAATCTTTTAGGTGTGAATGGACCTTATCCCACGCTGCTCTCAAAAGTGGCAAGAAACCG
>CM034706.1:59873458-59904845 GCA_020142125.1 Phrynosoma platyrhinos | reverse complement strand
CAAAAGAGGTCTTGATATCAAAACCAATCAGAACCACTAATTGTAACAAAACAATGAAATGTCTCAGATTCACTGATGAAACATTACAGTTAACTAGTAAATAGTATAGTTAAACAGTTATACTAAAAAAAAAATACGCTGAGGGAAGGCAAAAATATAAAAGCCCAGGTTCTGAGAGAGCCAAATTCTGAGGAGTACAAGGGAAAACCCAACTAATGAAGCATCTCTGAATTAGTAACAAAGTGCCACAGTAAACAGTTAGGCAGACTGATAAAAATGATGACTGGCCTTACTATTAATGAAGGATAGATGAAATAAACAATGGTAAAGGAGAATGAAAATAGCAAAAGGAGAGGGACAGCATAAAACCTCTTTCCTGACCAACTGTGTGACCAACATGCTGGGTATTGTTCTTGCGTTTCATCTCCTTACGTGAATATTAGTGCCAGTTTGTAAGTTTACCTTTGTGCCTGGATGAACCCTTACAAAGCAAAAATGATAACATTTGAACATGCATAATTTCATTGCATAGAGGTGGGAAGTTCTGAAACTGATTTAAACACCTTTGGCGAGACTGGTCCCAACCCTTCTCTGTATCTATTACATTTCAGTCACAAGGGCTTAATAAATGGTTATGGGTCTTTAACTGTTATTTACCAACATTCACAAAACACACTGCCTTCTTGTGATGAATATGATTGCAGAAACACAAAAATTCAGGTAAATAGAAGAGCAGCTGGTGCTAGGGGAGAAAAAACTTTTCCTAGATCTTCAGCCAGCATTCCTGGATGTTTTATATTGCCACTGAGTGTAGTAACTGTAGACCTTCATGCTGCACAGATGGAAGTGTGAGTTTTGAGGGCTATTGAGCATGTGGATTTTCCCAGTGTGTCCCAATTACAGAAACATATGTGCTAAAAAACTTCAAGCCAATCCACTGTAAAAATTGGCAATGTTCAATAACCCTCAATATCCCTTTTTCCCTGAGGTGATATGGTTTGGTGGATGCAAGTTGAGCTGCTTCATAAGCCATGAAGCAGCTTTAATTTATGCCTTATGTAAAGGGTTCTCTTGTGGTCTGTTACCTGTGAAACCCATATGCTTTTTTCTTCATTGATTTATATAGTGACTTTATTTTAAATGTGCTTCACACTTGCATCTCCTATTGCTTTGCCATTTGAGAGATTTTATAGTGATGAGGGTTGGGTTAAAGATTCTCTCTGTCTCTCTTCAAACAAATGTGTGTGCTAGAGATGCACTATTTTGATCATTTTACTTTATGGAAAGATTGCTGAAAATTCCATATTTTAGAGGAACAAAAATATATTTTCATTCAGTTTAATAGAAAAGAGTATTCTTTGATGTTGTTTCTTTAAGAAGATGGTTTTGAGGGGCAGAATTGTTGTGTTTAGGAAGCGAAGAAATAATGGGATGAATGTTCAAAACTATTTTTTTCAAAAGTTAATATCAAAAAGCCCTGATGGGAAGAATCCTGGATTAATGAGAATCTTGGCAGTGTGTGGTTTATTCTGTGTAAAATTGTTACATAGATTCTAAGTAAAGAAAACACAATTTCTTCCACAGGAAACAGCATTTTCAGCACAGAAAATATTATCTTGCTATTTCCTGCACAGAGAATACTGTTTTCTGCAATGTGAAAAAAAAGACACATGAATTTTTTCACAGAGTAAGTCCTGAAGGCTTTAGGTATTACTCAGTTTTCAAAGTTTTTATCACAGTGGGAAGGAAATTGCTAAACTTACACAATGCCTCATTTGAGAAGAAAATTAGTAAAGAATTACATCCTCACTAGGACTTGCACTTAGCTCCAGTTTGGTCAAACGTGTGTGGCAAAGAGAAAGATCTAGGGAAAAGTTATGAAAAAATAATACATAAGAAAGCACTGCAATCTATTGAAGCATCCAGGATATAGAATTTATTACCTGATAAACATCTTACTTATACTGGATGACTCCCTGCAAATAAGTATTGTGCTGTTACGACAGCTTAATTTTCCACTGAGGAAGACGTTTAGTCGAAACACATTTGGTTTTATTGTTATTTTTTATCTTTTATATTACATGTCCACTGGAAGTGCATATATACTTCTGCTCCTTCATGCACTTTGAATGCTGGATATTTTTACATTGTATATGTCATCAGATTTATATCTCCTTTGTATATTGGCAATGCATTTACTTTTTATTTGTATATATAGGGGAAGCATATACATTACTTGTTGTTTTTACTTTTTGGCACAGTGTATTGCCTTGACCACACACTGTTTACCTGGATGTCAGAAAACAATGGTTCTACATTTACTGTATATTTTAGATAATAAAACTTTCTTATGTATTACTTTTTCATCACTTTTCCCTAGACCTTTCTGTTTGCCATACTGTGGGGTTTTTTTTGTTTTTTGTTTTTTGTTTTTGTTTTTGGTTTAGGACACCTTTTTGCTTTGACTGGCCAAGTGTGTGTAACAGATCCTGTTTTTCCTCATACAATCGCTGGAAGTTTGCAGTCTTCTGGACTTCCCAGATTTCTATTAGAACAATCCAGATTTTGTTAAAATTTTGCTGCCCCAACTAGCATAGCCAAATAGTAAGGATGTTGTCAGTCATAGCTCAACATTTTCTGAGTCCATAGGCTTCCCTTCAAAAATTCTTCACTGATGGCAGTCCACCAGCCTAGCCTTTTCATGGAACAGCCAGAGATACTTACTTCTGAGATATATTATAATGGGAATAAAGCTTTGGAAATTAATATCATTCTTTAGCAGGATGCATATATATGTATGTGAAAGAGAGAGAGGGAGAGGGAGAGAGAGAGAGAAAAAATATCTTATCTTATGCATTAAACTGCATAGCCCATAATGCAATTTTGAATGTGAGATATGAACTTGTGAATTTTCTTTTACAGTTAAGGCAGTGCTTGCCAAAAGCTGATAAGTGAATGGAAGGTTGTGTGATAACAGGAAAGAACACTTCCTCCCCACCCACCACCCATTGATAGTGAACACCTGTCTAAAGATATCCAGCACTCCCAGTTTCTGTGTTTAATCTGCCAAGTGTAACAACATCGAATAACACCATGCTTTTCCCCATAGCAACAAACTCCTTGGCCCACCTCAGAGCATTCCCGTATTGTTAAATGGAAAACATCCCACAAAACTCTGAACAGCACACAGTGCTTTTTTCAATCATCTTCATTTTTCTAAGAAAATGGTTCATATATTGAAGGCAAGTTATTTATACCAAGTGCAAAGGATGGTATGATGACAGCTGAGTGTTTGAGATTCTCTGTAAAATTCCACAAATCTGTCCTCTCTAATGACTTTATGTTCCACTTGAAACAGCTGTGAATTTTAATGGCATACTTAAATTAAAAGCATACTGATAAGTAACACATAGAAATTTGATAACTGAAAAGAGAAAATATGTTGCATACTATGTGACACATTTTGGGTGCCTTTGATGTTGAGTAACTTTGGGACGAAACATGTTTTAAATCCATGAAGAACTGTTTTATCCTTGAAAAAAATATTCTGTAGAAATAATTTATTTTCCCTATAGAAATTATTTAGATAAACTAAAAGCACAATGGCTGAATGTTTGAATTGCTGAAACATTTAAGTGAGAAATGTAATCTGGCCATACATTTGAAAGTGTTAGTTCAGCTTGTGCTTATACCAATATGGCACAAGGGTTAGAATTAGAAGGATTTTATGGATTACTTTTTAAACAAAATCACACTTGTTGGAGGCTTCCAAGACCATGAATCTTCTTAAAAGCAAACTGTATAGTTCTTGCATGCACCACTTATAACTTTTAAAAAGCTGTGATTTTTTTTCCAGTTCACTGTCAGTACTGATGGATTCTGAGGAGGGGATACAATATGCAGCAGAAATGGGAGGGGGCAGGATTCAATAAGCTCCCCAAACCAGGCAAAAAATAAGCAAAAATTGGAAAGTAGTCACCTTGTTGTCTAATAATATTTTAATGTACTGATTGCATTAATATCTATTGGTTTCGTATGCTCTTTTAGCTTGTATTATAGGTTTAATTTGTTGTAGTTCCCTGCCTTGATCAATAGGGAGAGGTAATAATAGTAATAATATGGTATCACAGTGCTTGGGACCTAGCACTTTCAGAGAAACTGACACATAAGATTCGTCAACAAGGATGAACAAAACCCCAGGATAATGTTTGGATAATGATGAAATCAAGCCTTCTCTTTCAGAAAGACAGAACAATAATCTCATGATTTGAAGGGATGTCATATCGAGGAGGGAACAAGCTTGTTTTCTGCTGCTCCAGAGACTAGGACCCGAAACAATGGATGCAAGCTGCAAGAAAAGAGATTCCACCTCTACATTAGGAGGAACTTCCTGACAGTAAGGGCGGTTCGACAGTGGAACACACTCCCTCGGAGAGTAGTGGAGTCTCCTTCCTTGGAGGTCTTTAAGCAGAGGCTGGATGGCCATCTGTCAGGGATGCTTTGATTGGGAATTCCTGCATGGCAGGGGGTTGGACTGGATGGCCCTTGTGGTCTCTTCCAACTCTATGATTCTATGATTCTATGATTCTATGATTCTATGATTCTATGATTCATGGTGTACTACCACAATTTATACGTTTAAATTGCTCCAATATTGTATTTATAACTATAATTAAACACTTTAAAAAAAAGAAGTTGCCCACTCATGATATAAATATATAATATGCAATATGTGAATATACACAGATGCACAGATACACCCAGTATTGTATCATGAAAATCAGGAATAGTGATGGAAATAGGTATAGAAGTGTACATGGAATAGATAAAACAGACAATTATGTATCCTATGACTCTTTGTCATGTGTTCACTCATAAACCTGTTCCATCCCATTCAAGCATTAATTTGTATTTTTGGAAATTTGCCTGAAAATGTAAGAAAGAGAGAGTCCAAGAAAATTAAGTGTCTGTGTCCAATATTTTAGAAAATGTGTTCTAAATTTGAAATATTTCTCTATTTTTAAAGAAAAATTGCTGGAATTTTCTGGCAATTTTTCTTTAAAAATAGAAAAATACTTCAAATTTAGAACAATATTTTCTAAAATATTGGACACAGACATGTATAAACATATTTAAACTTATTTTCACCAAACTGAACATTTAAAGATGTTTAATTTATCAGATTTAGATGCATTTTGATAATTTTTGAGCTAGGAACTATAAGAGAACATTTGGGAAATACCAAAAAAAATGACATTGTACATTATTACATCAAGTTGTACAGAACAGGTTAGTTAGTACTGAAATTCATGAAGACTGGATTTTGCAAGTACTGTACCTATCCTAGTGGTTTATACCATGTGTACAGTGTAGGTGCATTTAAGTCCAGCATTGCACCAAGTCTTTAAATTTATAAGTAATTCATAATCCAAACTGTCCAAAGGAATCTATCAGACATTTGAAACATCCCAAGTAAAGTCTCCCAAGCCCAACTCTTTATAAAATGGTAAAATTAGAGAGACAGAAAGGCAGATGATAGAAATAGATCTGTCTGAGAAAATCTTTGAGGAAATCCATTCTGATTAATGCTGATGCAACTTAGAACAAATTTTGGTATGCCATATTGTTTTCTAGGTAAAATGCAAAACCCAGTCCCCATAAAACCCAACTTCCAAAACCAGTTGTGAGACTCGGGATGTTAATCTCGATGTCCTGGATACATTCCAAATTAAGTAATTACATTCTATTTACCCAATGTTCCCCAACAGCTTCTCCTGGAAATGGAATTCATCTCAACAGTTGTGCAGCATTGGTGTATGCTTGAAAACATCTGTTGTGCTCCACTCTACTCCAGAGAGGTTTTCATTTCAATGGTGAGTGACATGATGACTATATATTCCTCATTTGTAAGGCTTAGGGATCTTTTGAAGCTTAATTAGTAATCGTTCATAAAGTGCTGTAATTAAACGTGATGTAAATGTGCAAATTATCTTGATCTGAAAAACATGAGGGATGTTTAGCATGCATGAAAAATAAAAAAATTTTCTGGGATAAGAAGTCTGTCTTTATATTCCTAATGATATTTCAAACAGGACTATCAAAATGTTATACCTGCAAACTACGTCCAACCTGGTTTTAATCTATGACCAACTTGGATTAAGGCATTACAGAAAAGGAGAACCTGAGATGTTTGCTAGATTCCAAAACAACAGATATTCAACATAAATTGTAATTTTAAAAAGTCCTTTAGTTTAAAATGTTGTGTTAAGGGCTGTTTCCATTCACATAAGCTCCAAACTATAGGATGTATTTGGTTAGACACTATGACTAGATAGTCAAAGGATGCATCTACATTGTAGAAATAATGGACTTTGACACCACTTTAAGTGCTGAGCACCTATCAGGTTTAGCAAAATCAGAACTCCGTGGAATCAGTAAACCAGCCAATTGCAGTAATTAGGAGTTTATTGAACACACAAAGTCAGCATTCTACTACACTGTGTTTAAGCCAGAACTGCCCCCCCAACCTTACAGCACCTAATTAAACCCACCGAGATCTTCACTCAGCCCCCCCAGCCTCTTGGCGCACAAAGCCCATCTCCACCTACATTCCCCACAGTTTCAGCTCTCCTGCTCCTTAGGCCCCACCTTTGAGCCACCCCCACCACCAGATCTGAGGAGTGCCATCCTCCCTTCTAGTGCTCCTCATTCCAAAATGTCTGTTATCAAAACAACCTTGCAGCTGCTCACCTCCCATCCCCATTATTCTCCACTTATGTTCATTCAACATTTAACCAATGCCCACTTCATTCTCATATCCATCATCCCCTATCAATGTTCTGGCAGAACCCGAGGCCACAGCCACAAGGTTCTGACAGTCCACCCCCCAAAAAATATAACTATCCAAACTAAAACAAGCAAACAGCAAAATGACAAGCTCAGCAGAATCAGGAAAGAAACAAAATTCAACCAACCCCACCCCCACTAGGTTTGTCAGGATAAGCCTGGTGAAAGGCAGCAACCAATTTAGCCTCCCTCACATGTTTGGCTCGGACTCATTCAGCATGGTCCAAAGGGGAATGTTTCCACTTGACTAAATAATATAATCCCCCCCCTTATGTATTTTTGAGTCCAAATTCTTGGAAATGCTTCACAGTCCTCCCTGGTCGCTCAGTGAAAGCGGGTTTCAGCAGGCTGAAATGAAAAAATAGGATGCAAATGTTTATATTCCTTGGGCAAAATCAACTCAGCTGTGACATCATTGATCAGTGTTTTGACTTCAAAAGGCCCTATGTATTTAGGTCCCAACTTCTTGGAGGGGTGCCTGGATTTCAAATGCTTGGTCAACAAATAAGCCTTGAGTTGCCAATTGTCCCTCCTGTGTTTGTCAGCAAACCATTTATAGTCAGATTTGGCCTTCTCCAAAGCCTTAACTATAACAGGCCACCCTTGTTTTATTTTATCAAGCCACTGGGTCACTGAACAAGGGTCAGTGGGTCTACATTGAATTTCAGGCAGCAGTTTGGGCTCATGGCCATGAACTATTTCAAAGGCCGAGTGTCCTGTGCTCTGGTGTACAGCCCCATTAAAGGCAATTTTAGCAAGGGGCAACAGTTCATACCAATAATCTTGCAAATGATTAACATAACAGCATAAATACTTCTCCAGAGCCACGCTTGTGCATTCCATTTGTAAATCTGTCTGCGGGTGATGAGAGGTGCTAAATGCCAACTGCACCCCCAATTTGGCCTGCAGTGCCTTCCAAAACTGGGAGGTAAAGTTGCTGCCTCTATCAGTCACTATCTTAAGTGGAAGCCCATGCAGCTGGTAGACATGTTGTATAAACATGGTAGCAAATTTGGGAGCAGTGGGCACCTGCTTACACCCCACATAATGTACTTGTTTAGAAAAAAGATCAGTGACTACCCATATCATGTCCTGGCTATGGCTCTTTGGAATATTAGTAATAAAGTTCATGGCTATATGCTTCCAAGGACCACTAGGTGTCTCTAGAGGGTGTAGGAACCCACTGGGTTTCCCAACCAATGGTTTGCTCTGGCACACAAAGAACAGCTTTTCATATATTTATCAATGTCAGCTCTCCACAGCAACAGCCTGCTGTGATGCGTTTAACAACTTCTTTGCAGATAAAATCTCTCAGATAAGAGCTGAATTAGATGCCATAGTTGTAAAAGAGTCTATAGATGAGGCGTCCAGCGACTCCGTCGATGAAGTTATTCTGGATCAGCTGCAATCTATGAGTACCAAGGACGTGGACAAGCTGCTTGGAAAGGTGAGAAAAACAACCTGCCCTCTCGACCCTTTCTCATCAAGGCTGGCCATCCAGAGGGGGGATGCGGTGAGGAGATTCCTAAGGGATATCATCAACACATCCTTCAGAGAAGGACATGTTCCATCTTGCTTGAAGGAAGCAGCTGTTAGGCCGCTTCTGAAAAAACCTTCCCTGGACCCCCTGGATATGAGTAATTATGGACCTGTGTCATTGCTGCCATTTCTGAGCAAGGTAATCGAGCTGTCTTGGATAAAACAGATTATCTAGACCCATTTCAAACCAGCTTCAGGACAGGCTTTGGGGTTGAGACTGCCATGGTTGCCTTGACTGACGATCTGCGTCTGAGCATCGACAGGGGTAGTGTGACCCTGTTGGTGCTCCTAGACCTCTCAGCAGCTTTTGACACAATAGATCACAGCATACTCTTGGGGTTAGGTATTGGGGCACTGCATTTCAGTGGTTCCAGTCCTGCCTCTCGGGTAGGTCCCAGAGGGTGCTGCTCAGGACAGTAGTTCCAGCAAGAAGGAGCTCACATGTGTGGTCCCTCAGGGAGCTATTTTGTCTCCGATGTTATTTAACATCTATATGAAGCCATTGGGTAAAATTATATGGCGTTATGATGCTGGGTGTTATCAATATGCTGATGACACCCAAATCTATTTCTCCGTGTCTCGTTCGTCGGCCTCAAATTCTAATGGCATCTCCTCTCTCAATGACTGTCTTCGGGTGGTAATGGGCTGGATGAGGAAAAACAGATTGAAACTGAATCCGGACAAAATGGAGGTGCTCACGGTAACGGCCCCGAAACCAAGAATTGGGTTGCAACCTCCAGTCCTGGATGGGGTCACACTCTCCTCCAGTAACTGTGTTCGCAGTCTGGGGGTGCTCCTCGACTCGTCGCTCCTGATGACAAATCAGGTAAATGCAATGGTCAGGAGCGCCTGTTATCAGCTTCGGCTGATACGACAGCTGCGTCCTTTTCTGGAAGTAAGGGACCTCGAGACTGTTTTGCATGTGCTGGTAACCTCATGTCTGGACTTCTGCAGTGTGCTCTACATGGGGCTACCCTTGTGCTTGGTTCGGAAACTACAGCTGGTCCAAAATATGGCAGCCAGGCTTCTGTTAGGAACATCTCAGAGGGACCACATTACTCTGGTTTTGAGGTCCCTCCACTGGCTGCCTGTTGGTTTCCGGGCCCAGTACAAGGTGTTGGTTATCACCTTTAAAGGCCTACATGGCTTGGGTCCAAACTATCTCAGAGACTGCCTCCTCCCATACAATCCTCCCCATGCTCTCTGGTCATCTGGGAGGAATCTGCTGCAGCCTAAAAATCAAGGCTTGCGGCAACCTCCCAGAGGGCTTTCTCTGTGGTTGCCCCTAGGCTCTGGAATGACCTGCCGGACGAGATCTTTCAGTTAACATCTCTGGACAGTTTTAAAAAACCTGTCAAAATGGATCTCTTCCGGCAGGCCTTCCCAGACTAAATATCCTGGCCTCAGGATCTTTCCTCCCCTCCCCCTCTACAGTGCCTCTACAGCCCCCCCAAAAAATGAAAGTGGTGGATTTTTTTTAATGGTTTGTACTTGAATTTTTATATTTTAATTAATCTGTCATTGTTTTAATTGGTATCTGATTTAATAATCTTTTAAGGGGGGAGGGAATATACTGTTTTATCTTTATTGTTCTTTTAATTGTTGTAAACCACCCAGATTGGTTTGCCATTGGGCAGTATAAAAATAAAAATTATCATTATCATTATCATGCTTTCGCACCAAAACTGCTTTCTGATCAAATGCAAAGTTTTTACAAACTCCCAATGACCAGCTGCCTTGGAATCACGAAAAGTGTTCAACACTTCCAATCTCAGATCTGAGGGTACATTGAGTCTTGAACCCTTGTACCATAGCCCTTTTCCCCCTTCCACCATCTCATGCTTGTGAGCTTCAAACCAAGGGTCAGTTGCAGACTGCTGTTTAATTTTCTCCTGTAGGGGATCTAAAACACTCTTGGTGGGACTTTGTTCCTTTTTAGCTTGGCTTTGAGTGGTTACTGCCAATCCCAGTTGGGCTGGGGAAAACAAGGTCTGCACCGGCTCTGATTCTTTGACCATGTGCTGCAGCAATCGTGACAAGGAATCAGCTAGCCCATTGTCATTGCCAGGGATAAATCTAAGAGTAAAATTATATTTGTAAAAGTCTTTAGCCCATCTACGCTGTTTGGGCATTAAATTGCGAGGGGCCTGCAAAGACTCCAGGTTACAGTGGTCTGTCCTCACTTCAAATGGATGGGGAGCCCCTTCTAAGTATTGTCTCCAATTTTGGAGGGCCCATTTCACAGCAAATGCTTCCTTTTCCCAAACTGGTTGCAATAGCTCCCCCTGCTGGAATTTCTGGGAAAGGTAGGCACATGGCTGGAGGGCGCCCTCCCCATCCCTTTGCATAAGCACAGCTCCCACTGCAAGTCTGAAGCATCCACTTGGACTAAGAAAGGAACTTCTGGATCTGGATGTTTCAGGAAGGGTTTAGAGCTAAATAACTGTTTCACCTTATCAAAAGCCTCTTGGCAATGAGGGGTCCATGCTACTTTGGCAGAGGGATTTGGTTCCCCCCCTTCAGTTTCTTGATTCCCCTCTGACCCCCCCCCCCGATACAGTTTGCAACAAATTAGTAATTGATAAGGCTATCTTGGCAAAGTTGGGGATGAATTGTCTATAGAAATTGGCAAAGCCCAGGAATTTCTGCACTTGCTGTCATGTTCGTGGTGGGGGCAACTCCAGAACAATTTGCACTTTTACAGGGTCTATTTCAATTCCACGTACAGATACTCTGTACCCCAAAAAGTCTAATTCTTTGGTGTGAAAGTGGCATTTGGAAAGTTTCACATACAATTGATTGTTCAGCAGCCTTTTCAACACCTCCCTCACTTGCTTAACATGAGATTCCAAATCTTCAGAATAAATCAATACATCATCCAAATAAACAAGCATACCTTCAAAGAGCAGGTTGTATAATACTTCATTTACCAGATGCATAAAACACCCACCCACCCCCCATAAACCAAAAGGGAGGACTAAATATTCAAAAGCTCCCAGAGGGAAATTGAAAGCAGTTTTGTATTCATCCCCTTCTCGGATGCAAACTTCGAAGGAGGCATCCCTCAAGTCCAGCTTAGTAAAGATTTTACCAGTGGCCAGTCTACCCAACATGTCTTTCATCAATGGCAAGGGATACTTGTTGGTGATGCTACTGGCATTGAGATTTTTGTAATTGGTTACCAACCGCAGAGAGCTATCTTTTTCCCCCTGAAGAACACCCGAGCTGCAAAAGTGGAGGTGGAGGGTCTAGTGAATCCCCTTGCTAGTTTTTTTTCTAAGAACTCCTTCAACGTTTTCATTTCCAGAGGAGCCATAGAATACAATTTAGGCTTTGGGGATACTGATCCCAGCACCAGTTCTATTGCACAATCAGTCTCTCTGTGGGGTGACAATTGGTCACTCTCTTTCTCCTCAAAGACCTCTTTTAGGTCTTCATATTCTGGTGGGTAGGCAGGAAAGTTTCCCTCCACCACTTTTCCTCCGCCCTCCTTCCTTTCAATCTGCAACTGCATAGTTGCTGTGGCAACCTCCTTGCTTAACCCTTCACCAGCTTTAACATGCTCTCTGCACACCGGATCATCAGATACCAACTGCAGTTTCTTCCAGTCTATGGATGGATTGTGAAATTGCAACCAATCTATTCCCAGAACCAAATTGTGGCTGTGAGTAGGGCTCACGATCAGGCTAATTTTTCCCAGTGCTCCGCCATCCCCAACCACAGAGTTACAGTTCTTTGGGAGGTGGCTTGTCCCCCCAGTAAAGTTTCATCCATTTGATAAAAGGGGATAGGCTGGGTGAGGGTCTTGGCCTCAATGTTCAAAGTCTTTACTACCTCTTGGCTAATTAGGCATCTGGTACATCCAGAGTCCAGAGCTGCATTTAGCTCCACACTGAGCCACTTCTTTGGATGAAAAAGTTACTTTTACAACACATACTGAAACTCCCCCACTTACCAAATGCCTGCAGCTGTCCTGACTCTTAGCCTACCTTCTGCCACATCCTAAGGCAGGCTCAAGAAGTTTCCCGAAGGCTGGGCTGCATTCTTCTCATCTGTCTATCCACACCTCCACCATTTCCTCCATGGTCAGCCCTGCCACTTGGCCTGCTTTTCTACCAACTCTCCTTGGAGCCCCAGCTCTGCCCTCTGTGGGTGCAGATGCCCCCTTTTTTGCTGCCTTGTCCTGGCTTGCTCCACTGCTGTCAGACCTCTCTGGACAGCTGGTAATCCTGTGGACCTTCTTGCCACACTCCAAACACAGCCCCAGCCTCATTCTGCGTTGCTTCTCCGTTTCTCCAGCCAGCTTGCCTTGTCCCGTCGGTTGCAGTCACTGGGTCCTAGTGTCCCCCTGGCCCTGTACCATCACCACTCACTGCTTTGCAAGCCTAAACGTCTCATCTCTGCTTCCCCCACCAGTCGAACCCACCCCCTTAATGTAGGAGGATTCCCTCTATTCATTGCACATTCAAGAATCTCCGGGCAAAGGCCATCGTGGAAATACTGAATTTGCATAGGTTCTGCCCAATCTGGGATCATGGCCACCAAACTTCTATATTCCAAGGCATATTCAGCCACAGACCTTGGGCCTTGCAACAAAGTTGTCAGCTTGGCTCTAGCCTTCTCAGCCCTCATCGGGTCCTCAAATCTTGACCTCAGAGCCACCATAAAGTCTTGCAGGTTCTTCAGCTCCGTGGCACCACTATCATACAACTGCCCCACCCATTCTGCAGCTTCTCCATCCAAATGCCCTGTCACACATCTAACCTTAAAGGCTTCTGTGGAAAAAGAGTGGCTCCATACATGCATATGGCTGGCCATTGTGGTCAAAAAATAAGGGAGTCCCTGGGGTTTGCCATCAAACTTCACCCCCAAGTTCCTAGCTGCTGGGTCTTGGAATCTCACCACCAGAGGCATCTGTGCAACTGGTGGTCCTCTCACATGTGCCACTGGAGCCGGTGGTGGCCGGGGTGCTTCCCTCCTCGGTGCTGCAGCTGCCACCTGGTCCCCTAACACAAAGTCCATCATCTCTCTGAAGTTTTGTGTCAGTTCTTCCAGCATTCACTGTATCTCCTTCATTTTCCCACACACCTGGTCCAATTCCTCCACCAGGTCCTCTTGGGGATCCACTGGTTTCTCTACAGCAGGGGTCCCCAAACTATGGCACATCAAAGTCTTCTTACTGGCCCACGGCCGGTCCTGCCACCCAGCAGTGAATGCATGCGCACATGATGCCAGGCTTAGAATACAAAATGGTGCCAGAGTTGTGCGCATGTGCAACGCAGGGAGCCATTTTGTATTTCAAAATGGCATCTGGAGTCATGCGCATGTGCCCGGCATTGCGCATGCATGCGCATGACTCCAGGCGCTATTTTGGAATACAAAATGGCACCCCACATCACCCGGGTACCATTTTATAATAATAATAATAATAATAAAATTTATTTATATACCGCCCAATGGTTGCCCAATCCGGGCGGTTTACAACATAAAATGAATACAGTTAATACAAAACATATCCCTCCTCCCCTTAAAACAGTATTAAACAGTTGCATAATTAAAATCTTAATAACAATTACATAAAATCAAATAATTAAAGTCACGATGACCCCATAAGATATCTCCGAATATACACTGTGGAGGAGCCAGGTGCAACTAGATGTCCTAGGAGGAGGGAACAGCCCAAGGCCAGGCTACCTAGTCTGGAAAGGCCTGCTGGAAGAGATCCGTCTTGTCAGCCTTTTTAAAGCTGTCCAAAGATGTTAATTGATGGATCTCATCCGGCAGGTCATTCCAGAGTCTGGGGGAGAAAACAGAGAAAGCCCTTTGGGAGACTGCAGATAGCCTAGCTCTTTTTGGCTCTAAAAATTTCCTCCCAGAGGAACGGAGTGCGCGGGGGGATTGTACAGGAGGAGGCGTGGTATAGCTTGGACACAAATGTTCCAAAATGGCACCCAGAGTTGTGCACATGCTTGTGCAATGCTGGGCGCATGCACACAAGTCCAAATGCCATTTTGGAAGACAAAATGGTGCCGAGTCATGTGCGCGCATGCGTGCGTGCACCTCCAGCCCCCTGGAGATCTGGGGGCCAGCAAACCGGCCCCAGATCAAAAAGTTTGGGGACCCCTGGACTAGCAGAACCCACAACAGTGATGACCTATATTACCAGGATTATTGCAATGGGGTTGGTGACCAACTTTAAGAGTTCCTGTCCTGTGGCAGACCAATTCCAATTTCCAAACCAGGTTTTTTTTTCTTTAATTTCTTGAGCGACTTGAATTATCTGCTTGACCTGTAAATTTACCTTCAATTTAATCTGAGCCTCAATCTGCTCAACTTGTTTGGCAGCCTCACTTAAATTAGTGAGTAAGCGCAGCCATTTGAGATATGTGGTTCATGCTCTAAATGGAATCCTTGTAACAGATGTGGGGCTACCTGGTATGGGGCTTCACTCGTGTATTCCTTCAGAGTCTCATGTAAATAAAATTCCTAGTCAAAATAGTCTCTTATGTGTACTTGGCAAAAACATGGGTTTCCCAACGACCTGTCAATGTCTAAGGTGCATTCAAATGGCACAAGGAGAATATCGTCACATGGGGTGCAGACGCAAAAACAGTCATGATTTAGTTGTATCAGAATGGAGAATTTTACCAGGATGTTAACATAGTCCTGCACCTCTTGTATAGGGGTTCCTATTAAGCTACTGTAACAGTGTATCCATTGCTGTGTTTTTACACATCCAGACAGATCATATAGGTGGGTGCCATTGGTCCAATGTAGGGTTTTCTCAAGTAACATAGTGGTGTTACTTTCTGCTAGGGGAAGACCTATGTGAGAAGCAGGATGAATGATTTGGGGATCCCATACCTTCTCGTGATATATGCCTATCTTGAGCACCATATCCTTCCACTGTGCTCCTATTATCTTGATCAAATCAGTGGGGTGTTGGATAGGGTCTGGATATTGGCTCTTAAACAGACCCATAACTTCAGGGTGGATGAGTTTCATAAGGAAGGCTTGTATTAGTTGAGATGCGAATGCCATGAGGTTATTTTGCATCTGGGTGCACTGGATGGCAATGGATAAATTGTAGATGCTGGATTTGAGGGAATTTCCAATGTCTATAATGATTTCTTTTTCTATGCCTACCCATTGTGGCAAGATGTGTCTGATTATGCTTATGCCCTGGGCCACGTTAGTTGGACCTGAGGCAATAGATATACCTATTTCTTTAGTGTGAGATCCAACTAGTCCTAATTTGTTGGCTATAACCTCTGTGTCTATAGCGTTTATAATTCCTACTCCCATTCTTAAAACTGGTGGGATTCAGGATTTTATGTTCTGTTTAATATATCTATATGGAAATTTTAATGTTGTAAGCCACCCCGATTGCTCTGCAGAGGGGTGGGATATAAATTTATTATTATTATTATTATTATTATTATTATTATTATTATTATTATTATTATTATTACCTTGCTGCTTCTGAGAAGTGGGTGTGTCACTATTTGCCATTTCCATTTCAATTGTTCCCACTGTGCCTACGCAGCCTTTAAGTATGGGCTACAGATGGGGATGGTGCATGCCACATTAACTGCAGTCAAATTTAGAGCTAGGGTGGTGACGATAGGTTGGATCTCGGAATATGCGTATAGGGCTATGTCTTTCCAACAAACATGGATGGTTCCCATATCATTGCAGGAAGGTCTACAAGAATATCTGGGCAGTTCATATGATGACAGTTTATACTACGGTTAAAATTGTCACATGTGAAAAGCCTAGTTTTCCAAGGCCAAGTGGGGCGGCACTGTGAGTCTAGGGTGAGGGTGGTGTAGAAAGAAGTGGGGATCCTGCTGAGAGGGGATCAAAGTGGTGTCTAGTCCAGATCTCAGTGGAGAGGGGGATGCTGCCTGCATCTGCCTCTACCCACGTGAATTCTCGGGGACCAAACATTATTTATTATTATTATTATTATTATTATTATTATTATTATTACTCTTGAAGCTATGGTATTGCTCTTGGTGACATATATTTAGGTTTTGAGTAAAATGGGGAGTCCCTTATCATTCCATGTCTGTGCTGTCCTCATGGCATCTAGTACAGTCATCATTCTGGTGTATGGGGCGGCCCAATGACACGTAGCCTCTATATTATATTACCAGTTTGCAATGAAATGAGCTTGGTAAATATTGGTAAGGGTCTTGGGTGCCATCCAAAGCAATATTCAAAGGATCCATATATTCTGTGCCATCTCTTGTCCCTGTAGAGAAACAGAGAGGCATCTTACTGAAGCTGGCTTACCCTGGGAAAAGACTCACAAATCATAGAATCATAGAATCATAGAGTTGGAAGAGACCACAAGGGCCATCCAGTCCAACCCCCTGCCATGCAGGAACTCCCAATCACAGCATCCCCGATGGATGGCCATCCAGATCGATCTATAGAGGGCACTGGGACAGACTCTGAGCGGAGTGGCCTTACCGGGGTTGGACCTCCCTTCCATTCTTTTAGCTGCAAGGAGTGGAAGTATTTAAGCCTAGTTCCATGACAGCTAAGGATGTGGATTTGGTAAACTGTGGGGGACACTCTTTCCATGATCTCTACAGGTCCTAGCCACTTGGCTGCTAAGTTATGTTTCTATTGCTGAGGGTTGCGTACCCATCCTAACCTTCTGTCCATAGCTTGCATATTTTGTCCTAATTTCTCTGTTACCAGTCTGTGTGTCCACTGGATGCTCTGTAGAAGAGTTTTCATCCACTCATGATTCAGGAGCATGGGTTCTAGATCTGAGGGAAGGGTAGTGTTCAACCAAAATGCTTCTGGCATTATCATTTTGCATCCAATCATTACTTGGTGCAGCGTGAGCCTTGACTACCTTTCTCATGGCTTCCTTTAAGGTTCTGTTGGCTCTTCCTATGTGACCTGAGCTCTACGGATGGGCCACGATGTGAAAGCACTGTTTAATGCCTAGGGCTGTGCATAAAGCTTTCATGACTTCTACCCTGAAATGGCAGTCTGAGTCGTGGTCAATCACAAAGGATTGGGGCAGTCCCCAGCAGCTGAAAACATGATCAAATGGTATCCTAGGTGTGGTGGCTGCAGTGTTATCTCGAGTGAGGAAAGCTTCAACCCACTTGCTAAAGGGATCTATTATGGTCAAGCAATATTTATTGTGGCAGGGAGTGGTCGATAGAGGGGTAATGTAGTCAATTTACAATTGAGACAAGGGCCTTCAATGCACTGGTGGCAGATGAGTGCCTTAGGTCTACCGGAATCTGCATTTACCATGGTGCACGCAAGACAGTTATCTATACATTGCTCTATCTCTTCCTTCATATAGGGCTACCATCCTGTCTCCTTGACTCTTTCTACTGTGAACTGCTTTCCTCAGTGTCCTACATTGTGCACAAATTGGATAAGGTTTCTGCAGACCTCCATGGGGAAAATCCAATGATTAGTTCTGTCTCCATCCACCGCCTACCATATACCTTCCTTTTGCACTATGCTTTATCTTCCCATGGGGTCTTTCCCTGCCAATGCCTTTACTTCACTATCTCCCTTCTGGAGTTGGGCCAAATCTAGTATGTCCGGCAATGTGTACTCCTTAGGTTTTACATTAATGGGTGTTATCAGAGCGGTAGCTGCTTCTTTAGCTAGGGCATCTGCTTTATTATTCCATTGGGCTTCCTCTCCAGTGCCTTTCTGGTGGCCTTTAATGTAAGACACACAGGTGAGGGCTGTTCTTTTCATAATTAACCGGGCAGTTTCCTGCCATTTGTCTGAGTGGGAGACTGGTTTGCCATCATTAGTCTTCCAGCCTCTGGACATCCAAATGGGGATCCAATCTATGGCAGCATTTACAGTCCACTGTGAGTCAGTATATATGGCTGATGGGGTGTGTGGATCCTCAAATTCTGAAATGGCATGGAGGGCTTCTACCTCTGTACCCTGGCTGGAGTGGGGCTGCTTGCAATATGTGTCTATCATTACTTCTAATTTCTCCAGATCGTATTAGGCAGGTTCTGTCAGGGGACGCAGATAAGCCTTCAGAGAACCAACACATGAATCCTACCTGCATGGCTTCTGCCAGTGTCTTTCCTGCCTTTACTGGCCAATTGCTTTGTGTTTGGATGGGGGAGGGCACTCATGGGCAGCTCCAGAAACTACCAGCCTATAGAGGGTGACTGGTTCACTAGTTTGTCTGCTATAATCAATGCCTCTCTTCACTAACTTTAACATCCATTTGGCTATTCTTGAACTGTGGACTTTACTGTCTTGGATTTTACCAGACAGTATGAACTTGAGTGGAGTGTGTGGGGTCTGGATGATGACCTTGGCTCCACCTATAATGAATTCCCAGTGGGTGAGGGCCCATATCAAGGCTAAGTAGTTCTTCTCGCATGGGCTGAACCTTATTTCCATGGGTGAGAGGTGTTTGGATGCATAGGCTACCACTCTGTGTACACTGTTTCAAAGTTGTATGAATACTGCTCCTATGTAACTGTCTGCTATGGACAACTGAATGTAAAATGGCTGGATAACATCTGTGTGGACTAAAGTGGGGGCCTTGGCTAGATCCAATTTTAGGGTGGCAAATGCTTCCTGCTGTTTGGGACCCCATCTCCACACTGCTCCTTCCTTAAGCAAGGAATACAGGGGTTGGCTTTGCTTGCAAAAGCCTCTATGAATTCTCTAGAGAAGTTAAAGGTTCCTAGGAGTGCTCTCAGGGATGCTACATCAGTAGGGGCAGGGAGCTTTCCTATGGTCTCTACTCTGCAAATCAGGGGTCCTGCAATCGTCTGAAGATTTAATCCTAAATATTTGATTTGGGTCTGAACTAACTGGGCTTTTTCTCTATTAGCCTTGAATCCAGTATCCTGAATGAGTCCTAACACTTCTCGGGTGATGTCTGCAGTCTTTTCTTGGGAGTCTGAGTGGATCAAAATGTCTTCCACATAAGACAAAATGTGGGAGCATGATGTGGATCACAGTTTGGTCCACATCTTGACTACGTGGGAGTGGAAAATAATGGGACTGGAGTGGAAACCGTGGGGGGTTCTTTTGAAACACATCTGATTTCCATGGAATTCGAAAGCGAATTTGTAATAACAACTCTTGTGGAGTGGGATGGGGTGGAATGCATTTGCTAGGTCTATCATGCTATCAAATTTGGCTCCGGCTGTGATGGTGGCTAGGATTTAATTGTATTTGGCTACTACAGGGGCTACCAGGTGTGTGACCACATTGAGGGATCTGAAATCTACTGTCATCCTCCACATTTATCACGGGCCAAAGTGGGGCACTACAGATCAATTACATGGGTAGGATGATGTCATATTTCAGCAGATCTTCTATGGTTTTAGCTATTCCTTCCTCTGCCTCACAGGAGTAGCGGTATTGCTTTTGGGGAGAGGGATCCTTTCTTTCTATGAACACACATGCTCCTTTAACCTTCCTGCACTCCATCTTGTCTCTGTTTTGGGGTTGTAGGCCTCCAGTAAGGTCACAAATGGATCCTCTAGGAGGAACCCACCAGATACCCATGGTTTGGGTCCTTTCTTGGTGATCCATTTCTGAAGCCTGTCCTGGACCTGCTCCTCCTTAAATAGCTTGGCTACTTTCATTTCCTTGCCCTGCTATCTTTTCTCTCTGACTTGGGAAGAAATATCTTCCCTACTAGCCACACTAGGACCACCTCGTCTTTACTAGCTTAGACTTGAGTTTGCTAGCCACACTAGGACAACTTCATCCTTACTAGCTCAAACTTGACTTTTCTAGCCTCATTAGGACAACCTCATCCTTACTAGCTCAAAATTGGGACCACCTCACCCCAACTGACCTATGGGACCATCTCGTCCTGCCGGTGAACTCATGGGTCAGAGCCAGTATCTGTCCACTCACTATCACGGAGGTTGTAGGGCCACTACTTCAGTTAGTGCCATGGACAACCTGCACTAGATAACGCGCACCAGGAGCTCAGGTGGTGCAGTGGTTAAATGCCTGTACTGCAGCCACTCACTCATAAACCACAAGGTTGTGAGTTCAGTACTAGCTAGGGGTCAGGCCTGATTCAGGCCTGCATACTTCCAAGGTCACTAAAATGAGTACCCAGCTATTGGGGGACAATGAGCTTACAGTTGTAAACCACTTAGACACTGCATAGGGTGGTATGAAGAGGTATAGAAATGAAGCTGCTTTGCTTTGCTTTGCTTTAGACCCAGGCCAAGGATTGTTTAGTTCCTCCTCCTAACTTTTCACTTGGAAGTTCAGTTGAAACTGTCCTCCTTGGTTGCCCTCCCTCGGTAGGTTCCTAGCAGACATTATTTCTTTGGGCCCCAGATAGACCCTTGCCTTGAGTTTACTATCGTTAGCTGCACTGGGCCACCTCACCCTCACTAACTCTAAATGCTGTGCTAGACCTATGGGACTACGTCCCACCAGCGATTCCAATCTTGAGCCTAGGAATTACAGCCTCAGATGGGGACATCTCCTTACTTTGCCTACCTCTGCTCATCCAGGGTGGTTTTGCGGACAGTCTCAGTTTTGGATTATGGAAGGGGGGGAAACCTAAACAGGGGAGCCTGGCTCTTCTCTCCCAACCCACAATAGAGAAAACAATAATAGGGCATTGGGCTGCCTACTCTGACAAACACGCCCAAGGGTGATTATACACCTGCTACTGGGTTATTCGCACATAGCCAGCAGATAAATGTATAACCAAAGATGGAAAGGGGGTTAGCCAACCCAAGATAGCCCTTTTTCAGTCACACAAGAACACAACCACACACCTTCCTTGTTATTGTGTCAGCGTTCCCTTTGTCTGAGATCTTTATTCCTTTACATACTGAGATTTAAATGGACCAAGTGATCAGTTTGGAGCATCCAAATTTTGGGGTATTCTACAATGCCCAAGCATTCTCCACCAAAATGTTAGGAAGGATCTAATTAGGGGAATGTATAATTAGCTCAAAATATGCAAGAGTGGGGCCCTAACAACACCCTGCAAGATCACAGTACCATTGTGTATACCAGAGGACTAAGATCCCAGAATGGATGATGCTGAGACAGGCCTCTTCAATTAAAGTCTAAATATTTATTAAAAGGGGAAAACTGTACACATACAAATATAACCCACACACTCACACTGCACATTTAGAAGTAAAGGAGTGAAAGCAGGAATAGACTGAGATGGGCCAGACTATGGGAGCTACTCACTTCTGAAGGCTTCTCTGGGATCCGCTGTGGATGTGGATGATGTTAAAGATGATATACGGCTGCCA
Organism: Phrynosoma platyrhinos; assembly: GCA_020142125.1. Lineage (NCBI taxonomy): Eukaryota > Metazoa > Chordata > Lepidosauria > Squamata > Phrynosomatidae > Phrynosoma > Phrynosoma platyrhinos. Next base: position 59,883,183 of record CM034706.1, on the reverse strand, counting down.
AAATGGGGAAAGGGATGGCTGAGGGAGCAATGATCAGAGCACAGATGGACGTGGAGCAAGATGCACTCTAAGGATAGCATGTGAAGTCTAAAAATCTTTGGGTTTATATAGGCAATATCTAGCTTCTGGCTATAGATTTGATAGCTTGGTTGAAGCCTGGACAAAAGCACTGATTGCCTGGGCTTTGTTTAGCCAAGGTGTAAGGATGACCTAAACAATGTACTTGGATCTTGACACAATCAAGGAGGGAGGCTAGTTAGAAAAAAAGGATGCAGTTAAATCTAATCAATTCAGGATTAGGAGTAAGATTCAGGACAAACTCAGGACAAACAAGCACTATTATGTTGACTTTTAGGGATAATGGTCTTTCTCCTTTAGCAACTCCCAAACCTGTCTGGTAGGGATTTTCCCAGTCATTTGGGCAGGCCCTCCCTGTGCCTACCTGCCTTGTCATCTTGAGGCTTATGGTTGACATCCTACAGAGGTCAATTCAGGGTCATAGATGGAACTCCACATCCCAAAATTTTATTAAAACCATAATTTGCTAACACCCCCTGCTAATGACACATATGGAACACAGGATCCTCAAGGACAGCTGGCATCTGCAGGTATAGTGGTGCAGGTAGCTCCTTCTACTTCAACCTAGCCTATGTTAGGCTCCCAAGAGGAGGGTGCACCACAAGCATCCCTGCTCCTCCACCTCCAGAGGATGGGTGGGTCTGGCAGCTCTTCCTTCCTCTCCTACACTGGCACCACTGCCAGTCGCAGCAGGAAGTGCAACACATTCCTTCCCTAACCTGCCTTCCTCATCTAACCCATGCTACCTCCCTGTGTCTTTTCCATGCAACCCATATGGAAATGTGTCTTTCTTTGTGGGGGGGGGGCATCTACTACCTACTAGCAGGGAGAGCATTTGGAAGATTGAATACATAGATATTTTCTTCCCCACTCTTTCAGGACCCAGAGCCCAGGGTGTTAGTGAAGGATAGGGTGTTGCTCAACCTTCCCAGGAGTTGAAGCAGTTGAAGCATCAAAGACAGAGAGGAATTTTAGAGAAGATAGAGAGAGTGGTGGGGTGGACCATTTACCTGGGGGTAGTATTTGAGATGCAGCCACATAGGTGCAAAAAAGTACCAGGTTATCATACCACCTCTAAACAATTGGTTTGGTTGCAATATGATGAGCAATTCTGTATGAGGGCTGTTCTGGTTCCTTGCATCCCCTGGAACCTCAAGCAACTGGAGTTATGGTCTGACATTGGGGTCAGTTCCTGGGCCTCCCCTGTTGTGACAGTGGCTTTGTGCTGGTGGGCAACCAGTCAAAGGGGATACATATGAGGCCTGCTTCCATTCACTATAAGGGGGCTGATGTCTGTTAGGATTTCAATGCAGTCACGTGTAAGAGACAGGTGTACATGGATGACCATGGATGCAATACCTGTGGGGGGGGGGTCACCATTCCAGCTCTTCCTGTTTCTGGAAGAAGTGGGCAGGGATGAAAACAGGCCCAACCTTGGGTAGCAAGGGCTCCAACTCCAGTTAGTTCCCCACACTTGCTTCCTGGTTGATGCTTTTGATAATCTTGTTTGAAATGTCCTTAGGAAAAAGAAAACAGACTTCATATCTGAAAACAATGTTCTTTTTTATGCACACCTCTCATGTTATTCAGATCAAAATAATTTCCACATTTATATATATTAATCATGACTACTAGCCACTGATAGCTCATCTTTAAAATCTGTCCAAATTGTTACTTATCAAATCTATTGGCAGTGGATTCCACATTTTAATTGTATATTGTATGAAGTAGTACTTATAAATCTGTTTTTTAACCCTTCAGCCACAGAGAATGGGGGGGGGAAGGGAATTAGATGATTCTTCTTGTCTCCTTTTTCCTTAGTAAACTGTGAATATTGCAGCATATGAATAAACATGTTTAGAAGTAGATTGTTATTTATATTTTTGAGAAAGAAAGAAAGAAAAAGGACAAAACGAATCTACAAGGTGGAAATTTAATTTTCACTGGATACTAAAATGAAAATGCCTATCTGATGATATTATAGCCCTATGTCAAAGTTAATGCCCACCTTACTTTGATAGTCTATCTGCATTTCTATTTATCAGATCAATATCCTAGGGGAAAAAGTCAGGTGGTGTCTAACAACAAGACAGTACAAGCAATATGTTTTTCCCCCCAACATGCTCATTTATTGAAAAAGAAGATTAACACATCTAAGAGTTGTTAATTTTCATAGCAGTAGCTAGCTGAAAACCTAAATTAAAACAGACTGCTGCTGTTTTGCTACTGGATAATCTCTCCATTAGGTGTTCTGCACTTCCAGACAAGTTCATCAAACACACAAACCATGAAAGTCTTTTCAAGTACAAAAGTATATCCTGCCAAATAGATGTCATGACTTCCTGTGTTGTTCCTTGCAAATGCTGTATTATTTTTCTAATGATGTGTAACCTCCTTCTGTTTGGGATCATGCTAACATTAAGCTGTTTAATGGCATACACAATCATGTTGTTTTACATTATGTCAGCTGTCGACAGCTGACACTGCATTGGAGTGGTGCACAATTTATTATGGATATTTTACTTTTAAAATTCGGTCTTGAAGGAAAAGGGTCCATGGAAAGCTGGAAAGTATCAACATGCAAGCCATGAGGCTTGAGTATGCAGGTTTTGGGAGGCAGACAAAAATGGAATAAAAGATTCAGACTGAGGTCTGAGGACAACAGTTACCATCCATATGGGAGGCAGTGCAGCAGAAAGGTTACATTTTGGGGTGCTATTTATACCCATAACGCCAACTCTAATCCATAAAGGTTCTGTGAGAAACCAAAAACTTGATTGTCCCTCAAGGGAACCTGAGAAAGATTCCAAAGTGGAATATTTAATATTTGGGAGATGAGAGGGTTTGATTTTGATTGATGATGATTAATGGACTTACAACACCTAGACAAGATCTAGAGTCCCTGGGACTGAGAGGGCAGGGAAGGGCTGTTTAGGAATACACAAGAGATGAAAGGGGAATTCCAAACTTGCTTGATCTGGCAGAACCCATCTTTTGTCTTTCGATTTCTGTCAGAAATGCAGAGTAGAGGGATGTATCAAAGTGATCTTCCAGCAAGCTTCTCCCTCCTCATGCCTTTCCAATGGCTGGGTCATTGACACTACCTATTCCGGTGCTATGTATGCCATCACAACCATGTATGCTAATGTTAGCATCTACTTTTGTATCAAACCATAGCTGGAATACTAAATATATTAAGGGATGTTCAGATGCTTACAACGTTCAGGCCCATGGCCTCTTTGATTGAATCTACCGATCTGTTATGTAGTCTTCTTCTCTTTATACTGCTCTCTACCTTTCCCAACATCATTGTCCTTTCTAAGGAATCATGCCTTCTCATGATGTGGCCAAAGTATAATTTCAATTTAGACATTTTTGCTTCCAGGGATAGTTCAGGCTTGATCAGTTCTAGAACTCATTTGTTTGTTCTCTTGGCTGTCCATGCTATCCCCAGAACTTTTCTCCAGCACATCTCAAATGAGTTGATTTTCTTTCTATCAGCTTTCCCCACTGTCCAGCTCTCACATCCACACATGGTGATGGGGAATACAATGGCTTGGACTATCTTTACTGTAGTGTTAGGGCAGTGCCATCAGCAGTACTAGGACCTCAGCAATTGTTTAGAGTGATTGTCTGCTGATGCTTGTCCCTGTATGCATGGTCAAGATAAATTGTTCTTGGTGAGGGGATCCTATCATCTCAGGATCATGCTCCATGACTGGAGACTAGGTTTAAAGCAGCTCTGCACCATATGCCAAGCTGAAGCTCATTTTGGAGGGTGGAATCAGAGGTGATTTAAGACTGAGCTTCCCCCTCATGAGCCCTTTTTGACTTCAGACTTCAACCCTCCTGCCCACCCTATATGCACTATGAGCTTTGATAGTCACTTCAGGGCCATTTTACTTTTTCTGAGACATTCCATATGTAACCTATTGCAATCTCACACCAACCCAAATTCCAGTAACTTAATACTGCTGGGATTATGTGAATTGGCAGAATATCTGAATAAATTCCATCAAAATCCTTCCCCAAAGCACCCTCCCACAGCAACAACAACAAGTCATATGCAAATGCTGCTCCTTAATGAAGGACTGATACAGTAAGGACATCACCATTTGTTTGTTTGTTTTGTGGGAAATATATTTCTATGCACTTTTTACTCCCAAAGGTTGTGTGTAGCCCTTAATGTTACATGGAATGAATCACTTCCTAGTTCTACATTCAAAGGCTAACATCTTATTAACAACAGAAATGTGTAATAACAATTAAAGGATAAGATATGTAATCTCTTGCAAATAAGTCCTCAATGAATTCTGAGGAATAACACAAGCACTGAGGCCTGAATCCAGTTTTTGGTTCCAATTAGAGATGCTTTGAATCAAAGGAAAATACTTTAGTCTACATTTTACCAAGTTTCAGTTGATTTAAGTATTCTATTCTGTTTAGGACTAACAACTGAATTTAGGTCAAAGTGCACAGAAACAGACTTTTGGCTTTTATGGAAAAAAGCCATTTTTGAAATGCACGTTTTCTCTGAGAGGATGAGAAATGATTGTGAGGAAGGGTGTGGAAAGAGAAAATAGAAAGTTGATAGAAGCATTTTGTTTTGAAGGGTTTCAACACATTTATAAACCTGTTACATAGTATGAGGTAGAATATTTCCTTAAGGAACAGTGGCCATTCAACCTGATTAGAAGAAAAAACCCTATGCATTTTCACATTTGAAGATTCTGTAAATACACTGTTCAGAGGCTTATCTGTCTCAGTCCATTTCTGTAATATTTTTATTGAACATTTTATGTTTTTCTTACCCTTTCTCTAGATTCCACAGAGCACAGCAAAAGCATACATTTGCTCAGGAAATGAATTCCTGAGAAAGAATTTTTCCTCTTATTCTAGAAGCTTCATTGACTACATCAGCACAGATATACAAGGAGTAGGGTGGTGAGGGGAGGAAAGGATGAAAAGCATGTTCTAAAGATAACAATAATCTGTTGTTCCTAATTGCATGAATTTGTTTGCTGTTATCTTAAGATATCAGAGTGAACAGCAGATTCAGACCTTGACAAAACTTGGAAGGCTTTGAGCACCACATACACTTTTGAAAAGTCAAGGTCAGGATGCTGTCTGATCACCCTTTTCTAGTTTGATTGCTTTCTAATGATCAAAAAAGGTTGGCTGATATTTCCTCTATGGGTAGTCCAGATTTTAACAAAGGTGCCTTAATGTTTCTTCAATGGCCATGGATGTTCTCCTGAATGGGCAATCTATCAGCTGAACATACTGCTGTGTTTTGTGTGTGTCTTTGTGTGTGAGAAAGAGGGAGAGATGGAGGGAGGGAGAGGGAAGGAAGGAAGGAAGGAAAGAAAGAAGGAAGGAAGGAAGGAAGGAAGGAAGGAAGGAAGGAAGGAAGGAAGGAAGGAAGGAAGGAAGGAAGGAAGGAAGGAAGGGTGAGAGAAGTCAGTTTGAATTTGGAGGGGAACAGCTGAGAGATTTTCTTTGAAGTTACTTGAAGGTAGGGTGATTTCTTAGGGAATTACTCAGTGGTTTGGAGCATTTAATGCAGAGTTAAAAGGTCTGTTGTAGGATGTTCTGCTTGTTCCCAATATGCTTTCCTTCTGTATTTTTTTTACTTGGACATATATCAGGAAGACATTGCAAGTTTCCAGAAGTACATATCAAAAGGAAAGTGTGCCCCTTTGAATGTCTTATTCAAAGGCAGTTCATAAATGCATTGTCAGAAAAAGCAAGTATTTTTCTCTTCCTTATCACCAATATGTTTCCCAGCACATAGGAGCAAGTCAGTGATGTATATTTCCTTCACCACAATAATTCCTGCCAGTCCTCAGGTCCAATGTGGGCCACCAGCCTAAGAAGATTTTAAATGTTCAAGAGGCAGGGCTTGTATGAATTCTGAACATACACACACACACACACACACACACACACACACACACTTACCCTGTGCTTCGAAGGAGATTGCAGTACAAATTCTGACTTCGAGTGAGGCAGAAAAAGGGGGAAAGGAATGGATATGACAGTGGATGTAAGTAAGCAAGTAATTATATTTGCAATTCTGAATATGCACCAAGTCACAGAAAATAAGAAGGAAAGTATGGGGCTATGTAGACAGGCAGGAAAAGGTGACCTGAAGTTGCCTTTTCCCTAAACTGCAGCAACCACATCACCTTCCCTGAGGATGCCCTAAGTGGGGATGGAGCAACTGCAATGGGGGCCAGTTAATGCAGCTTTTCCAAGGCTGCAGAGAAGTCTCATCACCTGCACTGCCAGCCCCAAGGTTTCTCTGAAAGGGGATGGGGTAACCATATGGGCCCGCAGTGGCGGCTTTAATTTTTTTGTGGTCTCTCCAGTGCATGTGCATGTGCGCTGGGATAACACAGTCCTTTTAACAGCAATGTTGGCATTGCTATGCACCTGCGCACTGTGCGAAGTAGAGAAATCATGGATGCCACGGTGACCGAGTGGTCCACACTGGTAGTCAGCCTGTAATGCACAGCCACAGGAGCCTCCACCATGATCCCTGCAGCAGCTGCTTGCATACAAGACTCCAGTGATGACTCAGAGGACCCAGAAGTAACAACTGGTAGAGTGGGTGTCGCAACAAGCATTGCACAATGTACTGCTACCGCTGCCACTCTGATGCCACCCGAGAAAGCCCCGCGCTACTGGTGGATGTTCCCCAGGAGCACCGACTGGTGGGATGAGTTTGTCACATACATCTGGTCTGATGAGCAATGGAGGATGTTCTTCTGAATGCCCCATGCCCTCTTCCATAAGATAATAGAAATACTGTGTCTGGAAATGGAGAATTCTGACACCATGATAAGGAAAGCCATCCTGGTGGAGAAGAGGGTCACCATGGCCATTTGGATCCTTGCCCACAAAGCCAGCTAAAAGCAGGTGTCAGAGCAGTTTGGGGTCAGTCTTACCACTGTGGGGGAAGTGTTGGTGCAGTTCATCCTCAGCATGGAGAAGCTGCTGCTGACACAGACAGTGTATCTGGGGGATGCTTCTCAGGTAAGGACATTCACACATACTTGTCACTTTCACCTCCAGTGTAAAAAACCTCATGACCTGGCATACAGTATAGGCTGCTAGGGTTGTTGAACCTGTGCACGTACATGAAAAACATCATGACCTGGCATACAGTATGGCTTTCACTGTATAAAATAGGCTGCTAGGGTCATTGAACCTGTGCATGGAGGCCAAAACCCATCAGCCGGCATACAGTATAGCTGTCACTGTATACATTAGGCTGCTAGGGTCGTTGAACCTGCGCATGTATGAAAAAAATGTCATGATCTGGCATACAGTATTGCTGTTACTGTATACATTAAGCTGCTAGGGTCATTGAACCTGCGCACGTATGCGAAAAACATCATGAGTTTGTAAGTGCCCTGACTTTTTTATTATTCCTCCACTGCTCCCCCTTCTTGTCACCCACAGATCATGCAAGGATTCACTGACCTTGGCTTTCCCCAAGTAGTGGGTGCCGTAGATGGGTGCCACTGTCTGATCGTGCCATCCTTGGGGCAGAGGAACAAGTTCGTGAACTGAAAGGACACCTACTCTGTTGTCCTCCAGGAGACATCAGATCATAGAGAATGATTTATGGATATGGAATTGGGCTGGTCTGGTGTGACTCACGACGTGAGGGTGGCAAGGAACTCCATCATCTTCCAGGTGATGGAGGCTGGCATCTATGTGCCAGTGAACCCCACTGTCACCCTGAGGGGCCAGCAAATCAGTTCCTTCTTGCTCACTGACAGTGCCTACCCCATTTGGAAGTGGCTTATGAAGCTCTACCAGGGCACCACAAATGCCAGGCAGAAAGGATTCAGCAGGAGGCTGAATTGCACCAGGAATGTGGTGAAAAGGGCCTTCAGGTGACTGAAGGCTCAGTAGAGGTGCCTCACTGGCCCACTCCTTGTGGCAGAGGAGAATGTCATCCCCATCATCGCCTCATGTGTCATCCTCCACAACATCTGCAAGATGAAGGGAAGGGGACTGGATGAGGGAGGGAGCTACAGGTGCCACTCTGTGCTGCCCACCCTGGAGGCACCCATGGAGGACAATGACCTTGTAAAGCAGAGAGAAGGGGAGGCTGTGAGGGAGGCTCTGGCAGAGTTCTTTGAGACCAGGAGGGTCTGAAGCATCCCCTCTCCTCTATCTGTGAGCCAAGGGCACTACTGTACTATGCCATGATAATAAGCACCTCAACAAACATCTCCTATTATCCACACTCTGTGTATGGCTAGCATTTATTTAGGGCACTACTGTACTATGCCATGATAATAAGCACCTCAATAAACATATCCTATTGTCCACACTCAGTGTATGGCTAGCATTCATGCTCTAATGCAGTTATCCTTGACCTTGAACCTAAGGGAATCACACACAGACACAGAAATGCACACAACAAAGGGTATAGGGGGTTACCTGGCACCAGATTTCCTGGCAATAGAAAGATATAGTGCAAAAACCACAACTGAAATCTCTGACAATGTATCAGAATTCCTAATGTTCAGCTTTCCTATGGCCCATTTGATTGTAACAATTGGTAGCCCAGAGGGCAACCATTGGGGGCTACATACAAACTGCTCTTCTGAGGGTCCCCTTTGGCTAGGAGCCAGGTAAGGCCATCTGCCCCAGCAACAATTGCCCATAAATACACCTGCAGACCTCCACAGGTCCCCAGGATGACAATGGCGGCCAGGAGGAGAGTGTCTATGCACATCGCGTATTGGAGTGATGAAGAGGTGGGCATTCTGCTTCATGATCTCACCCACAAGGCAGCTGCAAGAAGGATGATAACAAGTCAAACCGGGGGTACTTTGCCCAGGCCTCCCAGGCCCTTCACCAACAGGGCTTTAGGAGGACTCCTCAGCAGTGCCAAACAAATTTTAAAGCACCGAAGGGGGTTTTCTTCAAAGCCCTCAAGGACTTTCAGGAGTACCCTCCAGTGCGGAAAAGGTCATCCTTTGTCATGGAATAGACAGCAGCACCTCTGGACAATCAACTAGTCAGTTTGATTGAAGAATCAACAGAACTTTATTGAAAGATCCAAAAGTCAGACATGTCTACCAAACGTTTTAGCTGAGACTGAAGATTCCCCCCCTATAGCCAGATAAAAGAATGTCTAACAGCCCACGCACATAACCCCTCCCTTTTTTCTCAAAACACATCCTGCATTCCCAGTTCTCAGAGCCAGGCGCTCAAGGTCAGCTGATAAGACACCTGGGCTACTAAATCTTCCAACCCAACCACCCATTATCCCCACACTAAACTCTATATCTGGTAGAACACTAACAAGATTCTAACAGGTTGCCTCCCTGAAAATAGAAACCCCCCTCCCTAAGAAAACAGACAGAAAAAAAATATATCAGGTCACTGAAGCCAAAGAGGGCTTGTCTGGATATTGTTCATGAAAACGTGCCACCAGATCAAGCGCGTTGACATGAGCAGCAGACACCCATTCAGAGTGGTCAATAGGAAAATGTTTCTAATGAATCAAATATTGAAGTTTGCCCCGATGAATCCTAGAGTCCAAAATCTTTGAGACTTCAAAATGTTGATGGCCATCCACCATCAAAGGAAGGGGCGGTGAATCAGTGGTTTTCCAAGGC
>CM034706.1:59823022-59836248 GCA_020142125.1 Phrynosoma platyrhinos | reverse complement strand
AAGGGTTCTAATTGGCACACAGCTTCCACCCATGTATACTTGGCACCTCTTGTTGACACTGGTCCTAAACCTATGGAAGAAAACAACACAGCAGAAAGGGTGGAGCTAACATGCTCATTCATGTTCTCCTTTACACATTCATAATCATGTGGAGAATTAGAACACCATAATATGGGTTCACTTAAAGATGGATGCAGGGATAATGGGCAGACTGGACCCATGGAAATGTTAGAGAAAAGAATGGCAAAAATGGACAGGGGCATTTTAAACACATCAGACAGCATGCAAAGTACAAAGTAGCGATGCATGTAAAGTTTAATCAATTGAGATTTTCTGGATTCACCCCCACTCTGCACCTCCCAGACTCAACATAGAGCCAGACACAATTTCTCATGAGAAATCTATATATTTCTGGACTTGAAATACATTTTGTGAAAGGGGGAAAACATGCTTGATAATTTTGCACACATTTTAAAAATAGGTGAACCATAATGAACCAACAACAAAACAATGGACATTCCTAAAATATGCACAAAAGCATACTTTAGTCAATGAGATCATATATTCATTAATGTGGCTATGGACGTTATCAGACGTGGGCCAAAAAGTGAAAATAAAGTGGAAATGAGGCATTCCGAAAATAAACGGAAAATAAACCTCAATTCCGCAAACATCATTACCTTAATTGCGAATTTACAGTAAGTGCATTAAATGTCCACACACAAGTGAAAAAAGCCTGTAAATGTACTAGAAATGAGTGTCTTGCACATGCGCAGATAGAGGAATGCTCACTGGAACCATGGCAACAGCAGGGAAATGCTCCCAAATGCGCATTTGGTTATCACATTACGGTAAATGCGAAATTACCGTAATTGCGCATTTGCATTTCCTCCAAACAACCGAATTTCAAAAGATCGTGGTTAACACCAGTTTCTGTCCACTTTCTGTCCAGTTTCTGTGTGACATCATGTGAAAACATGGGGCACTAATCCAGTTTCTGTTTGGATTTTGTGTGGATTAACCAGCAGATTTGCCCCCGTGTGATAACGTCCTATGATTCCATCTATTGTGCAAAAAATCCCTAATTTTTCTGTTTAAAAAGTTGCAGATGGAGCTAGTATGGAATGAACTTGAAAGTCTGCACAGTTTTGGAAAGTCACTTTGGGGATTAAAGCTTTTGGAATTACTCTAGAAGTTGTAGAGCAAGTCAAGAATCCACAAAAACAAACTTATCTGCCCATCCCTCACATAAATTTATTGCAGAGCTTTTTACACTTCCTAGTGCTCATGACCCACACAACCTCATAGTCTTCTACTTCACCTCAGAGCTGCTGTTGTCAGAAAGGATACATGTGCCTATAAATCTTGCATGTGTATCTTTGAATCCTGTCTTGTAAAGGAAAACCATCAAAACTTCTGAATACATTCATGTTCAAAATGCCAGTCTTCTTTTCATTAAGATCTGCTTCTGAAAGGCATATCTGGTGGTTCCGCAGTGGGAGTTAAAGAGTGTCCTCTTCCTAATGGAATAAATCCCTATTTGTAATCTTGTATGAGGTATTGAACTGCAAGTGGTGACATTTGTATCCATAGAAAAGCTGTCACTGGTGCATGGTTTGAAATTACACCTGCCTGGGAATGAAGCCAGAGATGCCAGATGCAAAGAACTGCTGAGAAAACCCAGAGCTTAAACATGATTGACTGGATGACTTCCTGCTGATTTTGAGAAACCTGGACCATTATCTGGAAACAGTATGATGTTCAGGTGTGTGCTACACTCCACAGTGAAAAAAAAATGGGGTTCCTGGTCAAGGAAAGCCACAAATTGAGCCTCTGGAAAGGATCAAGTTAGTGTGAGCTAGTCAAGTGACATATTAAGAACTGTGATTTAAAAACATCAGGAGTCAGCAGCTATTCGAATAAATGTATACTTAAAATTTAGAAACAATAGAATGAGCTAAGAAAAGCAAGACAAATTGGATGATCAATTTCTTATGTTTAGATCTTAAAAAAAGTGATTTTTAAGGGGATGCAGCTCTCAGATTCCTATAATAAGTATGGCTATTATCCATGATGTTAGGGATTTTAGGGAATTGCAGTTCAGAAAGTAACTCTTCCAAGCTCTGCTGAGGTATCTCTCACTATGACTCAAGGTTTCTGAAAATAAGTTTTATCTTGGCATGAACCAGAGGGCATGATACTCCTCCCTCACTTACCATCCTAAATAAAGAAGCCAACCAGACTCAAACAATGGAAATAGAAGAGCACATTCCATTACAGCTGATGAGCTACTGTAAGGATTGGTTACATGGCACACACAACTCTGTTTCTACTCGAAACTGATGTCTGAGGTGACTATCTCCTTTTGCAACTGAAATGGTCAGCCCTGTAGATGTTCTGCTGTTATCGTTAATTTGATTGGTCTGTCTTGAACCAGATCATATGAAGGTTTAGGCCTGCTCCGAGGGGTTGTGTGTCTTCCTGAAATGTGTGGTGCTAAGGCATGGGTGGCAACCTTGCAGTTTTCCAGATGTTGTTGGACTGCAACTCCCAGAATTTTTCACCATTGGCTATGCTGGCTGGGGCTACTAGGAGTTAAGAGCCCAACAGCATCTAAAAGATATTTCGGGGGGAAGCACACCAGGGCATCCAAGATGCCCTGGGCCGGTGCGCCGTGGGGCCATGGCAGCCGCACCGCGGCGCACCGGCGGCATCCCTGAAAGGAGCGCAAAAATAGCGCTCCTTTCGGAAGACAGGGAAAGTGCACTCTAAACGCATAGGGTGCACTTTCCTTGACTTTTCCGCTGCAGCACATGCGGTCGCTGCAGCGGGATGTTGCCCTGGGAGCGCCGGCCGTGCAGACGGACGGCAGCTCCAAGGGCAACCTTGGGAGGAGGAAGGGGCGCTGCTCGTGCAGCTGCCCCTCCTCTTCCAGGCCTTGAAGATGACCCTATTAGTCGTCTGCCGAGGCTCCTCTCTTCATATAGTGTGACAAAAAGCCTTTTGATCAGTGGTAGAACACACCTGTCATGGAAATAGACATCTGACTGATTAGGAAAATATGGACAGCTTACCAATGAAAAGTAGTGACCACAACTGTACAGATGAACAAAGAAAATGAGCAATATTGTTGCAGAGGCAGAAGGACAACCATGACATTAATAAAAGAGAAGTGGATTAAAATGTTAAGATGTACATCTTTTTCTGTGCAAATTGAAATAAAATATATTTTTTTATTTTTAAAATGGTTAAGATGGAGATATCTGTGAGAACTATCCAATACAACACTCTTAGAATGTGCATTTGAAGAGCTTAAATAGTAGATTGATACAAACATACACAACAATTCCATGTATCTGACTGAATAAATACAGCACAGTTAGCATTAACTAATCATAAAAGAGAATGCACTTTTACATTCTTCTTTGGGATTCCTCCCTCCCCCTTCAGATTTATTTAGCACATGTTTTCATGACATTTCTGGAACAAGTAGCTACTTTTTGGGGGACCACTGGGAAATTGAAACTGTGTCACCAAATCTCCAGTGGTTAGGTTGAGCAGCTGTTTCCATTAGCTTGCACTGGAGAAAAGAAGAGGTACTTGCAATAAAACAGCTGAATGGGGAGGGAATACCATACCACTACCAGATGAAAGAATGACCAGTGGGGGAACATAGGTGATGTTACATCCTAGAATGACCAGGAGGAGTGCCAGCAGCAGGCCCTGTCACATTCTCTCTCATCTCCCCACCCCCACCCCCAGGCAAGCATCCCATCCAGCATTTTAATCTGTTTGATGGGAAATTGAACAAAGAAGCAATCACCCAAAACACCCAAAACAAACGTTTGAAAAACTAACTTTTTTGAACTATAACTCCCTCTATCCTCTAGTCCAGGCAACCTTTCCCCTTTAAGGGCCGAGGGACTTCAGCTCCCAGAAGCCTCAGCCATGTTGGCCAATAGTCCCATGTTGGCCAATAGCTCCTGGGACTCTGGGAGCTGAAGTCCCTCGGCCCTTAAAGGGGAAAGGTTGCCTACCCCTGCTCTAGTCAAAAAAAGCAAAATGAAGTATCCACTGCCTAAGAAGGACCAACTATGATTATCCCTTCAACTGCAAGGATGAGTAGCTGTGGTCTTACAGATTTTGTCCTTCAATTCCCATTAGTCCTAGGCATTATAACAAATGATGAGAAATTATGAAAACTGCAACCTAGCACAATATGGAGGGTCATATTGTGTTGCAATCTATAATCTCTTAGGTTTGCCCCGTCCCTCTGCCTAGCAATCGGGGCGGCACCCTCTTTCTTCAATTAATTGCACTTTTCATATCTGTGTCAAAAGATGTAGCATACATTGCAGAAAGCCCTCCCAAACCTCGAGTCAGATTCAAGCTTTGGAAACTACTGATATTTTAAAAACAATTTATAACATGTATAGTGTCAAGGAAGCCTCCCATATCTGTCATTGTAGTCGTACATTGTTTTCCCTGTATCTGAATGTAACTCATGTCAGTTACTTTAAAAAAAATGGAATACTCCAAATAATAATAATAATAATAATAATAATTTGTACCCCGTCCCTCTGCCTAGCAATCGGGGTGGCTTCCAACATAAAAATTACAATACAACAAAATCAACCCAAGCCCCAACCCTCCCAACCCTTAAAAAATATTAAACAGTATCAAAGTTAAAACAGTTTAAAACAAATTACAAAAATTTACCAATTACAAAATTAGAGCAGCAGAGGGTATCATAGCAGCTGGGATGGGGGGGGGGGAAGAGGAACAGAGGACAGGTTCTATGACTGGGAGGACTAATCAGGAAAGGCATGCCAGAAGATATCTATCTTGACAGCCCTTTTAAAGCTGTCAAAGGGGGGTTGCAGACTGCCAGAAATAGTGCAAATTGAGTCCACTTTTAGGGTTAGGGTTAGGGCTAGGGAATCATGGGAACTGTATTTTATTGTGGCACCAGAGCTCTCTGATAGAGAAGGCTCAATGTCTCAGAAAAAAAAAACAATTCCCATGATTCCCTAGCACTAACCCTAACCCTAAAAGTGGACTCAATTTGCACTATTTCTGGCAGTCTGCAACCCCCCTAAGGTTGGTAAGTGAAGGATCTCATCCAGCAGGCCGTTCCATAGTCTGGGAGCGGTCATTGAAAAGGCCCTCTGGGAAGTAGCCATCAATCTAGATTTATTCACCTGTAACAGATTCCTCCCAGAGAACCAAAGTGTGCGGGGCAGATTATACGGGAGAAGGTGGTCTCGAAGATAGGTTGGGGCCAAGCCATTTGGGGCTTTATAGGTAATAACCAACACCTTGTACTGGGCCCGAAAACTAATAGGAAGCCAGTGAAGAGACTTCAAGACAGGTGTTATGTGGTCTCTTTTAGATGTACTGGAGACCAACCTGGCTGCCATACTTTGCACCAATTGAAGTTTCCGAACCAAGCACGAGGGTAGCCCCATGTAGAGCATATTACAGAAATCCAGACATGAGGTTACCAGAGCATGTACTACAGTTTTGAGGTCCTTTACTTCCAGGAAAGGGCACAGCTGATGTATCAGCAGAAATCACTGTCTCATGAGGAAAAAAACAAACACATTCTCTCCTGTTCCCATTGTTCTTGGTACCCACAACAGAGCATGAAGCAGCAGCATGAAACTCAGCATTAGCTAGAACCTGACTCAAGCTTCTGCTATATCATTTAGTAAAACTATACCTGTAACTAAAATGGCACATGAACATTACAGTTATACTATGAAAGGAGTGCCCTTTTTTCCTCTGTGTTGCAATCTATAATCTCTTAGGTTTGCCCTAGTTGTTTGGGGGGAGGGAGAAGGATCACTTACAAGCAAATCTGCTCTGGATACATGGGCCAGAGTCCTATTAATGACATGTGTGTGTGTGTGGCTTCTGTGCACATGAGTCTGCTTTTAGATGGAGTGTGTTTTTGATGAAGCTGCCAAGTCTGGGTGTGATTGCTGCTGCTGCTTATTGGTGAGGAGAGGAGAGAGTATGGAAGCAATTCAAATGATGTAGCTTCAGGAGGAATAGGTAGAAGGCTGCACTCTGTCTGTGAGTACATTTCCATTTTCTGCCCCTTGTCAACACCTGAACTGTCTCCCCACCACCTTTCCTCCCTACCAGTAAACAAAAGCATCAGCAGCCCAAGTCTTGATGCAAGGGGGGGAGGGAGGAACAGGGTGCAAAAGGCTGGAGGATATATTTTTTAAAAAAAGCATACATGCAGGGTAGATGTGGAAATGCATGGTCAAACTGTTATGATTTACATGCTTGATATAGAATCTCATTTTTCCCCTTAGTCAAGCCTATTGAAGATGTATTGCTTTCCAATTAAGGAGGGGCACTCTCTGACATACCAGGAGGCAAGTTTGCATTCAGGGAGCAGGACAGAGCTGTGATAAGTTGATAGTGGTGCTGATCCATTTTCTTCTTCCCAGATGCCTGTGCAGTTTACATGGGTTCTGGAAATGGCAGAAACTGCCAACCAATAGATTTGAAGTTTTGACTAGTGGACAGAACCACAGTCAAAATGATGACTAGCTTTCACTGAGATCAGGTGCTGGAATATTTAAATAAGCCCTCACCAACCCAGGTTCAGATCTTTTCAGTGTCATTTCACTCAACCTCCCTGCAAATAGAATTGTTCTTATATGTTTTATCTTGCTCACATTTCTGTAGGCAATTTCTATGTGATCTGGATCTAGGAAGCAGGTATACAGGTACTGGCAGGACCAACAAATTTGTAAGTCCTGTAAGGGGACTTTGGGAGTGTTAACAGCATGCATCACACCCAGTGCAGTGGTGTCTGTTTGCCACACCCTCAAATGTCAGGGGATCCATGCAGTGGTGTCCACCCATGTGGTAAGTGGAGTAATTTGCCCCCTAGATGAACACTTAATTCTGTCCCTAAATATCTCTGATGTCACGAGAAATATGGTGAGGAAATTACTTCTTGGCTTCATGAAATGATTCATTTCAGTAGCAGGAAGTGACAGCAGAAAGAGGAGAATTGTTCGCCAGCACTCTTCTACCTTCTTAGCCCTTCCTACTTCACCTTTCAGGGATTTAACACTAACACACTAACAACTAACAGAAGCATCCCTCTCCCTTGCAGGAGGCCATCTTGCCATTTGGCATTTTTGTTCCTTTTGGAGTATGGAAAAAGAGATCTCCAGTTCCCAGCCAACACTATTGCTTGCTGCCCTAATATCAACAGTTGAAAAAGACTAGTGGGAAGATTTTCTCTTTTGAGGCTTTACAACTAAGTGAGGGAATAATCTTGTCCCAGATCTTAAAAATGTATTTTTAAAATAAAAATTAATAGAATGACATGCTGAAGCCATCTGCAATGGAACAATGGGAGGCTGCTCTGGAACCTACAGCAAGACTCAGGGGCATTGCAGACTGGCCCAAAGGGCCAGCCTGGAGGTGGAGTGGGGGCAGAGTAGCCACCTCAAATGGGCCTTCTGCATCAGCCCTTAGTCAGTGTTACCTCCTTTTGCTATCCACTTGATCCCCACAACAACTATGGAATAGAGATTAGTATGTGAGTGGTATGGGGCATACAGTGAACTTCATAGTTGGGGACCTTGACTTGAGCCTTGGCCTCTGTGACTCTAATCTGATGTTCTAACAAGTATAATGCCATATATATATATATATATATATATATATATATATATATATATATATAATTAGTTTTGTATTACTTGAATCCTGTTTAAAATCACAAGATTACAGAATATATTTGCTTTATCTAATTACCATCCCTATGCCTGGGTAAGTTCAGCATCATACTAAGAATATACATATATTATTGTGAGAATATATTCATTTCTGTTGCTTCTGCTGTTGGCCCTCCATTTTTGAAAATGGAGACTCACCAATATTTAAGCCCCATAGGCTTGAATGGGATGTGCCCCCACGGCCACATGCTGGCACGCCCCACTGATTTTAACAGAGGTCGCCCCTCCATGAATATTCAAAACTGCAGACCTCAAGTCCACGAGAACAAAGGGGCAACTGTATAACTGTTTCTGCAGCATTTTCACTGGCATGGCAAGGCAGGACAAGGCAGGTTTCCCTTGCATTGAGTGATATGCAATGCGGATCTGTGGCTCCCATGTTAGTGGGGAAATGAAACCGATCTGGATTTTATTCTGAATTTTTAAGGAGTTGTCCAAAATTCTGAACCTATTTTGGAAACTGAGATTCAGTACCTCAGATATGTCCTTTCAAGTCTGAACTCAGAGCAAACACTGTTCTATTGACACAGATGTCAGAAGCTGTTACTACTGATAGTGTTATACATGTACACATGCATATGTGTGTTTAGTGGTTCCTTTGATCACAGTCCTTTGATGTCTACAATGGCTACTCTTGAATATTCAAGCTGAAAAAAACCAAATTGGCTTTGAAAAGAGTGGGAAATTATTCTTGTTTCTTCCTTTTTCTGCGCATGCAGCCTTCCTCTGAGGCCACCTCACAAATCCACCAGAATGTGAATTCTACATTACTACATGTAGAAGATTATCCTTAAGCTAATCATTGTGACTGTGCATTAGACAACATCTCCAGTGAAATGGAGGTGGTGGTGATAGAAACTGTGTTTTACTAAACTATTTTTGTTGAAAGATTTCAAAAAGCTTTTTTGATGTTTTTGAGTGTGTAATCGCACATACCCTCATTTTTTTACTTGAATATACCACCTGCTATTCTCAGTCTTTCTCCCTACCCCCAATAAAAAGCTGCTCATTTTTTGTTTTGTTTTTTGCTTATCTGCCAATATAAAAAGAGTTTTATCTTGCATATCTTGAAGAGAATAAGGAGAATACCACAATTGCTTATATATAATAATTCTAAATAGTAAGGAAGGGAGGGAGGGAAGAAAGAAGGAGTGGCCTATGGTGCAATTCTATATTCCACAACTTTTGATCTGAGTCTTTCTTCTTCCTGTACTAGCTCACCATGGAACAAACAAGAAATGTTCAGAGGTTTCTCAGCTCCCTAGAGGATGTTTTTTAGAATTCATAGGCTGTTGTAAGAGGGAGTCTGGAGCTGTTGATTGCAATAGAAGCATCAAGATCCATTGGAAGGATATCACTGCATTTTGGACATAGCATGAGTAGTGGATGGAACTTGAAACTAGGAATTAAGTCCAAATCCTTTCAGTTCTGGTTACTAAAGTTATCATTTCTTGCATGTCAAGTAGGGATGCAAATCTTTGCTTATTTCATTCTTGCACACAAAAATGTAGAATTTTAGTATTTTTTTTTCTCTTTCAGGACGTTATGGAAGCTTTTGCACTTTTCAATGTTTTTCACTGATTTTTCATATTCCAGGCCATCCCAGCCAATAACACATGATGGGGAAAATTGTTTGGGGCAAATCTCAACAATCTTTCATAATAAAGGGTGCATTGTATCAATTTATTTATTTAATTATTTTGCACAAATGAATTAATGGGGGAGAGTTTCAAAATGTGAATTATTGTTGAGCATTTGTTCAGTGATGTTTCTTAATCAACAGACACACACTTCTATTCCTGTGATGAGAAAATTTGCAAGTATTCTTTACATTCATAATGGTGAGTAGATGGTATCACTTTTAATGTTTTATGTGGGCATACTTTTTTTCTCATTCAGTCCTTAGGGTATTTACAAAATGGTCATAAACATGCAATTAAAAACTTGTGTCTCATGGAGCTAGCAGTAAAGCTGTTGTCTTGGTTATGTCTGATAAGCTTAAATTCAGCTTCTCAGGCAGCCATTTTTGAAAAGGCAACAGACTATTAGGATCCCCCTACCCATTTTATTTGTTTTATTTTCTTGTCCAAGAAACAAGTATTTTGGGGACCCTGCACCATGCATACCAGAATACTTTGGCTAGCCCTGAACCTTAAATTGCAGAAAAGGCATTTCTGCAAAATGAACTGGTCCAGATCTGATTTTTGATTACCGTGTGTGTGTAATGTTGTTGTTGTGTGTCTTCAAGTCATTTATGACTTACGGTGATCCTAAGGTGAATCTAACATGCAGTTTTCTTGGCAAATTTCCTCAGAGGAGGTGTGTCACTGCCATCCTCTGAGGCTGAGAGAATATGACTTGCCCAGGGTCACCCAGTGTATTTACATGACTAAGCGAGAATTTACATGCTGGTCTCCATGGGGGGAAGCAGATGAGCAGCACAGGGCCGCCCCAGGAAGCTGTGCCATGGGGCCGAGGTATCTGCACACCTCGGCCCCACGGCGCAACTTCGCTGCCCCTGGAAGGAGCGCTAAAATAGCGCTCCTTTCACAAATCGCTGAAGGTGCACCGCAAAAGGCTGCTGGCACACCTTCAGCGACTCTTCCGCTGCAGCGTGTACGGACGCTGCAGTGGGAGGTCATCCTCAGAGCGCTGGCTGTGCGGAGGGTCGGCTGCTCCAAGGACGTTTTGGGGAAGGGGTTGGGTTGCCCAGCATGTGGCTGCCCCACCCCTTCCTTGATCTGAGGGTGGCACAAAGCGCTTAGCCCCTATGTTTCCTGTGCATCTTGGCCTACCAAAATGTATAGATTCATAGGGAAAGGACATGCAGTCAAGGAAGGCCAGGTTATAGAATCATAGAGTTGGAAGAGATCACAAGGGCAATCCAGTCCAACCCTCTGCCATGCAGGAACTCAAAATCCAGCCTCTATTTAAAGAAGGAGACTCTACCACACTCCAAGGGAGTGTGTTCCACTGTT
The DNA here is from genome assembly GCA_020142125.1 of Phrynosoma platyrhinos. Classification (NCBI taxonomy): domain Eukaryota; kingdom Metazoa; phylum Chordata; class Lepidosauria; order Squamata; family Phrynosomatidae; genus Phrynosoma; species Phrynosoma platyrhinos. The sequence goes on along the minus strand of CM034706.1, from coordinate 59,825,498 downwards.
GAACAGCTCTCATTGTCAGGAAGTTCTCCTGTTCTCTTGTTCTCTAGGAGTTCTCAAAGATTATTGCCAGTGGCTCTGAGATTACATTTGCTAATTCTTTTAATATCCTTGGATGTAGTTCATCTGGTCCTGGAGAGTTAAATTCATTTAGGTTAACCAGGTATTCCTGTACTACGTCTTTACTTATTCTGTTCTGCATTTCCCCTATTGTGTCATCTGCTCCATTTCCCTCAAGTTAAGCACCCTTTTCCTTTTGTGAGAAGACTGAGGCAAATAAGGTGTTGAGTAGTTCTGCCTTTTCTCTGTCCCCTGTTAGAATTTCTCTATCTTCTCTGCTCTGTGGCCCTACCATTTTCTTCTTCTTTCTTTTGCTATGGACATACCCCCAAAGCCCTTTTTATTGTTCTAACCTCCTCTAGCAAGCCTGAGATCATTCTGTGCTTTAGTTTTCCTGACTTTTCCCCTACATGTGCTAGATATTTTTTTGAATCCTTCTTTAGTAATTCTGAACCTTTTCCATTTCTTATGCATCTCTCATTTAAAACTTAGGGGTTGTGCAAACGGGTGTCTCTGGGCTGCCCTGGGAAGGGGTGGATTGGGGTCGTGGCTACTCCATGCCGTGGCCCCAATCCTCCCTTTTGCTGACCTGAAAAAAATGGCAAAATGCCACTCCTTTCAGGGGCAGAAAAAGGCTGACCTAAGAGATGGCACATGGCTTTTCAGCACCCTTTCCAGTGCAGTGTGTCAGCATGGGGTTGGGGTGGCTGACGTATGGCTGCCAAGCCCCAACTGTGCCTCCAGTCTGCAGAAGCTCTTAGTTCAGGTGAAAGTTCTTTTGTCATCCAACCCAGTTTCTTGAGATACCACCCATTTTTCCTTCTCATTGGAACAGTTTGAGATTGTGCTCTGAGTATCTCCCTTTTGAGAAACTCCCATCCATCCTGAACTCCCTTCTCCTTTAGTATTCCTGACCATGAGATCACTCCCAGTGTTTCCCTAAGTTGTTGAAATTAGCTCTCCTAAAGTCTAGAATAAATGTTTTACTATGCCTAGCTTCTCCTTTCCACTGTATAAAAAACTTGAGGGGAACATGATCTCTCCCACCACTTGCACCCCATTGACCAGCTCATCCCTGTTGGTTAGGATCAGATCTAAAATAGCCAATCCCCTTGTTGCCTCTTCCACCATTTGGACAATGAAATTGTCAGGGACAGCCAGGTTGAGGACTTGGAGGACTTTGAGGGGGAGGATGTTGAGCCAGGTCCTAGCTTGGTGCTACCAGCTCCCATAGACCTAGCTGAACCTGGACCTAGCTGTGTGGGACCCATTGAGGCATAGCTCCTGCCTCAGCAGCCTAGCCTCCCTCCAGCAGAAAGCCTTTCCCCAGCAGAGATTTTAGGCCTGGAAGAAGCAGAGGAGCAAGAGATTCAGATCCCTACCTTTACTCAGAGGAGAACAGATAGGGTGGGGCTGTGGCGTTCTTGAAGGTTAGCTGAGAAACACGCAGCTAAAGATAAACACCTGTGAGAGAGGAGCTGAGGCTAGATAAGCAGCTGGGAAAGCCAAGCTGTTTGTCAAGGCTTATCTTGGATTCCCCGGTGAAAGCTCTTGGCTCTCGGCTTGACTTTGGACTGGTTTGGATCTTGTGACCTTTGAAACGGCTCTGGACTACCTGCTCGTGATAACCTTGGACCTTGAATCGCTCTCTTGACTTTCCTTTTGGAACTCTGGACTTGATGTTTGCCTGCTGTAATCAAACATCGGTACGTTACTTGCAACTCTGTTTGTGTCTTGGAAAAGGGCCTTGTCCTTATGAGCCACATGTTGGCAGCTTTCCCGGACAGAAAAAGCCTTGACCATAATCAGGCTGATAAGATGGAAAAGAGTTCATTATTGAGAGAACTCCTTGAGCAAAATCGACAGCTCTCAGAGATGATGGGGCAAATGATGCACAACATGGCTTTGTTTCAGAATCAAGCCCAGCCCCAGCCACGGGGAAAAAGCCTCATATCTTTGCCAAAAAACATATTCTGGTGAAAGAAAAGAACTGGAAAGTTTCCTAGCTCAGTGCAAGCTGCACTTTAAAATCAGGGGAACAGAATTCACCACTGATGCACAGAAGGTGGCCTTCATTATCAGCTTGTTGTCTGGGCCTGCAAGCAAATGGGCCACTCCTTACTTCAGTGAGGATAGCCCTGTCCTCAACAGCTTGCCAGACTTCTTGAGGGAGATGAGGGCTGTTTGGGGAGACCCAGTCAAAATGGAGACTGCAGAGCACCAGATTAAGACGCTTCAGCAAGGCAAGGGCTGTGTGGCAGAATATGCTACTGCCTTCTGCCTTAGAGCACAGGACTTGACCTGGAATGAGAGTGCTCTGCAGGCCTAATTTCAGTGGGATTTGGCTGACCCCATCCTAGATGAACTGGCCCGCTCAGAGTCTCCTGATACATTGGCTGCCTTGATCTCCCAGGCAACC
>CM034706.1:59790575-59813274 GCA_020142125.1 Phrynosoma platyrhinos | reverse complement strand
GGAAAAAAGGAACAAGGCAGGGATGCCCTTTATCACCCTTATTATTATCTCACTTGAAATCCTAATAGGATAAAAGAAAACAGCAAGATTAAAGGGACAAGAATTAAAGGTAACGATTTCAAGGTGAAAGCCTTTGCCAATGACCTGGTGATGATATTAGAAGATCCACTTAGCAATATCAAAGACCTCTTAGATGAAATTAAATATTTTGGAAAGCATTCAGGTTTCAAAATAAATAAAGATAAAACTCAAATCTTAACAAAGAATTTGAGAAAAGATGAAGAAAAGCTGATGAAAATATCAGGATGTAAAATAGCAAAGAAAGTGAGATATCTTGGAATAATACTTACAAACAAAAATGCAGATTTGTTTGAAAACAATTCTTAAAAAATCTGGGATTCCATTCAATTTGACCTCCAACACTGGGGGGAAATATATATATATATATATATTCTTCCTAGGTAGAGTAGCTGTTACAAAAATGATGGTTCTACCTAAAATGCTTTTTTTTCTTTATGAACCTGCCCATATTAATCAAAAACAAAGGGCCTCGACAGATGACTAATAGAGTCATCTCTGAGGCATTGAAGAGGAGGGGCCGCTGCACGATCAGTGCCCCTTCCTCCTCCCGAGGTTGCCCTCGGAGCTGTCAGCTCTCCACATAGCCGGTGCTCTGAGGGCAACCTCCCACCACAGCATCTGCACACACTGCGGCGGAAAAGTCAGGGAAAGTGCACCCTACGCTTTTAGGGTGCACTTTCACTGACTTCTGAAAGGAGCGCTGATTTAGTGCTCCTTTCAGAGGCACCGATGGTGTGCCATGGTGCGGATGCCGCGGTCCCGTGGCGCACTGTCCCACGGCATCTCAGATGCCCTCGTGTGATTCCCCCCAAAGTTTTTGTAAATTGGAACAAAGATTTGAGGAATTTCATATGGCAAGTACAAAAACCAAGGATAAAATGGCAGACATTACAGGATGATACAATAAGAGGTGGTTGTGTCCTTCCCAATTTAAAACTATATTACTAAGCTGCATCAATGCTGTGGATCAAGGATTGAGTAAAAATAGAAGATGCCAAATTATTAGCCTTGGAGGGAGACCAGCTAAAGTTTGGCTGGCATGCCTATCTTTGGTATAATAAGGGAGCAATTAACAAAGATTTCAATAACCATTTTGTCAGAGATGCCTTAATTAAAATATGGAAAGATATCAAAATGAAATTTTACAGTAAAATCCCAGCATGGATTTCCACACAAGAAGCATTTTATAGGAGATGGAGGAGCCACAAATGGATAAAATATAGAGATCTCATCAAAAAATATCCATAAGGAAATTTGGTAATAAAAACTCAAGAGGTTCTGAACGTTGATCAAGACTGGAAGATAGATTGGTTCAACTACTTCCAAATTGAGAAAAAAAATAAAGAAGATGTAAGGAAGGAAGGTATCGAGTTAGAAGCAAATCAATTAGATAAAATAATATGGAGCAAAGAGAAAGGAAAAATATCTAAATTGTATGCCCTGTTGCTGGAAAGAGAAAATGAACAAGACTTGGGGGGAAGCACACAAGGGCGTCCGAGACGCCACGGGACAGTGCGCTGCGGGACCATGACATCCGCACCATGGCACACCGTTGGCACCTCTGAAAGGTGTGCTAAACCAGCGCTCCTTTCAGAAGTCAGTGAAAGTGCACCCTAAAAGCGTAGGGCACACTTTCCCTGACTTTTCCGCTGCAGCGTGTGCGGACGCTGCAGCAGTAGGTTGCCCTCGGAGCGCTGTCAGTGCTGAGGGCCGGCAGCTGCGAGGGCAACCTTGGGAGGAGGCAGGGGCGCTGATCGTGTGGCTGCCCCTCCTCTTCCCTGCCTCGGAGATGACTCTATTAGTCATCTGCCGAGGCCCTTAGTTAAAAACTCAATGATAAAATGGGCATAGGATTTTAGGCACAGCATACCTTTAGACATAGGGCACAGCATACCTTTAGAAAGCTGGGAAGCTGCATGGAAAAAAACCTCAAAGATTTACTGCATCACAAAACATTAGGGAAAACTATGTAAAGATCGCTAACAGATGGTATTTGGTGCCAGCTAAAATAAAGAAAATCCCAAGATCCAGCAAAGATAGGTGCTGGAAATGCCACAAAGAAGCTGGGACATTATTTCATATGTGGTGGTCCTGCCTGCTAATTAGGAAATTTTGGGCTAAAATCAATATGACAATACAAGATAAGCTACATTTACAATTTCCTTTAGTGCCAGAACTATACTTACTTAATATTATATCAATATTATAAAAGAAAGATGAAAGCAAGTTCTGGAGAATTATGCTATATTTAGTGACGGTGGCCAGGTTAGTGATAGCAAACAAATGGAAACAAGAAGAAGTCACTATATTGGCAGAATGGAAAATAAAGATCGCTGATATGAGAGAACTTGATATTCTAACATTTCTAATTAAAAATAAACAAATAAACAAAGTAAAGAATAAATGGGCACAAATAGAGAGTCTTTGGAAAGAGCAAGGGAAATCATAAAATAAATAAACAAAAAAAAAACAAAATATAACTTTAATGAAAATGCAGTAGTCAAACAACGAATGATTATAGGACTGTGGAAATCAGAGACAAAGAAAACGAAATTAAATAGATTGTACAAGAGATTTCAATTATATAATTTTTAATAGAAAAAGCATGAGTTTACAATTAGTGGAAAGTGAACATTTCAGCATATAGCAATGTTTATATAAGAAGAAATTTAGATAAATGGAAATATTTTTAGATAAAGAGTGGCACAAAAATTGATTTTTTTAATGTTCTCAGAACCATTAAGCAATGTAAGGAAGTTTTTGGTTGTAAACTCTGTGCTACATTAATAGAACTAATGAGGAAACACAAGAGTATTCAAATATAGAAGATAATATGTAGAGTATCTATGGAGTACATTGATGGTTTATATTACGCTGTTCTTCATTATGTTAAGAATTGTATAGTTTTTGAACAAACAACAAATGGCCAAATTTACAACTTTTTAATGTATAAACTTGTTTAAAAAAATAATAAAAAAAGCTTGCATCATATATTTTGTGCATTTTGGTTGGCTATGGTATTTGTTACTAATTGTGTTGCAGCTCTGGGTAGAAGCGAGTGAGAAACTAAGTAAATGAAGTCTATGGATTGTATCTTCCAAAAGAAATTGATGATGAATATGGGGAGAAAATAATCAGAACATCTCGTATTTCTTACCATTGCAGTGGAACAAATATCATTTTATGCATTCCTTTGAAGATATAGAAAACGAGTAGGTGTCATGAGGGTTGTGGGATCACATTTTGAAAGAATAGAAATAATACAATTGTGATGCAACTATAATTATATGGAGATGTATGAAATTGTAATAGAAATATGAAGATGGTGGTGGGTTTTGAATGTACAAATGTATTATGTTTTAATTTGAATAATCAATAAAAATATTTTTAAAAAAGAAAGAATAGGCAACCATTTTCGGATGATGATGTCCAGGAAAAGGAGCTTGTAGCAAGAACTCATGGACAGCTTTCTTTCCACTAAATAGAGGTCTTATCTGATGCATTACATTCAGTTAAGCACAGTCTGCTCAAGAAAATCAGGATCACAACAATGTAAAGATCTAAGAAGGGATAGTTCCTGGAGTTTTCTTTTACAACGAAAATTAACATGACACTGCAGGTGACAGAAGCTTTGAGAAGCCTGTTAGGCCAATAACTTATAAAGGCCCTGCCAACACTGGATACTCGCTGTAGCTCTTAAAGCACTGCCAGTGGAATCACTAGGATTGGTATCACCCCAGTGCAGCTCATGGTGTCATTCCCATGGCTACAGCCTTCATCAGGCATAATGTGATGTGTGTGTGTGTGTGTGTGTGTAGCCATCATCGGAATTGTGGACCTCATATGTGTGTGACACCACACAAATCCCCCCCTCATCAATGCCCAGCTTCTGTATTCACAAAAGTGTCTGCCAAGCCTCAGAGAAGCCCCCTTTCAATCCTCTCCCAACCAGATTTTTGCTGGGGTGCCACAATTTATCAGGTGCACCCTTGGAGATACATGCCTGGCCTGGCTAGGGTGAGGAAGGTGGACACAGTGGAGCCACCTCCTCTTCCTATTGAACAATAGCAGTTGCAATAGGAGCTGGTGGGACAAAGGCAGAATAGTCCAGCATAGGGACATCTCAGCACTCACCACCAATCATGATGCCACTGCCACAATTCCTGATAACCAGAACAAGGACTCCTTGGGGCAGCAGATACACTGGTCACCACCTCTACAAGTGGTGTTACCCCCTCTGATGGGGAGCACCCACTATACCCTGCTAGTGATGCCACTGACTGCAGTTTTTCATAACTATTACTGTAAGCTTCAGTCACATCACTGAACTGAACTCTCCCTGGAAGCAAAGGGTCAAGCCAACAGTGGAGTCAGGCAGTCCAAGAAGGTTAAAGGTTCCAGAAAAGCAGGGTGGTCAGGTCAGTCCATAGTCCAAAGGTTCAAGCTGAGAAATCAATACCAGAGTCAAGAAGCAAGGTGCTTTCTCCAGAGAACTCAGCTTCTGACAAACGCTCTGGCATCTTTTCTAGGCTTTTATTATCAGCAGGTGGTCTTTGATGAGCTGGTGTTTTTCATAATGCCTCCTTGAGCACCAGAGGCATGCTCTTTCTGATCTTCTTTGGCTGAAGGTAGGTATGCAATCCTCCTCCTCCCTGCCTACAGTACTTGAAGTTTGGCTGCTGAGTCTCTTCTGAGGCCACAGACTCTTCTGGGGCTCTCAGAGCAGAGCTAGGGCCAGGCTGAGACTCTGACTAAGAGTTCTCTTCTGTGTCCTCAGCCAGGCTTAGTATGACAGAAAGGTAGAGAGAAGCAGAAAGAGAAGAAGATCACATGACAAATGCGTAGACTCAATCAGGGAGGCCATGGACCTGAGCCTGCAGGATCTAAGCAGAGTGGTTGAGGATAGGGAGGACTGGAGATGTCTCATTCACTGGTGTATGCATGCCATATGTCCCCCAAGGTGCCGGAAACAAGCTGTGAAGCTACCCCCAGCAACCACAAGGCAGCAGCATTTTGGCATTTTGGCATTTAGATGCCACACAAGGAAACAAGGAAAAACTGCAGAGGCACCTTTTTCCCAGCACATAAAGGAGCAGCTGCTTCTTTTTGTGCTGAGAAAATTCTGGGTTGAGGGTGTGGGGTTGCCATGGCCCCATCCCAGTGAGCAAAAGGGCAGCAGCAAGCTGCTCATTCAGGACCATCTGTTTTGCCCCTTAGTCACTTATACCCTGCCAAACATGGGCAGAGGGAAGAAAATTCTCTGAAAATTTTTGCTCCTGTACAGATTTTATTTGGGAGATCTCCATCACATTTTCCCCACCCTGACATATTCTTAGGGAACTCTCATCATTATCAAGGACATTTCATTCCAATTCTCCAGGTCAATTTAAGTTAACCTACTAGTTCCCTAAATGAACCATACCTCTCCATGGCTATTTGTTAATGTTGCACTGGAACTAGCTAAGATGGTCACTGCAAAAATCAAAACAAAACAAAACAAAACAAAAAACAACCCCCCCCCAAAGAATCTAGATTTAACCAATATCAAGCAGAGGAAAGGAGAATGTAACCAATAAAATAAAATGATTCTAATGCTTAATTAGACTAATTTAGCATTTCTAAAGCACTTTAACATTTTGTGTATAACTCCTGCATAATAAGTTAAAAGAGCTCAGTGGAAATTGGTGAAAGTTGAGTAAGGGAAACTTAGGGCCCCTACAGACAGGCCCTTTGGGCCATCCTGGAGGCAGGGATGGGGAGAGGCAGCCACATGCCAGCCTCCTCAACCCCTCCACAAAGACGTCTTGACGCCACATGCCATTATGCATGGCGCGCAGCATCAGGACGTCCTTCTGGTGCAGCCTTTTGATGCGCTGCACTGGAAGGGGCACTAAAGAGCTGCGCACTGGCTCTTAGGGCACCCTTTTTGCTGTCTCTGTAAGGAATGGCATTTTGCCACTCCTTTCCGAGGCCAAATGGAGGATAGGGCCCAAGGCATCTGGCAGCCTCAGCCTCAAACCTCTGCTTCCTGGAGCAGCCCAAGGCTGCCCATCTGCATCCCCCCTTAGAATATTTCAAAGAGTTCGGATGCAAAAACATGAACATGCATTTAAAATCAAAACAAGAACTGGAAAGTCTAGATACTTCTGGAGACTCCCCCTTCTTGATAAGTTCTTAAAGAGTTAAGGAATCATCTTTCTGAACTATATAAATATACTGGTTAGGATCATGCATAATGAGTGTGAGGCTGCTGCCCCACTGTAGAATTAATCCAGTTTGATACTGCTTTAACTACCATAGTTCAATGCTATGAAATCCCAGTGTTTGTAGTTTGTTGTGGCACCAGAGCTCTATGGTAGAGAAGACTAAATATTTCACAAAACTATAAATTCCAGAATTCCATAGCACTGAACTTGGCAGTTAAAGCAATGTCAGATTGCATTAACTCTACAGTGGAGATGCAGCTTTAATTGCTTGTTAGCAAAATTTTCATATTTCAATGTAATGCAAATAAAAATTTAGTTTAGCAATTGCAAGATTAATTAAGGAACAATCAAAGAACAATCAAATACAATTATGTATATACCCCCTCCCATTTTACCCAGACCACCTATCTGTGGACTTAAAGACTCTGGGAAATAATGGAGTTTATTGCATTTTTTAAAAATCCCAATTTATTAGCTGTTTTTATCACACTTAAATCACCATTGATGCTGCCGGGTGACTGAAGCCTGCATGTAGCCTGGGTCCCAGCAGCACTCAGCCAGCCACTGTTCAAAAATGGGAGTTTGCCATTTTTGAAAAATGGCCAGCTGAGCATGGTTGGGACCTAGGCTGCATGCGGGTTTCAGTTGCCTAGTGGCATTGGCAGTGATTTATGTGTGATAAAAACAGCTAATAATCTGAATGGGAGGGTATTCCATCAGGGATAAGTTGTTTTTTTTTTTTTAAGTGTGATAAACTCTAGTGTCTGGCATCCTGTTAGTTAGTTATGATGTTGTAAGTTAGACTTTGTTGTTGCTGTTGTTGTTGTGTGTCTTCAAGTTGTTTCTTATTGTGATCCTAAGGTGAACATATCACAGGATATTTTTTTTTCAGAGGATGCTTGCCATTGCCATCCTCTGAGGCTGAGAGACTGTGATTTGCCCAAGGTCACCCAGGTTTACATGGCCAAGCTGGGATTCAAACCTTGATTTGCAGAGTCCCAGTCCAATATTCAAACGACTACACCATTCTGGCTCTCCCAACTATAAGTTTAAGGTACACTTTGGACACATGGCTTCATTTTCCCTTTTGTAATTGTAACGCTATTGCCTTTATTTCAAATGACCCTTAAGCCCAGTATAAAATCCAGTCAGCCATCCTGATACATGGAGGTCTATGCTGCTGGTGAGTAGGGCACTGCAGGATTACATGAACAATCCCCTCCCAACAGCAAGTGACAGTACAATGAAGAGTTACAAGAGGACTCTGCTCCTTGTAGCATTGCCTGCTAGTGGGACACATATGGTAACACGATCCTGCACTATGTCATTTGCCAGCAGCACAGATATCAATTGACTGGTTTTCAGGGGTGGGATGTGGTGATAAAGTGTAGCCACAGCAATGTGACAACATATTTGATGTAGAACATTTTCCCCCCATGGCCTCTCAGTGGGCTTTGTAGATACTAGTAAGTAAGTGGGATTTTGAACACAGAACTTTTTCAGTCCCGCTTCAGAACTTGAATCACTTCATGGTACTAAGGCAAGTTAAACACATGCTTGACTTGTTCCTTGAAATCAATTAAGCTCACAAGCATCCAGCAAATTCAAATAGTAAAATTATTTTGCAGAGAATTACATTTAAAGAAAAATAGAAAGAACTCAGAGAAATACTGGGACTAATCAATACAAACCAAAGTTTTGCTAAGGCTGCTGCCTTCAAATGATCTACTGCCATGTAGTCCCCACTAAACATTTCCTCAGTGTGTATTTTTTACAGCCAGAAATAATGTCTTTAAGTCTCTGACAATGCATTAGTGCACCTAAACCTATGCACTGACTTTGTTGGACAGTTGAGTTTTATTTTTGAGACTGTAGGAAGAGTCTTAATCAATTGTTGTCACAAAGCCCTTTTCTTTTCTTTTAAAAAGATTCTTTATTCACACATAACAACAAATAACAGAAATGAAAAATAAGCTAACAAATAAAAGAGTTAAAATAAGGTCACAAAGCCTTTTTCAAAAGACTTTGTATGTAATTTTGCTAACTGGATTAATTCAAATAGAAATTACTCCATTTGAGCTTTCTGAGAAAAAAAGGTAGTCACATTTCATATTTAAATAAGAAAAAATACTCATAATCTCTGCAAATGGTTTAGTCTATAACTACCTTCCACTACATTTCGGTATAAGGGTATGGATCTACACAAGTATATTGCAGCAAGAAAAAAATGGTTTCTTTATGCTTTGTTTCTTTAACAATAAAAAAAAATATTTTAAGTCTTCCTTTAATCATGGGGAACTGGGTTAATAATTAGTCCATGATATGGTATAATCTAATCACCCTGGGATCATTGATGGAAAAAAATATTTATGTTCTTTGGATTTGTGACTGAAAAATTCAACATTCCTCATCCATGACAGGTTTCCAAGAGGCAATTCCAGTTGTTATTATATGTGATTTCTTTATTTATTTTTATGCCATTAAGGATGAAAGTGAAATTACCGGGGGGGGGGGATATATGTTAAATTTTATTCTCCCCTCCTCATAAATCAACTATAAAACTAATCAACTGATTCCCAATATAGGATTTATATCATAATTTTAATATTCTAATCTTTAGATTGTTCTACTCTTATTACCCCAGACATATATGTACAAACACATATCATACTTTCCCTAGGCTCCTGATAGCTGTAATGTTGTAAATAAACTATTTCAGCTAACCTAAGCTAGTCATGACAGTAACTGATCTGTCAAATTAATTCCACTACAGAAAATAAAGGCAAGGAAGAATGAGACAGTGGAGAATTCTCATTGCCCCTTTCCCATAATCTTTGTTCCACCTTTCCCTCTGCTAAATTCAATTATTAGAAATGATTCTGAATGGGATGTTAGCCCTGGAAGAAGAGGCTGAAAGAAGATTAATGGAAAACATGTATATGGGGGATCAAAGTTGCTCACCCATGTTCCTTAAGAGCCAACTCAATTGATCTTAAACTGAACACACATACCCCACCTATTCCAGTTGATATGCAATTCTGGCAGATCCAAGTATGAGAATACATGGAATGTCACCATCATATCTACTAACTTGACCTTGTAAACTTCATTAGTTTTCTAGTCTTTTACTGGATGTGCATGTAATTCATTCATCTATGTCAGAAACAAAATGGGAGAAATTGCTAGGTGAATCAACACGAAAACAAGTTTCCTTCATATCTATGGCATACTAAAGTCTTAAAAAAAACCCTTATACAGGTAAGCATTAATTTCTTACAATTCCAGAATCCTAAAGCTGGAGGTGAACTATGCTACCTAGTGGTGGGTGTTTTTTTCATTTCTTTTATTTTAGCAGGCATAAAAGAAGAATTTCAAACATTTTCTCTGCTTTGGATGCAATTATGAGTTCTGTTTATGAATGCTTCTCTCTCTCTCTACACACACTCACACACACACACACACATGCACACACTGCATTGGGGGACATTTTTGAAATAAAAGAGAGCTAGAAAAGTTGCCTATTGGACTGGCTGGGGGATTTTGGGAAGTGTGATCCAAAAAAGTAACTTTCCAGCTTCTGGAACTGAGCTCAGCAAACCAAGTCAGATGGCATAAATTAAAAAAAATCCAATTTAAATCCAAGACCAATTCAGACCACATCATGCTCTTCAAGGCCATAAGAACTTTATTCTTCTGTACAAATGCCTGTCCCAGCTATAGAGACAAACATTTTTTTTTTTTGTAGAAAGATGGAAAAATGGCAAATGAGGGAATTTGTTGACGAGAAAGCTGCCTATCTTTGGCCCCATTACATTACATTACATTAATATAGGACCCCACACATAAACATTGAGCAGGGAGCAGGAAATGGCTACTGCCAGACCTTTTTAGGTTGTGCATCTGATCCTAGACTCACCCTGCCTGCTATGAACTGCTGTGAGGGAAAGCCTTTACACAGCAGCATTCCTTGATAGTTACTGGGATACATGTATGACCAGAGTTCCAAACTGTGAAGAAATATGCATGATTATAGATCACTGTATTCAAATTTGGGAAAGCCAGACAACTAAGAGGCAATTGTGTGGTGCTGCTTCCTCATAATGTTGGAAGAAATCTTTTAAAAATACAAAGCATGAAAAGTTCTAACTAGAACCACTCCTACTTACCCTACACAAATCAAGATTAAAGTAAACATTAAAGTGTTGGCATTTTCCCAGCAACTAGCATATATGTCCCTTATAGGAAATTTCCTTATAAATGCATGCTTCAGCAATCAGGTACCTGTGTATACCTTCCAGTGGCCAACGACAACACCAAAGCAATCTGGAATGCAAGATACAGAGGTGAGAGAAAGCATGTGCTGGGACAAACAATTACTTTACCCCCTAAGGGGACATTGTTCCTAACCATGTGCATTGTTTAATTTCACCCTCAGTTGCAAGCAGATTGCTAGCAGCTTTATGTGAAATCTGTTTTATTGTGAAAAGAAAGAGAGAAAGAAAAAATACGTGATTGTGCTCTTCCCTAAGGGAAATAATTTTAAAAATAACAAAAGTAAGAAAATGTTCTTGAAGTGATAGAGAATTGAGTGTGAGATGCAATGTACTTTTCCTTGTAAAGGGATTAACGAATTTTCATGTGGATAAGTGAGAAATGAGGACTCCCAGTAGCTGTTGGGAGATTTATAGGTGGCTGACTCCCCAAATCCACATTAACAGCCAGAAGCTACACCAAGTGATGGAGGTCTGTTCTTCTGCCAACTGGGGCAGAACAGATGATGTTTTGTTCTCCAGCCCCCTCCCCACAGCAATCTGTATTGCAACAAGGAGTTGTGACAGGGCTTCTGCTTCTGATTGTTACTGGTGAAAACTACATCACCTCCATTGCTTATTGTTGTTGGCTGTTATAGGTTGGGTGGAGGCATCAACAATCATAGTAATAGAGCCACAGTCATGAACATGAATACTGAACATTCATGCGTACATACATTCACCTTATACATTCATAACTACTCAACAGAATGTGAGCCAGAGTTGTTAAAAATCACATATTATTAGATAAATACATCTAAGGTGAGATTTTTTTGACTGATGTGGCTTTATTGATTGATTTTACATCTAACTGAAACTTATCCATTTAATTGTCAATGTGATTTGCTCTCTACAAATGTCAACTTACTGACCACATGATCAGGTAAATAAAATAAGGTGCTGATTAAAGGGTATTTTCCATTTCCTCTGAAATTCATTGAGATTTATTGTTCTGATGAAGAATGGTTGTTAAATTTCTGAAATTGTCCATTTGATAAGAGACATTAAATGCTAATATATTTTTAAATTTATTTTGTTTGTTTATGTTATTTTGATATTCAAGTTACTAAATGTTAATCTCTTCACACAGGGCATTAATATTTGAAAAATGACCTCAATCCATGTTGATGTAGAAAAATTAATTTTTTAAAGATAATTATAGATCTTATTCATATATTTAGATAGAATAGTCTATTAGGTCACTGTGCCAGTAATCTTTCCTGAACTGAAAAATGACTTATGCTGTTAACACTCACATGGTCTAATATTCATAGAGATCTGCAACAAAGCCTTTCACAGTTACATCATTAGGATTCCATTTTAGCTGGCATGGCAACATTCTATGTGGAATCCTGGGATTTGCATTTTAGGCAGGGGTATTTAGGATCCATGCCAGAGAGCTCTAGTTTGTCACTGAACTACAAACCCCAGGATTCCATAGGATGTTGGCATGGCAGTTAAAGTGGGATCACAGTGCTATAACTGTGTAGAATGAAAGGGCACCAGGGTTATGCAAATGTGTCTGTCTCTGAGGACATAGAAAGTGTGAGGGCCAATTTACTGGATTTCTACAGAAAGGGAAAAATTCTCCAACATGTTTTCAGTAGTGGGACTTACCATTAGCAGTGGGAGTTGCATTGTGGTAGAGAATATTTTTTTCATAGAACATTCAGCAAAAATTATCTTCTGAGAAATTAAGAAAAAAAGATTTCAGAAATTATCTCAAAATGTCCTTCTGGGGACCTTTGGCTCAGCTCTGGTTCTCCACAGATTTGCCCAGTGAAAAGCCAATCAACACAAAAAGAAACAGGCAGCATTTGTATCTATACTTGTACCCCCTATTGCTTCTGGAATATGTTTGAGATGTTGGGAGTCACAAATTGTATAAGCTTGAAAATATATCAAAAGTGTTTATTGCTCATAACCTTTATGCTCTTTGAAACTTTCTATGACTAAAGAAAACTGGCCAGTTTTTTTATTATTATTATTATAGAGCAGATGTGGTTTGGATTGGTCTGTTATCATCCATGTTGGGTTACTTTATAGGTGTCTATAACAGAGAAGCTCTAGAATATTTGAATTTAGTATCTCTCATATTATTTTATTTATTTATTTCTAATGTTTTAAATCTCATCATCATTCATATACAAATCACAGACATCTCCAAGGAATACATCACTAATTGTTGAGATAATTATAAAACAAATGTTGTACTAAAAGAACTCTAAAAACTGCTTGTAAATGGCTTCTTTAGCATCAAATTCAAGTTTGCTTCAAAGCCCCATCTGATTTAACCTAAGATTATTCAAAACAGATAATATGCAAGCATCAAAATGACTTTGAATTAAGATATCCACTGCAGTGGTAGTTCAGGGAATGAAACAATGAGCGATGGTATGCACTTCTAATGGGCCTTATGATTTTTGTTAATACCACCATCCAAGTTACACTTTTGGATGAACTATTTGCTATTATCAGTATATATATATATATATATATATATATATATATATATAGCAATTTCCTCACCATTAAAATTATGCTCCTGCATATTATCTTGCCAAAACCAGCTGTATATAACTAAGATTGAGTCATGTTTTTAAGCAAATCTATCGTGATGTACATGACAACTTCAGCTCTTTCCTCATGTTTGACTAGCTGCAGAAGCTGCAATGAAATCAGGGAAGCAATCAGCTTCTATACAGGAAGCTAATCTTTCAGCAGTGCAATAATAATACTTATCCAAATACCACTTTCTCTAAAGAAGAATCTTTCACTGCACTTCTGGGGAAGGCAAAATTTAGATTTGTATTCATTTTTCCTACTTCCATTTTTCTTTATCTCTCTTTACCTTTCAAGCCCTTAAATGCATGTTTCTTGGTGAATTGACTGTGCTGCTTACTATTTTAATCAAAGGTATGCTGAAGAGTTAATTGGAATCTGCAAGCTGCAAGACAGATAAGGGACTCTAAATAACCAGAGGAATAGTTCCACAAGTTCCACACCTTGGATGGCTTTCCAATTGAAAGATGGAATTTTAATAAGATTATTCCATATGTATTCCTCCTTTCTTTTATCACTGAGTAAATTGTTCTAGAGTATTATTGTAAATCAAGTGGTACATAGATTATACTTTTGATTATGGGGGGTTGCACACTGCCAGAAATAGTGCAAATTGAGTCCACTTTTAGGGTTAGGGTTAGGGAATCATGGGGACTGTAGTTTATTGTGGCACCAGAGCTCTCTGACAGAGAAGGCTCAATGTCCCAGAAAAAAACAGTTCCCATGATTCCCTAGCACTAACCCTAACCCTAAAAGTGGACTCAATTTGCACTATTTCTAGCAGTCTGCAACCCCCCTATGTGATTATAATCTCACATGCCTACAATTTCAGTTTGTGTCTCTATCATCATCATCATCTCTACCACCAACATGTGGTTCTCATGCATGGGATGCCACCAAGAAACCTCAACCCTTTTAAAGACCTAGAACACTTATGAAGTATAAAAAAATAAACAATACAGATAAATCTAGGATATGATTCTTCTCTTTGTTGAAGACTTTGTATGGTATTGATATATTTGCCATAAGTTGGTCACACATTTTCTTAGCAAAAAAATTCTGGAATTTTGTATTATCTCAACCTAATTGCACCAGCAATAATGTCCCAGTAGTATTCCAATGAAAGGGTAGACTCTTCTGAATGGCTGCAAGTATCGCTTATATGAGATAGTTTTTCTCTTTGTTCTGATTATGGCTCAGCTAACCACACAGAGTGAGCATTCCCCCAAAGGCTAACATTTATTCTTGGTCCTTGACCCCAGTATTGTTTGCTGCTTGTCTACATTACTGAAAGTAGAAATCATGTTTGCTGCTTTTTTTGTTTTGTTTTGTTACATGTACCAGTGTTGTAACCCCTTCCTTACTCACTTTGCTTTATTTGATAATCCCCTGCTTCTTTTATTCTCAGATCTTGTAATCTGTTTTCTTGACCAGATACTTGTGGCACACACTACTGCCACCTTCCTACTTTTACACTTTAATTCTAGCTAGCTATACTTTGGGAACTTGTTATCCCCACTTCTACCAACTAATAAAGTGTCAGGGACTCACACTGCCTTTTTAGTGTAGTCCCACCTCCAGAATAACAAAATATTGGTAGCGTGTTTTGTAACTAAAACAGAGGCCAAGTGATGTTGGAATAAAAAAAAGAAAAGTTTATTTTACATCAACATGCAATAAAGGTAACTTGTTTCAGGATTTGCCATTGTAATCTTTCTTAGTTACAGACTTATAACATATGTTAATTCAGTCATAATATCTCAGCCCCACTGGCTTATAATGGGCCTAAGCAGATTGGCGGCACGGGGCCGCCCTGGGAAGGTGCGCCGTGGGACCGAGGCATCCCCATGCCTCGATCCTGCGGTGCACCTTCGCCGCCCCTGAAAGGAGCACTAAAATAGCGCTCCTTTCACAAGTCAGCGAAAGTGTGCCGCAAAAGCTTGCAGCGCACCTTTGCTGACTTTTCTGCCGCAGCGTGTCCAGACGCTGTGGTGGGAGGTTGCCCTTGGAGCGCCAGCCGTGTGGAGGGCCACCGGCTCTGAGGGCAACCTCAGGAGGAGGAAGGGGCGCTGAGCGTGCAGCTGCCCCTCCCCTTCCCTGCCTCCAGGATGGCTCTATTAGCCGTCTGCGAGGCCCAATACCTAACTGGAGAGAACACCACAGTAACTCTCTCTTCCAGAGCTCTCTGTGTGTTCAGAGTTTACCTTTTCTAAACTCTATCTTCCTAAAATTTAGTTCCCTCAGGAACACCTTAAACACAACCCTCTCACTGATGGGGGGTTGCAGACTGCCAGAAATAGTGCTAATTGAGTCCACTTTTAAGGTTAGGGTTAGGGAATCATGGGAACTGTATTTTATTGTGGCAACAGAGCTCTCTGATAGAGAAGGCCCAATGTCTCAGGAAAAAAATTCCCATGATTCCCTAGCACTAACCTTAACCCTTAAAGTGGACTCAATTTGCACTATTTCTGGCAGTCTGCAACCCCCCTGACTTAACTGCCTAAGCAGATGGGGGGGCAAAGGGCCGCCCCAGGAAGCTGTGGATCGGGGCCGAGGCATCTGCATTTCTCAGCCCCATGGCGTAGCTTCGCCACCCCAGGAAGGAGCGCTAAAATAGCGCTCCTTCCACAAATTGCTGAAGGTGCACCGCAAAAGGCTGCAGGTGCACCTTGGGCGCCTTTTCTGCCACAGCGTGTGTGGACGCTGCGGCAGATAGGCATCCTCGGAGCACCGGATGTGCGGAGGGTCTGCTGTTCCGACGACATCTTCGGGGAGTGGTTGGGGCACCAGTGTGTGGCTGCCCCTCCCCTTTCTTGCCCTGAAGATGGCACTTTGTGCCATCTGCTTAGGCTGTTAACTTTCCCAACATACCCTCTAACCCAAATCTTCTCTCTAATTGTCAGCCTGGGCTTTTATACTACTCCCAGCTGAACTCCCATTGGCTGGCTCTCAGCTTCTTCCTGATTGGCCAGCTGGACCTTTGTTCACCACGATACTATCTTGCACTTGTTCATCCATTCTGGTAAAAGAAAGCTCAAGTTTAGTTTTCCTCAGGACCATTGGACTATTTGAACCTATAGCTCACAAAACCCCCTGCCTAATGGTTTAGATTATTTCAGTATTGCCTTTCTACAGAACAAGGTCTCAGATGGTCCTTGAAGACTATTTGTGTTTGCCCCAACTGCTTAAAATACAACTAAGGGCCTCGGCAGACGACTAATTGAGTCGTCTTCGAGGCAAGGAAGAGGAGGGGCAGCCGCACGCACGGTGCCCCTTCCTCTTCCTGAAGTCATCCTCAGAGCCGCCGGCCCTCCGCACGGCTGGCGCTCCAGGGACAACCTCCCGCCGCAGCGTCCGCACGCGCTGCAGTGGAAAAGGCAGGGAAAGTGCGCCCTACGCTTTTAGGGCGCACTTTCCCTGTCTTGTGGAAGGAGCACTGATTTAGCGCTCCTTCCAGGGACGCCGGCGGAGCGCAACGGTGCGGAGGCTGAGCTCCGTGCGGTGGTGTCTCCGGCGCCTCCATCTGCTTCCCCCCTAAATTAATTGCTTCGATGCTTTCCTTTAGTCACATAACTTTTATAATCAATGTCAGTATTTCTACCTTTGTCTTCATATGAATGTTTTATGCATCAATATTTGTTAACACAAACCTCCTTGTGAAAAAGCTCATGAGATAAAAGTAGAGACCTCAGTGTATGCCATTCTAACCAACTGTTTCTGATGAATGGGGAAGATGAACTGGCACACATTTAAAACATGAAAAAGAAACACAGTGCTGTGTTACAGAATTAACGGAATCAGCTTTTAATACCATATTCACCACAGCCTGTCTAGTTTAATATTTGTTGAGAGAGATTTCCCATGTGTGGGTGAGGAAAGAGGAAAGCAAGCATAATACTTTAGAATGTATTAGCAATAGCAATAGCATCTTCATTTATATACCACTTCATACTATGCTATGCAGACTCTAAGCAGTTCACAACTGTAAGCTAATTGCCCCCAACCAGCTGGGTACTCATTTTAGTGACCTCAGAAGGATGCAAGTCTGAGTCGAGCCTGAACCCCAGTTGGCGTTGAACTTGCAAGCTTGTGGTTTGTGAGTGTGTAGCTGCAGTACAGACATTTAACCACTGTGCCACCAAGGCTCTTTTTTATTTATGTATTTATCATTAGCTGATGAAGGATACAATACTATGTGTACTTAACTGGGGCTGAAATCCTATTGAACTCAGTGGGGTTACTTCTAAGTAGGCACATCTGGGATGATGCCATCAAAGAAGTAAAATCATGTTTGGGTAAATTATATGTCTTAAGGGCACCTGGCCTATATAGCTGGGTCAAAAGATCCCTATTCAGAAAGTCTTGCTACTTTGTACAATAGCAAACACGCACACATTCTGCAGATATAATTTGGAGGAAGTGATGACATAACACTCCAATCAACCAGGCAACTGATATTTTAATACTTATAATAACCTGGCCCCCTTTTTCAGGGGGTATGTTATAGTGTTCAAAGCTATTTTAGGTCCTGTCTGCACTGAAGCAGGGCAGCCTGGATTATCCTGACTCCAGAGTTTTCCCAACTTTCTTCCATTGCAAAGCCCTCTGCTCCGAAGCTGACAGCTGACTGCACTGGCATCCCTTTGAGCTGCCTAATGTATCTGCCATGGCAGCAGCTTGCTTCACTCTGAGGTCAGATGACCTGGTTCTGGCCTCAGAGTGAATGGCTGGCAGAAGTGTTTCAAAGTGCTACCTAGATTCACAGTGGAGGTCTTTGGATCTTCCAAGGAGATCCAGAACAAACTGAAACATTAAAAAATGTTACAAATGAGGTAAAATCTGGTTCTGGTGCTAAGAAGGCCAGCTGTCACATGGTCTGATTGCACCAAAACTGGGCTTTGGGTCTCCCTCCCCTGGTCTCCCTGCCAGGGGAATAGTGACGATGAGACATTACATTTTGCCCATGCAGAAAAGGCCTTATTTATACAGCAAAGTTTTCCAACTGAGGATGACTATAGCTAAGTTTCAGGACAGCAGAGGTCCATGTGACTGCAGGTTGCAGAACAGGTCAGTTTGTAGCATAATTCTACAAACAGCTGATAAGAATTGGTCAAAAAACAACCTCAGAACAACATTAGGTTCTTTCCATAGCCAACTTCAGTGGCAACTCCAGTGTAACTTCACAACTTGATGGGTTACTTGGTTATTTATTATATTTTTATCCTGTCCTTTCTTGAAGGAGCACAATGTATTGTACATGAGTTTCTCTCTTCCTCCTTTTATTGTTCCAACTGAAGTCTAATTCCAATTATATAAGGCAGATTAGGCTGAAACATAGGGGGGAAGCAGACGAGCGGCACGGAGCTGCCTCAGGAAGCTGCAGATCGGGGCCGAGGTACTTGCACTCCTCAGCCCCATGGTGCAGCGTCCCAGGCCCAGAAAGGAGTGCTAAAATAGCACATCAGAATAGTCACACTTGATCAAATTCCTGCCTAGTGCAGTATGTTTTCCCATGGAGACCTGTGGGATCACAATAGAACTGTTTTGCTGCTCTTATTCCCCCATGTCTTCAGATGTCCATGTCTTAGGGAGCTCTGGTGACACAGTGGTTAATGCTGGTACTGCAGCTAAAACATTGTGAGTTCACTCCTGCAGGGATCCAGGTTGACTCAGCCTTCCATACTTTCATAGGTCAGTAAAATGAATACCCACTTGTTGGGGGCAATTGGCTAACACATTGTAAACTGCTTAGAAAATGCTTAGTACTATAAAGTGGTATAAAAATGTAAGTGCTATTGATATTGCTAAGTGCTATGGTAATGAAGGTAATGCACAGCTATTATGTCATGTAACCATTCATAACCTTATTTTCTGTAAAGGATGTTGGCAGCAAATAATGTTGGCAGCAAATTGCTTTGGCAGCTGAGCAGGCAAGATGATAATCCTGATGTTTGTTTAATGATAGTGCATTATGACAATGGGATTTGCACACTGGTTCCTTACTTTGCACCCCTCTTTTCCAAAGAGTGAGAATCATCTAAAATTTCCTTTGGAAGAAAGAGAAGGAGAGGTATATAATGTATTGGAAATAACATTTTTCTTTATGAATCCATAGATTAAGCATGAAGTATGGTGGTGTAGACACTAGCACACAGAAAGGTAATACTCATCTAAAATTGGAATGGGTGAATTTTCTAGCTCTGATTTCTCCTACATCTTTTAAAAATGATTATTTCCACTGGATATATGACGAAATCTGTGAATTTTAACATTAAAACATGTATCAGACATTAACTGGCCAAAATTTTCACCAATTTGCACATACCAAATTCAATATGTGCAGCTTTTCCAAATATGGAGAAGAACATGTTGTACCTATCTGTTATGTAGTTTTTAAACATGAGCAGCCTGTTAGAAAAAAGAGGTAGCAACTTTATTCAGCATCATAGACATGGTTGAAGCAGACTTGTTTCAAAGCTCTAAATTTTTTTTTGGAAATTTTGAAGGGAATTTAAAGGAGATAAAGCAAAAACAGAAATAATTGTGGCTAATATGATGAAGGATTTATGTGCCAGAGAAAGAGCTTTAAAAATTAGAGGGGTCCCAGAGCAAGAAGGTGAGAAATTATTAGAAAAAAAAATGGTTCAAATTCTAGGAGAGTGTTTAGATAAAACAGATGAGATGTGTGAAATAGAGATTGAAAATTTATATTGATTAAATTCCTTTGCAGCAAAACAAAGACAGGTCCCTAGGGATATTATGATAACGTTCATGAGTAAGCAATTTAGAGATTCCCTACTGCATAAGCATGGAGTAGAGCCAATATAATGGGAGGGCAAAGAGCTGCATTTGTATAAGGACATACCGCCTATGATATTGAGGATAAGATGAGAATATAATTTCTTGACAACTATTCTTAGAGACCAACAAATTGTGTATAGATGGTTGACCCCAGAAGGTTTAAGTCTTTGGTTTCAAAAGAAAAAAATTGTGATTAGATCAATACAAGAAGCTAGAGAATTTTATAAATGTTTGAGAAGAGGGGATAGGAAAGAAGACGATAGAGAAAATAAGAGCCCAGAAGAGACAAATATAGAAGAAAGTGTTGATAGTGGAAAGAAGGTAGGTATTAAAAGAATAAAGGAGACTAAAAAAGATAGTGAAGTTACAAAATCACGACAGGAGAAGAGAAGTAAAATACATAAGGAAGATATATGAGAAAAAGGGGTAACACATTTAGAGAGAGATAAAAGAACAGACAAAGGAAAGTGCAAAGACAACTAAATATGGACCCGGACCAGGAGGAGATTATAAGTGAATCAGAAGGAGAGATAGACTCTAACAAAGAGGGCGAGAGTAATCTAGAAGCAGAGGAAGAAGAACAGACAAAAGAAGGAATATAAATTAAAGATCTGAGGAGGAAGGCAAAAATAATGAATAAAGATAGATATCCAACAAAAACTTTGAGCACCTTGAAAATAGCATCACTAAATGTGAAAGGTTTGAAAGGCAGTGCTAAAAGAGGTAAGGTGTTTCAATATTTGAAAAAAATTGATTTTGAAATACTTTGTTTACAAGAGGTTAGGATCAAGAAAGTGATGCAAGATTTCTTCAAAATTCTAGGTTAGGTAATGTTTTTGTTTTGGCAGCTGATAACAAAAAGAAAGGAGTTGCTCTGTATGTGAAAGCCAACTATGAAGCAGTAGAGGTGTTAAATGATAAGCAAGGACATTATGTTGGAGTTCAAATAGTTTTAGATGGTGAAAAAGTTCTTTTATTAGGAGTGTATGGTCCCCTCGTGAAGAGGGGCAAATTTTATGGGAAATTATTAAATAAACTAGATGGTATGTCCTTTGACCCATGCGTGTTCATGGGTGATTGGAATGGGGTCATCAACCCACAACAAGACAGATATTCTAAGAAAAACATTAGATCCAATCAAGGTAAGCTACCTCAAAAGTTCTTTGAAATATTGGAAAGATTAGAACTAAAAGACATCTGGAGAGAATTAAATAAATAAAAAAAAGGAATATACATCTTATTCCGATCAACATCAGTAATGGGCTCGAATAGATATGTTTTTGTGTCTGTGAGAATTATGTTGAAAACAGTGGATATTAAGATAAATCTGAGAGTGATCTCTGATCATGGGTTAGTAATAATGGAAATCAGAGCTAGACGTAAAGAATTTAATTGGAGGCTGAATGAAAATATTTTGAGTAAAGATAAAATCTGTCAAGAAGTGACTATTTGTTTACAAAACTACTTCAAGGAAAACTGGGAAAAGGCACATGCATTATGGTAATATGGGAAGCTGTGAAGGCAGCAATGAGGGTTTTTTCTTAGAAAAAAGCTGCTTAATTAAGAAAATAAAAACACAGAAATTAAAATAATTACAAAGGGAGCTAAAGCAAAAAGAAAATGGTCTAAAGCAACATCCTAGAAAAAGTAATCTAAGAACAGAAATTAAACTATTACAGCAGCAAATCTCTGCATTGTTATTAGAGGAAAGACAGAAAGAATTAAAATATATTAAACAAAATAATTTTGAGGTGCAAATAAGCCTGGTAAATGGCTGGCTTATCAATTGAGAAGAGAAAGATCTAGAAAACAGATAACCTGTTTAAAAGAACAAGATAAAATACACACAGAATAGGATGATATAAAGGAGATAGTACATGACTTCTATAAACAACTATATAAAAAAGAAAATATACCAGATGAGGCAATCACAGAATACTTAAGAAAATGTAATTTCATTACTATTAGTGATGAACAGAGAGATTAATTAAACAAGGAAATAAATACTCAGGAGGTATTGGATGCAATTTAAAAAATTAAATCAGGAAAAGCACCGGGTCTGGATGGTTTCCAGCTGAATTTTATAAAAAGTTTGCATTACAAGTGGCATCACCTTTAAGTAGAGTAATGAATAAAATATTGGAAGATAGTTATCCATCTACATGGACTCAGGCTAATATTACCATTATACCAAAAGAAGATAAAGACACACAGGATGTTAGGAATTATAGGCCCATTTCGCTACTGAGTACTGATTATAAAATCTTTGTATCCATATTGGCTGAGAGACTAAAAAAAGATTTTAATGGAATGGATTAATAAGGATCAAAATGGGTTCTTGCCTCATAGATGAATTAAAGATAACATGAGATATGTGTTAGATCTGATAGAACTGCATGAGAAGAACATAGATAAGCAGTTGGCCTTGATCTTTATAGATTTTGAGAAGGCCTTTGATAAAGTTAATTGGCATTTTTTATTTCAAATTATAGCAAAAATTAAGGCTGGTAATAACTTTATCAAATGGATTAAGGCTATATATAGTAGACAAGAGGCATGGGTTCTGGTGAATGGAGAAAGGACTAGGAAAATAGACATCCAAAACAGGACTAGACAGGGGTGTCCATTATCCCCTTTATTATTTTTGATGGTAATAGAAATACTTAATAATAACATAAGAAACAAAAATAGTATAAAAGGAGTTAAGTGTAAAGGTTATGAATTTAAACTAAGAGCTTA
>CM034706.1:59776269-59786625 GCA_020142125.1 Phrynosoma platyrhinos | reverse complement strand
CAAAGAAACAGGCCTGTAGTTATTCATATCCAGAGGGTCCAGGGAAGGTTTTTTTCAAAAGCGGCCTAATAGCCGCCTCCTTTAAACAAGATGGAACAAGTCCTTCCCTGAAGGATGCATTGATGATATCTGTGAGGAATCTCCTCAATGCATCCCCCCCTGGACAGCCAGCCATGATGGGCAAGGGTTGAGAGGGCAGGTCATTTTCCTCACCTTAAAAAGTAGCTTGTACACATCCTCGGTACTCACAGATTGCAGCTGATCCAGGTTAACTTCATCGACGGAGTTGCTGGACACCTCGCCTATAGATTCTGCTACAATAGTGGCATCTAAGTTGGCTCTTATCTGAGAGATTTTATCTGCAAAGAAGTTGTTAAATGTGTCACAGCAGGCTGTTGTCGGGTTAAGGAGGGGATTTGACAAAGGGGACACCTGTGCCATTTCCCTCACCACCCTAAACAGCTCTGCTGGACAGGACTCTGCAGACACAATATGTGCAGAGGAGAAGACTCTCTTTGCTGCAAGTATTGCCTCCCAATAGGAACGAAGAAAGTTCCTATGGCGAGTTCTGTCAGATAAGAGTCGAGTTTTCTGCCACTTGCGCCATAGTCATTGACCAAACCGCTTCATCCTCCTAAGCTCTGGTGGAAAACAATTTCAACCACATGGTTGTACACCCATGGTTATACATGGTTGAAAACAATTTCAACCACTGTAATATATCTAATCTTTCAGAATTTATTTTACAACTTAACATTTCCATTAACAAATAATTTAATGCATTAAACATCATCCCACATACACGCATGCACTATGATGATGTAAATGGAATCAGCTTGTGGGACTTTCAGAATTTTAATGAATTACACTATTTTTACTATCCAATAGCAATAGCAAGTACATTTCTATACTGCTTCTCAGTGAACTCCTTAAACAGTTTACAATGTGTAAGCTAATTGCACCCAATGAACTGAGTACTCATTTTACTGACCTTTGGAAGGATGGAAGAATGAGTGGACCCTGGATCCCTCCTCTAGGATCAAACCTACAACATTGTGGCTGCAGTACTAGCATTTAACCATTGTGCCAGCAAGACATCCAAGCTCTGGGCTTTGCATACTAGTTGGAAGAGAACACAGGGGCCATCTAGTCCAACTTTCTGTCATGCACTCCCAACAAATGGCCGTCCAGCTTCTGTTTAAAAGCCTCAAAGCAAGGAGACTGCACTATGTTCTGAGGCAGAGTGTTCCACTGTCCAACAGTTCTTATTTCTTCAGAATGTTTAGATTGAATGTCTTCTCCTGTAGTATGAATCCATTGTTCTGTATCATAGTCTCTGCAGCAGCAGAAAATAAACTTGCTCCATCATCAATATGGTATCTTTAGAAATGCTTAAACATGGCTATCAAGTCACCTCTTAACATACTTTTCTCCAGGATGAACATACCCAGTTCCCTAGGTTGCTCCTCACAGAGCATGGTTTCCATATCTTTTACCATTTTGGTCACCCTCCTCTGGACATGTTCCAGCTTATTAATATTTTTCTTCAACTGTAATGCCCAGAACTAGATACACTATTCCAGGTGAGGTCTGACCAAAGCAGAGTACAGTGGTACTATTACTTCCCTCTATTTAGATGCTATACTCCTATTGACACAAGATATAACCATTCGGCTTGTTGTTGTTGTTGTTGTTGTTGTTGTTGCATCATACTGTTGACTCATATTCAGCTTGTGGTCTACCAAGACTTCTAGATCACTTTTGCACTGTTGTCAAGCCAGGTGTCACCCATCCTTTATTTTAGCCTTACGTTTTTCTCTGCCTAAGTGCAGTACCTTATATTTCTCCCTGTTGAAATTTATTTTGTTACTTTTGACCCAACTCTCTAATTTATTAAGGTCATTTTGATTTCTGATCTTGTCTCCTGGGGTACTAGCTTTTGTTGTTGTTGTTAACTGTCCTTGCTATGATCTTAACCCATGGCGACCCTATGGATGAGACATCTCCAGGCCCTACTGCTCTGCCCAGCTCCTGCAAACTCATATTCATGGTCTCTTTAATAAAGTCTATCCACCTAGCATGTGGCCTTCTTCTCTTTCTACTTCCCTTTACCTTTCCTAACATTATTGTCTTTTCCAATGATTCATGCCTTCTCATGATGTGTCCAAAGTATGACAGTCTAAAGCAAAGCAAAGCATCTTCATTTATATGCTGCTTCATCCTATGGACTGTCTAAGCCAGGGGTAGGCAACCTTTCCCCTTTAAGGGCCGAGGGACTTCAGCTCCCAGAATCCCAGGAGCTATTGACCAACATGGGACTATTGGCTAACATGGCTGAGGCTCCTGGGAGCTGAAGTCCCTCGGCCCTTAAAGGGGAAATATTGCCTACCCCTGCTCTACATCCACATCATTCCCTTCACCTACCAAGCTTGTGACTCTGTCAAAAAAGAGATGAGGTTGTCTGGCATAACTTGTTTTTTGAGAAACCCATGTTTCATGATCTGCTGTAGAATCTTTCCTGGTATTGATTTCAGGCAGACTTTGTGGTAATTATTTGGGTCCTCATTGTTCCCCTTTTTGAAGATACGGACAAGATTTGCCCTCCTCCAGTCTGCTGGGACTTCTCCGGTTCACCTGGAATTCTCAAAGATTATTGGCAGTGATTTTGAGTTTACTTCTGCCAGTTCTTTTAATACCCTTGGATGTAGTTCATCTGGCTGGAGACTTGAATTCATTTAGAGTAGCCAAATACTTCTGTATTACCTCTTTACTTATTCTGTGCTGCATTTCTGCTATGGCACCATTAGCTCAATTTTCCCCAGGTCAAGAACTTTTTTCTTTTTCAGAAAAAAACAAGGGAAATAAAGTGTTAAGTAATTCTGCCTTTTCTCTGTCCCCTATTAGAATTTTGCCATTTTCTCTATGCAACAGCCCTTCCATTTCCTTTTTCTTCCTTGTGGTATGGAAACAACAACAGCAGCCCCTTTCATGGTTTCCATCCTCTCTAGCAATCTGAGCACTTCAGTTTTTCTGGCTTTCTCCCTACACATGCTAGTTATTTGTATGAATTCCTCTTTAGTGATTTCCCCCCTTTTCTGTTTCTAGTTGACATTCCTTTAAAATCTTCAGTCAGTCGAACATTTGTTATACAGCAGAAATAGATCCATTTAGATGTTGATTCTGATTTCTTTAAACCTCTCTCATTT
Organism: Phrynosoma platyrhinos; assembly: GCA_020142125.1. Taxonomy (NCBI): domain Eukaryota; kingdom Metazoa; phylum Chordata; class Lepidosauria; order Squamata; family Phrynosomatidae; genus Phrynosoma; species Phrynosoma platyrhinos. Next base: position 59,783,419 of record CM034706.1, on the reverse strand, counting down.
TTCCTTTTCATTGGAATTGTTTGCAATTATGCCTTCAGTATCTCACTTTTAAGAAACTGCCATCCATCATGAATTCTCTTTTCTTTTGGCATTCCTAACCATGGAATCATTCCCAATGTTTCCCTAGGTTTACTGAATTCATTTCTCATAAGATCTACAATAGGGGTAGGCAACCTTTCCCCTTTAAGGGCCGAGGGACTTCAGCTCCCAGAATCCTCAACCATGTTGGCCAGTAGTCCCATGTTGATCAATAGCTCCTGGGATTCTTGGAGCTGAAGTCCCTCGGCCCTTAAAGGGGAAAGGTTGCCTACCCCTGATCTACAATGTGTGTCTGATTATGCTTGGCTTCTCCTTTCTGTAGTCACTCCTACCTAAGCATCTTGCCACTGCCATCCCATTAAACAGGTCACCTCTATTGGTTAGGATCAGATCTAAAATATCTGATCCCTTAGTTGCCTCTTCCAATGAAATTGTCTGCAAGGCAAGTGAGGAATTTGGTGGACCTCGTATTCTTGGAAGAATTTGACTTCCAATAAATATCAGGATTATAGAAATCCCCCATAACCACCACATCTCTCCTTTCTGAATGTTTGATTATCTGTTCTAGGAAGGCATCATCCAAGTCCACAGTTTGGCTTGTGGGTCTGTAGTAGAACCCTATAGTGACATCACTGTTGTTTCCCTCTCCCTCAGTTTGTACCTAGATGCTCTCAATTGACTTCCAGAATTTAAGTCATGGATCTCTTCACAGATGTAAACATATTTGACATATAATGCTGCTACTCCTTCTTTCCTGTTTGTTTAAGGGGGTGTGCAGACAGGTGGATCTGGGCGTCCCCTACTAGACATGGATTGGGGCCATGGCTACCCGATGCGATGGCCCCAATCCTCCCTTTTGCAGCCCCAAAAAGAGCAGCAAAATGCCACTTCCTCGCCCTTTCCGGTGCAGTCCTGACACCATGTGCCATGCGTAATAGCGTGTAGCATCAGGATGGCGTCAGAGTGGGGTTGGGACAGCCGGTGTGTGGCTGCCCTGCCCCAACTGTGCCTCCATGCTGGCCCTTTGGGCCTGTCTGCAGAGGCCCTAACTCTCTTCTGTTACTACATCCCAATCATGAGATTCAGTGATGCTTATTAATCTTATTTACTTTGCTGTGTTAAGAGTTCATCTTGTATATTTCCCATGCTCTGTGCATTAATGTAGAGACATCTAAGACCATGAGTCATTCCCCCTACTTGCTTCTTGAAGGTTTTCTCTCTCTCACTGCTGGGTTCTTATACTATTTGCCCAGTTCTCTATAATATTTGGACTATTATCTTCAGCATGTGATGAACTCTTGCCCTCAGAATACTGTCTCCCTACCCCAAAAAGCTCAGTTTAAAACCCTCCTGAACAGGTCTGTGAGACTCTTAGCAAACAAACAAAAAAGAAGGAGGAGGAAAAAAAAAGTTCATACTAATTGCTATGAGGTACAACCCCTCACTTGCCATTAGTCCATCTTCATAAAGCAGCAGACTATGGTTTGTTGTTGTCATTGCTAAATGCCCTCGAGTCACTCTTGACTTATAGCAACCCTGTGGATGAGACATCTGCAAGACTCCCTAAATTCCACTCTTCCACTTAGTTCTTGTAAATTCATACGCATGACCTCTATCCATTTAGCATACAGCCTTTCTCTCTTTCTACTTCCCTCCACCTCTGGTCAATGTTTGATCCCAGGTACAACAACTCTTTTACTGTTTCTATTTACTCATCATCTAGGCTGAATTTCTGTAGATTCTCCATGGTCATTATTTTTGTTTTTCATTTTCTTCCTTAGCAGTCATTCCAGGTTTTTGATGTTTTCTGCTAGTAGTATGGTGTCATCTGCATATCTTAGATCAGGGGTAGGCAACCTTTCCCCTTTAAGGGCCGAGGGACTTCAGCTCCCAGAAGCCTCAGCCATGTTGGCCAATAGTCCAATGTTGGCCAATAGCTCCTGGGATTCTGGGAGCTGAAGTCCCTCGGCCCTTAAAGGGGAAAGGTTGCCTACCCCTGTCTTAGATTGTTGATATTCCTTTGTCCTATTTTCACTTTCCCTTCTTCTGTGTCCAAGCCTGCTTTCTGTATGATATGTTCCACATATAAGGTGAAAAGATAGGACAGAACTATGGTCCATGAAGCTAAATCATTCCTGGTGGCACCATCTGTGAAACCAGTTGTTCAGCTCCACTATTCTTTTTTCCCTTCCTGGGCTTCTTCAATTTAGAGGATAGCGAAAATAACAAACTGTGCATCAAAGTCTTTCAGCTTCCTACCCAGAGCCTTGTAATCCCTTATAATACCCTGAAAGCCTTGCAGTGTCATTGGTTCCCAAAAGGAAGGGGTAATGGTCAATGGGCTTGATGAGTCTTGTCAGTTACATAATTGACTTTTGCCCCAGGGAGACAGCACACTGCTTGAAATTTTGTGTCAGACCTGTAAACTATTGCTTCTCTTCTTCTTAGTAGGGCATCCTCTACCACCACTACATATCTCCTCCAAAGATCAGCAGGGGCCATTCTATGTCCTACATAATCCAGTGTGTAATAGATAGGGCCAAAGCTTGCATGTAGTGCCAGGAAAAAATTCCTCTGTCTTGCATTCTTCTTTCTGTGTAGCATCTAAAGGATGAGGTTGCTCTGCTAGTCGCAGAAGTGTTGTTTCTCAACAGTAGATTAATGTTTCAATCATTATCTGGGTCCTGATATGTGTACAATATGTCTAACTTGCACAATTTCCTATCAAATTCCAATCTGTTGCAGCTTTAAATCAAATCCTTTTACACTATACCATCTGCCAAAGTACAGTAATTAGATCTATGGTTTATCTGGCAAGAGTTGGAGGTCTGTTCATTAATAGCTCTGATATTTGGTTTATGATGTTTTGTTTTAAATTTTGTTCTAATTAATAGAGTAAAACTTGATGAGGATTTGTTGTTCTTTAACAAACTTTCACATACTCTATTTGTTGAGTTTTAAAAGAAATATTATAAAAGTAATACTGAATAGTAACATATAACTCCTGAAAGGGTAAATATTCCACTCCTGTGCCTATGAGGATTCATAACGTTGTTAAAGTTAAGTAAGAGATGACATCAGTCTTAACGATTTGGGGACATTTGATTAGTGTTCCCTCTTCCCCCCCCCCATTTGTTCTGGATGTTGTCTTTTCCATTATACTAGCATCAAATGAAATGTGGGAAAAGAGTGATCAGTTGATGCAGCTCCACATTTAAGGAGGGTTTAAGGAACCCCCTTCTCTGAGACCCTCTATCAGGTTCACTTGGTTTCAACAACAGCAACACCCAAAGGATGGCTGAGAATTGTCAATTGGAGTTCCCACAGTAGCCTAGAATGTTCATTATAATATTACAGGGCACATAGCAGATTAATTAATACTGAAGCTCCATACCCAGATGGCTGGTGTGACTTAATTTTGCCTGTTGATTATGTGAATAAAAGAAATTATGACAAGTATGAGGCAACTATTATGACATGGTTGACTCATACTTGACATAATTCTTCCCTGACTTGGTTTTTAGTTTGAGCTACAGGCAAGAAATTAGTTTCTTCTGCCCACCTCCACTAATCTCCATGTCCCTTCTCTATGCTAACCACAAGTGTCTATCACTCACCCATTCTTCCACTCACCTATTCTTTTATCTTGCTGCTATTCTGACTCCTGCTCACATCTCTCCTCTCATGCCCCCAGCAGTTCTCTTATTTCCATAGCTATGTTAGGCATCAGCCTTCTGGATGAAAAGACCTCCTTTATTTGTGCCTCTCAAGACATTTGCAGTCAATCTGAAAAAGGGGAATTTGAATAATCTAGAAATAAAATATGAAAAAAATTGAGGATACCCTAGAGGGCATTTCAGGAGCTCTTCAGTAACAACAAGAATAATTAAAAAGTCACAGGAAATCTAATACATCATACAGAATTACACATTTTGTTATAAAATAATGTGTGGTCTTTATTGAAGGAAAGTGACAAATGGCCACAGGTGTTGTTTTTTTAAAGGTTATTGATTGTTTATTAACATTTATGAGTCATCATCACCTTCTGGTCTCTCTCCATTGATCTGCAGAAAGTGAGAGCAGACTTGATAAAATTGCAATTATTTCTAGAAAGGGCCCTGGAGAAATTTTCAATACAACTTTCTTCAGATTTGAAGGATGAGAGAGATGTTCATTGAGGAGATGTGCCTCCTACAAAATCTTGGTAAATTTCCCATGCTTGGTTCAGAAACAAATAATTGCACCGGCACAAAGAAGTCTGAACGCTGTTTTTTGGATAGCAAAATGGCCACAACTTTATTAATCTGCACAGGGTTAGAAACAATACCTTTACAGTCAAAATTCTTCACTTGATTATAACTTCCTTCTTGACACATGTGTATGTGCACATGCCATAACTCCTGATGCAATCTTCACCATAATCAAGTCAAGCCATCAGGGATAAGTCACACAACCCACAAAGCATATGTCAAGAAGGTTCTCACACAAGTTGCTAAACATATAAACAAGTCATCCCCACCATCCAAATTTTGATCTCTAAGATTGATGATGTAAGAGATTTTTAAGCTGATGATGTAAACCATTCATCCCTCTTGACTGACCAAAAATTGTAATTTCAGATATCCAATTGTCCCCTGGGGGGGGCTGCCCCACCACAGGAGGGGGCCAGCCTAGCTTGATATCCCCTCCCCCCTGAAGGACCTGTTTAATATGAGAGACAATGGAATCCAGGTATACATCACAGCCTACCAGGGGGAGATGAACCCCATCATCCCTGTACAGATGTAGCAAATGAACTCTAATCTGATCATGCTCTACACATGAGGCCGCCAAAACTTCCAACCTCCTCAAAACACTTCTATTCACCCAGCGATGAGCCGCGTTAATAGCAGAGTCTTTCCTTGCACCAGGCCAAGTTCGTCGCAGCAAGAGCTTGGTTCATAAAAGAACAGTCCCTGGTAACCATCATTGTACTTCCTGTAGAACCACCATCATCCTTTTGACTAGCTGCAATCTGGTGATCTTGACCAAGTCATTCTCACCTAGGTGAATGAGTAGTATCCAGAGAGGTGGGAAGGTAACAGCCAACTCGATGATATGTGGAAGAAGGGCCCCCCTCATAGCATGCCTCTCCGCTCAAACCAGTGGATGTGCCAATTTCGCTCCAGATCCAAGTTTGGATCATGGCCCAACTAGATAATGTGTCGTTTGGCCCAAAAGACCGAGCTATGACCGACAATCCAGATGTCATCCTGTTCTTGACCTGCTCAATAGAAAAACACACATTAGAACAGGGTTAGGCAACCTTTCCCCTTTAAGGGACAAGGGACTTCAGCTCCCAGAAGCCTCAACCATGTTGGCCAATAGCCCCATGTTGGCCAATAGCTCCTGGGATTCTGGGAGCTGAAGTCCCTCGGCACTTAAAGGGGAAAGGTTGCCTACTCCTGCATTAGAACATCAATGCACGATCGCGTCAGTCAACTGGGACTAGAAATCAACATCTAACCAGCCTAAGGGTGCAGGTATCATGTGCCACAGGGAACTCCCTAGACCAGGGGTAGGCAACCTTTCCCCTATAAGGGCAGAGGGACTTCAGGTCTCAGAAGCCTCAGCCATGTTGGCCAATAGCTCCTGGGATTGTGGGAGCTGAAGTCCCTCGGCCCTTAAAGGGGAAAGGTTGCCTACCCTTGGTCTAGGGAGCTCCCTGTGGCATGTGATACCCCTGCCCTAGACCATTCCTCCAAGCCCTCCGAATCCTAAAATCTACAGTAGGATCCGTAAACCCCCCTCCCGGGAGTAAAAAGCCAGCGCTGCCAATGGTAACTGGAGACAACCTGGACTATCTGAGATAAACTACAAAGAGTAGTATAACCTCCACCCTCAAGGGCCAAACCTCAATTTCCCCACATCCACAAGAAACTGTCTAAAAGCTCACATTGCAAGCTGATATGGCTTGCGTGTGGAAGGGGCAATGGAGTGCAAAATAGCCCTCTCAATCTCTATCCTCCAAGGTTCCACAGATGGGCTGGCACTGTCAAAGGCTGCACTGCTGCTTCTGAAGCCAGCTCTCGAAACCTGTGAAACTGAAAACATGAAAGGGCATCTGCCAGGGGATTCAATAGGCCAGGCATGTGGCATGCCTGGAACAACACATTGTATTTTAAACACTGTAATACCATAGATCTGACCAAAGCCATCACCCTTGGAGACTTAGAGCTCTGTGAATTGATAACATGAACTACTACCTGGTTGTCACACCAAATCCAAACATTTTCTGAGCAAATTGCCTAAGCCAAAGATAATAATAATAATAATAAATTTATTTCTACCCCGCCTTTCCAAAAAGATCAAAGCAGCTTACAAAAAGATGAACTGCAACCACAACAGGGAACAATTTGAGAAAGGTAAGATCTCTTGTCAAACCATTACTCACCCAAGCCTGAGGACAACTCCCTGCCACCCACTGCCCCTTCCAGTATACACCAAAGCCATGGTCTCCAGATGCATCAGAATGAACCTGAAAAATCTGCCTTTAGGAGCATTTCACCCCTTCAGAATGATGCACCATTGAATTCATCAATAAATGAATCCCAAATCTTCAGGTCCTCACATATCCCACTGTTAATGCAGATGTGGTGATGCTGGGAAGACACTCCCCTCATGGCATTGTATAGACGAGCACAAAAAGCCTGTCCCAGAACTACCAGTTTGCAAGCAAAATTCAACAAACCTGTAAGAAATTGAAAGTCATGCAACGTGGCCTTATTCTTACCTCTCATTGCCCTTACCTGTTGTCTCATTAGGTCCAATTTCTCATTCGGGAGGCAGGATAAGCCCTCATTGTATCAAGCTCAATGCCCAGAAAGGTTAAATTGGTGGCAGGGCCCTCCATCTTCTCATTAGCCAGAGGCACTCCCATCTTGTACATCAAAACTTGAAAAGCCAACAAAGTGTACCGGCATACTGCCGTGCTGGGGCCCCAGCAAATAATAATAATAATAATAATAATAATAATAATAATAATAATAATTTATTTGTATACCGCCATGTGGCAAGCCAATCTGGGTGGTGAACAGCAATAAAATAACATACAACATAAAAACAGAATAAT
>CM034706.1:59748677-59764922 GCA_020142125.1 Phrynosoma platyrhinos | reverse complement strand
TGAGCAAGTGATTGTAGATATACTTAAGGAAGTCTTCGCCGATAGAAAGTTAAAAAAAAGAAAAATAGTATTATTATGAATTATATTGAAAGTTGTTTAGTAACGCATTTGCTAAGAGGCTGTTATGTTGATGTAGGATGGATGGAGAAATGAATGTTAGATTAAGGGTGGGGGAGACAGAAGATGTATATATGTAAGTGCAAATGGAATGAATTTGTATTTGTGTATGTGTTTGATTGGTTTATACAATAAAGTTTAATAAAAAAAATAAATAAATAATACTCACCAATTATAGTCACACTATTTGTTAGTTAACTTTAACTTGTCACAATATCACAACAATCTAACTTAGAATTATATTACGCTCTAATTTTCCTATAATAATTATGGGAAATGTCCTGATTCATAGCATGCTCCAAAATCTGCTGGTAGTACTGCCAGTAGCCAGTACTGCCGCTGCCATTCCAGGCTTTGGCCTTGCGATTGACCAATTGCACGAATGGCAGTTGCCCGCACCAATGCTCTTAGTGCTCACATATTTTGGAATGGCAAATGAGTGGACATGAGCAGTAGCAGTGTACGATTGCACATACCTCAATGCAAGTGAGGGAGTATGTGGGAACTGAGCCAACGTCCAGTACATTGTTCAAAGAAAAATTAAGTGTTATGAGCAGAATACGTAAATCAATTTTTCTAAATCTTCTCTTCTTTCTTTTATGCTTTCACATCCCCCTTACAGTTATTCATCACCCCCAAATGCACCTGTGTCCATCACCGCCCCCCCTGGATTGCTGCAGTGCCCACCAGGGGGCGGTAGCACCCACTTTGGTAATCAATGCCATAGTGGATAAAAGGAGAGTGAGAGGAGGAGGTATTTGTTTACTTGTCTGCCTTCTCCCTAATATTTTCAGAAATACAGGTGGATTTTGAGTAGAAGTGATGTGAGGTAGGGATCACTCCTCCCCAACACTACAGCTCAATCCAATTTTCAGGGCCAGACCTATCATTATTTGATAATGTGGAAATAGAAAAAAATCACTAGCACAAGCACTGATAACTAAAATAATTCAATTAGTTGAGTTATCGTTAATTAACTAATTGGCTGAAGGACTGGTGTAGAGCTGGAGGATCTTGGGATTTACAGAGAATGGTATGATTGTTGTCACAGTTGACTTTAGGGGAGCATGCTTTGTCAATGACTCTTTTGAAGTGGCTCTTTTTGCTCTTCTTTGATCTTGATCTTCCTCCCCACATCCACTACAAAGCCCACAATAGGATTGTTTCCTGACACTGATTTGAATCTGGTGTGGTAAAATTATCAGCTTGGAGAAAGCTATCCCAAAGAATGGGATCTCATCTTATAATCAATTACTTTCTCACTTATATGCATCTCTCTTTTCTTTTCACCCCCACAAATATGTACAATTCACTCTTTCTTCAAAAGTTGTTTGTTAAATGTTAATAAGGAAATATTTTTTTCACTCAGAGGACATTGATCTACCACAAGCACAGCTAGCTACAAGGATTGGTCAACAAATAAAGAGTGGCAATTTGCTTTGAGTGGATGATTCTTAATGTGAATTTTTGAACATATGCACCTTTTTATTTCCTGCACAGCTCCAATCAAGAAATACAGCCTACAAAAATCAGCTGGTGAACACAGGTTTTCTATGCAGGAGCCAGGGTTTCCAAATACAATCTGTAACATCTTTAGTTTTAATGACTGGGTGTCTAGCTAACAAAAAGGTAAAGGTAAAGGTAGTCCCTTGACATGAACATCTAGTCATAACTAACTGTAGGGGGCTCATCTCCATTACTGTTTGGCTCATCTCCATTACTAAGCCAAAGAGCCAGCATTGTCTGAAGATGAATCAGGTGGTCATGTGGCCAGCAAGATTGCACTGAACACTGTTACCTTTCAACTAAAGTGGTACCTATGTATCTATCTACTTGCATTCACATGCTTTTGAACTGCAGCACTCGGGCCTTGAACTGCCAACTTTCCGATCTTACAGTCATTGGAATTGGTGTCTTAACCACTAAGCTTCCACATCTCTTATATCTAACAAGCACACTATTTTTGTATCCATTTAATTTTTTTTCATTGATAGAGAAGGTAGATCAAGGAGATACAATCACAGAGTTACATGACAATTGTGTATTAGTGAATTGCAACATATTGTGGCTTAGTAGTTTGAGTGTTGGAGTATGACTGTGGAGACCAGTGTTCGATTTCTGCTTGGCCATGAAACCCACTGGGTGAACTTGGGCAAGTCACATGCTCATAGACTCAGGAGAAAACAGTGTCAAATCTCCTCTGAACAAAACTTGCCAATAAAACCCCATGATAGGCTTGTCTCAGGGTTGCCACAAGTAGGAAATGACTTGAAGGCACACAACACAGACACAACATACAACTAAATATTCAAACAATTATGAAATGCACAACTTCAGAATGCAATGCATATCTGCAGATGCAGTTCACAGTGTACCACCTGTGTAATGGCATTACTCTGCTTCCACAATGATTAAATAAATGTGGACTTCAGTATTACATAAAAATGCCCAACCATTTCTTTAGGAGAAATTACACATGCATAAATCACTAACAAAATGTTAGCCATATAATTTAAAAGAGTAGGAAAGAAGGGGAGAGGAGTGAGAAGAAGCCAAGAGAGCAGTAAATGGAAACTGGGTTTCAGGAAAACTTTTCACTTAATTAGCAATTCCTTATTATTAGTGCACTAAAGAATGGCAGAGGTTCATTACCCCAATATTATATAATAATCGTATATTATATTTAAAAATGTATAATAGAAACAAATATATCCAAAATATAATCAACAGAGAAGAATAAGTTACTGGTTCACAATAACTCCATCCCCTAAAAATACTATAAACACTTTCCTTCCATAGAGGCCCATGCTGGATACCTGCTTCTCAGTCCTTGCCTGCTTGGGGACTTACAAATCACTCCCTCCCTCACCCACCCTAGCCCATTTTCATTCTATTTCAAGACTTACCTTTTTCTTCTTTTCCATTTCCCTCTTCTTTCTAAAATATACTTGTTCTTCTGCTGTACAAACCCACTGTTGTGGTCTGAAGTAGTCTCCAGAAAGTATTCTTCCTTCCTTTCCATTCCTTGCTGTCCTCCCAAAGAAATCACACAGATCAGACTAACAAAAGAACTGGGTGATGCATTTCCTCAAATTTTAATATTCTTTCTCCACTTTTACTGAATGTGAAAGTATTTGTGATGGTAATGGTGGGGAGAGCCACAACAATGAATTCTGAGTCCTAAATTACTAAAGCATATTTTTAAGTTTAGCACTAACTAGAGAACTGCTGCCCCTGCTAGCTGCAGATTGAGGCCACAGCAACCCCACACCATGGCCCCAATCCTTCATTTTGCCACCCCTAAAAGAGTGGCAAAATGCCATTCCTTTTAAGGGTGGCAAAAGGCAGCCCTAAGAGCTGGCATTGTGGATCTTCTGCGCCCTTTCAGTGCAGTGTGTCCACATGCTGCACGGGGAGGTCATCTTGATGCCACATATTATGCAAATAGGTGCTGTGTCAGGACAGCATTGGAGTGGGGGTAGGGTAGCCAGCGTGTGCCTGCCCTGCCCCAACTCCACCCCCAGGCTGGCACTTTAGGCTGGTCTGCAATGCCAACAAGATAGTGTTGTACAATTCCTAGGAAAATCTAACAAATTAATAATTAATTAATTTACAAGGTTATTCCAAACCCTGGCTAAGTGAAGTGGCTGCCTCAAACAGATCGTAGAGATGAGGTGCCAGTCTTATGTATATCACATGTTCTTCTCTCTGTTGCTTAACTTACCCTGTTAGCCTCAGCTGAAGCACAAGAAACTGTCCGAGGGGTTGCCAGTACAAATTCAAGTGCAAGCCCAGTTGGCATCTGAACATAGAAATGAGGCATGATCTTCTGCTTTTCCTCGGGCAACAAAATATTTTGGGCCATCCCTGGCAATCTGAATCTCTGCTTCCCCATCCACCCCCCAAAAAAATATCATGATACAGTTAGACTTTCAATTATATGGTAACAATTTTCACTACTTAGCAGTACTACCACTATTATAAGCAGCAGCAGTAGAATTCCTTTAACCTTTACACAAGATCAGGTTATAAATGGAGTCATCCCATTTAATCTTCACAACACTCCTCCTGTAAGGTAAGTTAGGTTGAGAGATAGTGACTAGCCTCAGTTCGTCATGAGCTGGTCTTTGAATCCTGCCTTTCTTTATCTAAATGTCTCTCATTACTAACACAGAAAATTAACCATGAGGCTTAATTTAAATTTAAAATTAAGTAAGTACAGGCTTGCTCCCACACCTTGAGTTCAGCACTTATTAGAAATTTCCTTCTGCATAGACCCATATTCTTTTTTGAAAGATAATATAAGGAAAATGTTGCACAAAAACACTGGTAGCTTTCTGAAACTATTCAGTTAACCAGTTCTGTGCAGTGTTGTAATGGTTTGAGCACTTGACTGTGATACTGGAGACCAGGGTTCAATTCCCTGCTCAGCTTTGGAAACCCACTGGGTACCTTGGATGAGTTTCATACACTCTCAGCCCCAGAAAACTCCATGATAGGTTGGGTTGACTGGACTTGACAACAACAGCAACAACAACATGCAACTAATGTCACAACCCAGAATAAGTGAAAATCTTTGAACACTGAGGTAAATGCAAGTGTTTTTAAAAAGTATGGCATCAGTATTCAGGGAAAGTGTGGTTAAAGGTGATGTTAATCAGCTCAGTTTTATGTAATATTTTTCTGAGTAATAAAATATCAATTCTCCCTTGTGAGTTATTGTTTCATCTTTTTAGAAACATGATAAAGCTCCCTTGGGCTAGAAAAGAGCTAAAGATTTGTCGCAGAGACATTTTTATGACCAATGGGTAATTGTGACCTGGTCCTGACCCCCTGATTTTAATTACATATAAAAAATTAAAAGGCTTGAGATAACTAAATTAATGATAATTAATATGAGGTGCAATCTACAGAAATTGTTGGCAAAACTCCCATTGATTTTAAGGGAGAAAGGCCACAGCCATTAAAGTACATGATTTGAAATTAAAGTGGTTGGACAACTGAATGGCTTTCTGCTATTTATTCATAAATAGATACTTTTAAACAAAACCCCAAAGGCTCCTCATATAAAAACAAAATCTGTTCTTATTATATAAAGCAATGTGAATACTGGTAAGGCATATTAGAAGAAATATATTAGCAATAGTTATGAAAGTAAAATCTGAAGAAATAAAGGGAAGAGAGAGAGAGACAAACAAACAAAGGTAGATAGATTGTTGTTGTTTATATATATATTTATTTGCTACATATATATATACATTTCCCCTAATATGGGCAAACATGGTCCTATGTGGTCCTCCTGTTTTTAGCCTAACCACAACTCTATAGATTGTGACTAGCTGATAGATTGTGACTAGCTCAGGAAAAATGACAGCATCGTGCCTGAGTGAAACACTATCTCTCATCTCCCCAGCCCTAACCTGATCATTATACTACATCTGCAGTAACTTAAAACTGCAACTGAACATTGGACTTTATCACACAGGGAGAAGCGGGGGTTTAAACTATCATTATCCTGTGAAACTTGTGCGATCGTAGCGAAGGTTTTCATACAACATCTCAATTAAAGAGGACTTATCCTGGCAATAACCAAGTAATAACCAGCAACAAATAATTCATGGGAAAATTCCCATGTGTGAAAATTTTCACCACAATTGTGCCACTTTAATGGAATAATGACAGTTAAAAGGTTGGCTTTCCCCTTGATTTTGTCCATGTGATAAACTCCATTTAGAAATACAATTTAGGAAGCCAAAGGGAAGGGACAGGAAAAATTACCAAGGGAATGTAAAGACAGAAAATGCAAGAGATCTAGGTGTGAAGTATTTTCAATAACTGACTCTTTGCAACACTAGAAATTTGGGGACTGAAAAAGAAGGCTGGGGGCAGAATTCTTATGGAAAAGCAATGTCCTGCTACAACATACTGGTGTATGAATAAAATATTTGCTTTATAGTACTGAAGCATTACAAACTGAGGAATGCAACATTTACTTTTTTCAAAGATATAGACAGCTATACAGTACAGTTAGATTTTCAATTATTTCACTTAGAATATAAGTGCAGACAAGAAGGATGAAAAAATAATGATTAACAAGACTTATAGACTGGGAGGGAAAGGGATAACAATCTTGATTAGAATCCAGTGAGCTTGTCACTTCTAAGCTCTGGCACTGATAAAGATGAGCAGACCAACCCCTAACTGTCTGAGAATTAATTAGCTATACTGTAATTCAGTGATGGGCAACTGCATGGAAGACAAGCAAACAGACTTGGACATAAACTAGGTGGACCAGAATTCAAATCTTAGCTGGCCCACTAGTGAACCTGGACCATTTATTACCTTTCACCCTAGCCTACTATACATGGTCTGGAAAATGACATGGGTGTGGCCACTGAAAAGAACTGGAGCAATGGTAACTGGATTACTACAGTTCAAGTGGCAGGAGCATGTCAGCATTTGGAAAGCTGTGCATCATGGGAAGCCTGATGCCACATGCATAGTGGATGAGACAAGCCAGGTATGCATCATGAGAGATCTGATGCAACGAGCACTGGGGATGAAACCAGCTAGGTTTCATTAATGCATGGCTGTCACATGTTACCAAGAAGACCACCTATATATGGGAGAGAATCAGAATCTCTGTTGTTGATTAGTCATATAGTTGTGAGTATTCAGGACGGGTGTCTGATATTCTATGTATCTTTGTAAATATTTGCAACAAAGATTAAAGCTCTCATTGAGTTAAGTTTTACTTTCCAGCGATTCATTCCTCCAAGCTGAAAGCAGCATCTGCATGTGGGAGGATTTTTCATGTGCTGTCTGGAGCAAGATTCTTCACAGAAGACCATCTTCTGGGCCTTCCTGCCTATGTGCTTCAACTCTGCATATGTTTATCCTAGATTGTATCTGTCTGCATACCCCAACAGTTGTAAGGACAAAATGTGAGAAATGTATACTGCCCTGTACTCCCTGAAGGAAGAATGGGGTAAGAATATAAAAAATGTGCATTAGCAAGAGGTAATGGCATGAAGGAAAAATATAACAGTTAACAGTTTCAAGAGGGAAAGGGAGGGAACTTAATTGGAACTACAGGAGGGAAAAGGTTTAAGGGGAGTGTACCAATCCAACCAGTATAGACTCCACCATCTTTTACTTCCAATTATATAATCTATTAGATTTCTGTGTTGACCATCTGGTGATGTCCATGTGTATAGCTTTCTTTCTGGTTGTATGAAAAATGTGTTTGCAATGAATAGGTTGCTGGCTTCACAAAAATCTATGAGATGCTCACCTGCTTTGGTTCTTTTGCTTAACCCAAATCTGCCTACTGTTTTTGCTGCTCTATACTGGGGGGAAATACTAGTCCAGGTGCTGACTGTGGCACAGATCATGAATTATTCATATTAAAAATAAGAGTAAGACTCAAGAACAAAACAAAACCAGTGATTATACCAATTTATGGTCTAAATAATATTTAAACAGATTTTATTGACAACATAAGAAACAGATTCACATTACTAAGCATAATAGACCAAGAACCAGAGGAACTATGGTCTGAAGCCAGGGACATAATAAAAGAAGAATGTAGACAGAAACTTTGAATAAACAAAAAGAAAGAGAAAAAAAACATGGATGACAGGAAAAAAAACCCTAGAAGTAATAAAGAAAAGAAGAGAAAAAACCAAAAGGGAGATAGGAACAAACTAAGAATTATGAATGCAAAAGTACAACGGCATGTGCAGAAAGATAAAGAAAATTACTACAATGACCAATGCAGAGAAATAGAAGACAACAACAACAAAAAGGGAAGAACAAGAGATCTATTTCATAAGATCTAAGAAATCAAAGGAAAATTCAAACCAAGGACTGGGATGATCAATAACAACAAAAATAACATAATTCAGGACCAGGAAGGAATAAAAAGAAGTCCCTCGGCCCTTAAAGGGGAAAGGTTGACTACCCCTGATCTAAGATATGCAGATGACACCATAATACTAGCAGAAAACCTCACAGACCTGGAACACGTACTAAGGAAGATCAAAGAAGAAAGTGCAAAGGCAGGCTTAATGTTGAACATAAAGAAAACAAAAAACAAAAAATGACCACTGAGGACCTTCACAAGTTCAACCTAGACAATGAAGAAATAGAAATAGTAAAAGAATTCCAATACCTGGGATCAAACATTGATAGAAACATGGACTGCAGTCAGGAAATCAGAAGGCAAAGAATATGGAGGGTGACTGTAAAAGAACTAGAAAATATTCGAATATGCAAAGATATACAACTCAGCACAAAAATAAGAATCATACAAGCCATTGTATGCCCTAGTTTTTTGTGGGGTTTTCGGGCTGTGTGGCCATGTTCTAGAAGAGTTAATGGATTCCCTATTACCATGTATGTATGTGAAAGCTGAGCAGTTAAGAAAGATGATGGGAAGATAATAACTTAATTTGAGATGTGCTGGAGAAGATTTCTGAGGATCTCATAGACAGTCAAACAAATGAGTCCTAGAGGAAAGAGGAAATCTCCCTGGAAGCCAAGATGACCAAACCGAGGCTGTTGTACTTTGGACACATTATGAGAAGAGAGGACTCATTGAAAAAGACAATGCTGGGAAAGGTGGAGGGATGTACGAGCAGAGGAAGGCCATATGCTAGATCAGGGGTAGGCAACCTTTCCCCTTTAAGGGCCAAGGGACTTCAGCTCCCAGAATCCCTGGAGCTATTGGCCAATATGGGACTATTGGCCAACATGGCTGAGGCTTCTGGGAGCTGAAGTCCCTCAGCCCTTAAAGGGGAAATGTTGCCTACCCCTGTGCTAGATGGATGGACTCTATTAAGGAGGTCATGGGTATGGGGTTGCAGGAATTAAGCAGAGCAGTGGAGGACAGATGGTCTTGGAGATGTCTCATCTATAGGGTTGCCATGAGTTGAGATCAACTCAAGGGCAGTTAACAACAAACCAATCCAACATCCTCAGCATAGTGTAAATATCAACATGCAGGCTTCCATTATGCTTAGCCATATATCTACTACTGACGTATTGTAAAGCTCTTGACAACCCCCCCCCCCACAGGACCATTCCATGTTTTTCAGTAAGCAAGCACAATTGAAGAAGCATCTGGCTGTATTCCCTTAGCCAGATGCACAATGATTACAAAAGTGGTGGGACCCCCCCCCCCCAAACAACCTTTGTAAATCAGAGTTCTGGTGTCATCATTGTGCATCTGGCCATGAAGATGTAGGCAGATACTGCTCTGATCATGCATGCTTGCTGTAAAGCACAGAATGGCTGCATGAGCCAGATTTAAGGGGTTTACGGTATTTTGGGAGGCTTTGGGCACTGTCCTTACCCCTACTGCACCTGTAAAAAATAACATCAACATGCATAAGAGATACTTTAATTTGCCGATTTCCCTACTACTCATTTTTTGTATAGCATCTTGAGAATGCCTGTTTTCCCCTACATCTTGTTGAGGCAGAGTAGCAAATATTGATTCATTTCACTTATTCATTAAAATATGTACATCCCATCTTATATCACAGGATCTCAAAGCAGCACACAGATAAAATCAATTAAAAATACATTAATAACAATTTCAGTTTAAACAATAAGGATTCATTTAAATTCTCTAAAAGATATTAAATAGTTATACAATAAAAGGATTAAACAACTGACTGATTAAATACTGTAGTAATCTGGTAATAATTTTATTTCTCAAAGGGTATGACAAAAAATCATATTTTAACCTGGCACTGAAAAGAAACCAGTGCTGGGCTTCCAAGAAGGCATTCTAGAATGGAGGCAGGGCAATAGAGAAGTCCCTCTTACACATAGGAATGGAAAGAATATTCATCAATAGTTTTTTCCTTGCCAAAATATGGGTATTCCCACACTCAAGAAATCAATTGGCAGAGGTGAGACTTTTGTACTCTTTTCACCTAATATTCATACCCTCTAAAATGATTTGAGAAATTATTCTGTACAGAAATGTGTGTGTGTGTTTAAAAACCTGAGTGGTTTGGCAGCAAAAGCCACACATTTTGTTCAAATTTGGTAGTTTTTTTGCACCAAAAATATTGACTGACTTACAAGAACCTTCATCCTGCTTAAAGCAGTTTGTTAGGACTAACCCTAGTTCTAGTATATTTGGAAATAAAAAGTTAAGAAATGATCTCTAGGGTTTGTTCATTGAAAGTACATTGGACCTGGTAGAGTGCATCCTCTAGGCAAAACTTTTAGGGTCTGAATGCCCAAACTAAAAGGCCTTGTGGCACTGGGTGTTACTCAGAGGTGGGGGTGGGACTCCAGCCCTCCAAGGGTGAGGCTTCTGGGGTGGGACTTCTTCTCCCCATCCTCCAGGGCCTTCAGCTGCCTCTACAGAGACAGCTGAAGGCCAGGGGCAAGGGAGGAATAAAAAGAACAGAAACGCACCTGTTCCTCCTCTCCCCCCTCCCTCCCTGCACCATCCCCAGCCTTCATCTGCCACTGGAGATGCAGCTGAAGGCCGGAGAGGATCTGGAAGGAGGAGGAACAGGCACACACCTTTTCCTTCTCCTCCCCCCACACCATCCCCAGCCTTCAGCTACCTCTGGAGAGACAGCTGAAGGCCTTGGATGGCTGGGAAGGAGGAGGAACAGGTGCACGCCTCTTCCTCCTCCTCCTTGTCTTCTGTATGCCAGGGAAAATAGTTTTGCATGCCATCTCTGGCATGCATGCCATAGGTTCGCCATCACAGCTCTAAGACATGTCACTGTGCAGGAAAGTGGGAAGTGTCTAATGATATTTGTTGCTTGTAAAGTATTTGGAGAAATGATGAAGCTTATTTTCCTTATACTTTATGTTTTCGTGCTTGGGCCTAGAATGGGCAGTTAGAAAGAGAGAAGTGAAAGGCTGGCAACAAAATTAATTCTTGTGTTAAGATTTTGACAAGCCATTTGTTGGAAAACCAATTTAACTGATTGCTGTCTACATACAGTTAACAGATGTGCTATCCAGGGATATGCCAAATTCTCTCCCAGAACAGCAATTAATGGCAGTGACTAGTGATGAAATAGTAGCTGTTTAAATCTTATTTTTTAAAGCTTCAAGAACAATATTATTACCTTTTTATACATTCTCTATCCAGGTGGAAGAGTATGATGTCATATTACATTTCAAAATGATTGGAGATAGGAAGATAGTGACTTGGTCAATAACCTGTATCACAGTACTAATATCTTGAAATGATTCCATAGGCAGATCTGATGATCAAAGAGACTGCCTTAGGACTACAAGTATCATATTTATAACATATTACCTGTGTAATATAAAACTATTTTAAAGTATTACTACTGCTCCTATGACATCTGCTGGCACTACTATTTCTACGTATTACCAAGATTTTTTAAATCTCCACACAGCTGGTATATATGCTTCACACATGAGACATATTCTTCATATCTAGAACCTGCTAGGCTCAAAAAGAGAACCTTCTTGAACTGCCAGTATCATTCATGGGGGGATATATTTGCATGAATTGATGCCATAAACATCCATTGCTTAATGATATACCATAGAGTAGTTCTCATATTGTGAGGGTGGACCTCCAGGGGCAGCATGAAAGTTACTCAAGGGGTAACATGAGACTTAAAGTACTCAGTCCCCCTCTTCCCCCTCCCCCTCCTTTTCTAACCTTTTGTGTCCTGGAGGGGAAGAGACAGGTGAAGAGGGTGCTTGGAGTAACCACCAGTGCCTGAGAGAGGAGAAGAAGAAGGAGGAAGTTTGCGGGTTAATGAACAGTGGTGGGGCCCATCCCAAGCCACTGCTTCTTCTTCCCCTACCTGTCCTAGTACTACCCTGGTTCTTGGGATGAGATGCTGCTGCAGCTTCAACCAGCATGCCCCTTAGACTGGTGTGCCCTAGTTGCATAGAATCATAGAGTTGAAAGAGACCACAAGGGCCATCCAGTCCATCCCCCTGCCATGCAGGAACTCAAAATCAAAGCATCCCTGACAGATGGCCATCCAGCCTCTGTTTAAAAACCTCCAAAGAAGGAGACTCCACCACACTTCAAGGAAGTACAAATGGGAGGGATAACAGTACAAGCCCATTACAAGTAAGGAGCCTTATTCTGCTGTGGTACATCCAGATAATAGTTTATATTGGACAATCAAATACTTACCTTTACTGGATGTGCCTATATACATTGCTATTCCCTCTACAACAGCATTCCTTGACCACTGAAGAAGACCTAGTGTCAAAACGTGTTTGGTCATTATTATTTATTTCTTACTTGTAATGGGCTTGTACTGTTATCCCTCCCATTTGTACTTTTGGAGTTGTTAAATACTTTACCTTATTTATACATCTCCCTTCACTTTGTTTATTGGTTGGGATTTATAGTATCTTAGCCTAGTACATATTGGCTACATTCAGCTTTTTTAATGACTGGTTTGAATATTATTTTATCTTATATTCGGGTTCTGTACAGAACCTTGGATTCTTATTTGTCTAATAGATTGGCAATATTTTTAACTAATTTTTTTCATAACTTTTAATTTTGTTCTCAATAAAATTGAGCCAATTTTTGAAGCTTTTTCCCTAGACTTTTTTGCTTTGACAGGTTTGGCCCAGCTTTCTAATCTATTAAGGTCATTTTGAATTTTCATCCTGTCTTCTGGGTTATTAGCTATTCCTCCTAATTTGGTGTTATCTGCAAATTTGAGAAACATGCCCCCTGTTCTTTCAGCCAAGTCATTGATAAAGATGTTAAATAGCACTGGGCGCAGGACAAAACCATGTGGCACCCCACTGTTCACTTCTCTCCAGGATAAAGAGGAGCCATTGGTAAACACCCTTTGGGTTTGGTCAGTCAACCAGTTACTAATCCACATAACAGTTGTATTTTCTAGCCTACAATTTGTTGTCTTATTTTCAAGAATATTGTGGGGGACCTTGTCAAAAGTCTTACTGAAATCAAGATATGCTGCCACATCACACTGTTGACTCAACTTGTGGTCTACTAGGACTCTTATATCCCTTTGACATGTAGTCTCATTTAGCCAGGTGTCCCCCATCTTATATCTATGCATGTCTACTGCATTCCCTTCATCTACCAAGCTTGTAATTTTATTTTTTTTTAAAAAAATCAGATTAGTTAGGTTTTGATGGGACATTAGTCAATGTTGAAATGTAAAGATGTGTGTCTGTATTTTTCCATGATGAGAAAACTGCTTCTAGGGTCTAAATCACAACATCCCATTCCAGGTGTTTGGGAGTCATAACAAAGGCTAGTTAATAAGCTAGAATACGTGAGAAAGAGTTTCATGTTTACAAAGTGGTTTTAATAACAAAGATTGTTTTCAGAAAATAAGTCACATGGTGGAAGATGAATAACAAGGGGTTTGGTTAACACACGTCATGTAAAAATCATCCAATGAGCCTGGAAGGTAACACCCAAAGAGGTGGAGAAAAGGTGGGCTGGGAATTGTGTTTTTGGGGAAGCAGTTAGTCCGTTCTAACCTTTCAACAGCATGGATTATCTAACACTATTTTTGCAGAAGCTGTAGCTTGACTAATTTTTTCACAATGTAGCATTTAAGGATTTATAGTTTTGTTCCTGTTAGCCAACCTGGCTAAAGTGATATTTTTACTGGACTTTGTAGTTTTACTTTGACTATGCTATTTTATAAGAAAGACTAGAGGCTTGCTGGAACTACCTGTGTGCTGGTGAATTTTTACCTCCTGCATGGAGCTCATCATAACCCCCATCTAAAATTTTAACAAGTGGTAGCAGAGGATGGTTGGATGGTTTTGTGGTTCTGGTTGGTTTCGTGGTTCTGATGGGCGCAAGTTGCTACAGATGCTTTGGATTTTAAAGCCGGGAATGCTCTCTCTCTGTCTGCTGAAGCTGTTTGAAAAACCAGGGAGTGTTTGGAAGGCAGTGCCAGGAGGTGAGACATGCCTGATTTATGGCCAGCAAACATTTGGCAAGCTGTAAGTAAACTGCTGTGCTTATCTGAAAGTAATAAATTTCAAAGGACTGTCTTAGAAAGCTGTTAAGCAGAGAAAGCTGTTAAGCTGGTTTGAGCTGCATTTTTAAAGAGACAGTGACCTGAAAAGCAGCCGAAAGGGGCAACCAGTTTTTCAATGCTTGTGCCTGAAAGAGAAAATTAATCATGGATATGACAAAATTTCCCAAATTAACCTCAGATAATTATACATCTTGGAAAATTTATAGGAGAGCTCTTCTTGTGAGAGAAGGACTTTGGGAAATCGTAGAATTGGGTCCTCCTCCTAATCCTAGTCAAGCTGAAATAGAAAGAAATGCCAAAGCTGTGGCAACTCTGCACCTCATCAATTCTGAGGGACAATTAAACCATGTAAGGGATTTTATGACTGGGAAGGAAATCTGGGACACTTTGAGAGAGATTCATCAATCTTTAACTGAGTTGGCAAAGATGATGTGGGCAAAGCGGCTTTTCCCCTGCAAAATAAAAGATAAAGATACCCCAGAGAGATACTTAGACCAGATGAGAGAAATGTTTGCTCAAGTTCAGGCAAGGGGCATTGATCAGCAAGAATCATTGAAATCTTATATTTTGCTGGGATCTCTTCATGAAAGCTATGACAGCATCCTGTTAGGCTTACAGGGTTTGCCTGGAGCTCAACTCACCCTAGAGCTTCTATGTAGTAGGGCAGGGGTAGGCAACCTTTCCCCTTTAAGGGCTGAGGGACTTCAGCTCCCAGAATCCCAGGAGCTATTGGCCAACATCGGACTATTGGCCAACATGGCTGAGGCTTCTGGGAGCTGAAGTCCCTCGGCCCTTAAAGGGGAAATGTTGCCTACCCCTGCAGTAGGGTGTTGGAGGAGGCTCAACGGAGGAGATTTGAAGCAGAGCAGTGGAAGCAGGGATCTGCAGCTGCAAAACCTCCAAATGCCACAGAGGGAGTTTCCAGGGAGATGATGACTGAGAAAGAAGCTGTTTCAAAAGGCAAAATTTGTTACTATTGCAAGAAAGCAGGACACCTGAAAAAGGACAGTATGAAGCTGGCAGCAGATAGCAAGAGAGGACATCAGCAGCATCAGCAGCCACGTCCCCCTGGTGGCAACAGGGGAAACAGTGCAAACAGAGGAATTGTTGCTGTAACTAGAGGCTGTGACAGTGTGATTCAAATTGAGCAACCCAGCAGTTGGATTTTAGACAATGGGTGTTCCACCCATATGGCGAATATGGTGTTTAGTAGTTCTGCCTTTTCTCTGTCCCCTATTAGAATTTCTCTATCTTCCCTTCTCTACTTTCTTTTACTACAGACTTACTAAAAAAGGCCCTTTTTATTGTTCTTAACCCCTCTAGCAAGCCTGAGCTCATTCTGTGCTTTTGCTTTCCTGACTTTACCTCTACATGTGCTAGCTATTTGTTTGAATTCCTCTTTAGTGATTTTGCCCCTTTTCCATTTTTAATATATCTCTCATTTAAAACTTAGTTCAGTTGAAAGTTCTTTTGTCATCCAACCCAGTTTCTTGAAACATCTCCCATTTTTCCTTCACATTGGAACAGTTTGAGATTGTGCCTTCAGTATCTTCTTTTTGAGAAACTCCCATCCATCCTGAACTCCCTTCAACTTTAGTATTCCTGACCACGGGATCGCTCCCACTGTTTCCCTAAGTGTGTTGAAATAGCTCTCCTAAAGTCTAGAATGTGTGTTTGACTATGCCTAACTTCTTTTTTCCACTGTATAAAAACTCCAGGAGAACATGATCACTCCCACTTAAGGATCCCACCACTTGCACCACATTGACCAGGTCATCCCTGTTGGTTAGGATCAGATCTAAAATAGCTGGTCCCCTTGTTCCTCTTCCAGCTTTTGGATAAAGAAATTGTCTTTAAGGCAAGTGAGGAATTTGCTATACCTTGAAGTGTTGGCTGAGTTTGACTTCCAGCAAATTCAGGATAGTTGGTCACCCATCACTACTATATCTCTCCTTTCTGAGTGTGTAGTCATCTGTTCTAGAAAGGCACCATCCAATTCCTCAGTCTGACTTGTGGTCTGTAGTAGACTCCCACTATAACATCCGTGTTGTTTCCTTCCCCGTTAATGTTTATCCAGATGCTCTCCACCTGATTTCCAGGATTTAAGTCC
>CM034706.1:59731942-59748577 GCA_020142125.1 Phrynosoma platyrhinos | reverse complement strand
TATTCCTCCTCCTTTCCTGTTTGACCTATTTCTCTTAAAAAGGTTATATCCCTCTGTTCCTACATTCCAACCATGAGACTCATCCACTAGGTTTCAGTGATGCCTATTATATCATATTTGCTTTGTTGTTCTAGGAGTTCAAGTTCATCTTGTTTATTTTCCATGCTCTGTACATTAGTTTAGAGACATCTAAGAGCATGGGTCCTACCCACTTGCTGCCTGTATGAGTTTTTTTGTTTGTTTGTTTTGCCTCCCACTGTTAGGCCCTTGTATCATTTGCCTTGTTCCCTCTATAATACTTTGACTGTTATCTCCAGCTCATGATGTACCCCTGTCTTCCAGGATACCTTCCAAGATACTGTCTCCCTCCCCAACATGACTCAGTTTAAAGCCCTCCTGATCAAATGTTTGAGGCTATTTGCAAAAATGTTTCTGCCAACTGGTGTGAGATGCAGCCCATCTCTTACTAGAAGTCCACAATCATGGAACCGCAGTCCATGATGCAAGAATCCAAATCGTTCTTGGTGGCACCATCTACAGAGCCAGTTACTCTTGTCTGCTATCCTCCTCTCCTTTTCTGGATCATGCCCTTCAACTGGGAGAAGAGATGAGATAACTGTTGGGATTTGTAACCTGAGTTTAAATGTCCAGATGTGGGAAAGTGACAAAGGGTACTACAGGTCACTTTACAGCTTGCTACCTGGGAAAGTTGTTTGCAGCTGGGACTCAAAACAACTGAGCAGTGTCCAAGGTCAGGATGTGCCAGAGACTACATAGACCAAGTGTAAACACAACACATTATGGGCCTTTGCATACTGCCAGAAATAGTGCAAATTGAATCCACTTTAACTGCCCTGGCTCAGTGCTAGGGAATCATGGGAATTTTATTTTTTTCTGAGACATTGAGCCTTCTCTGTCAGAGAGCTCTGGTGCCACAATAAACTACAGTTCCCAGGATGGGGACTAGACTAGGCCCAAGGAGAGGAGGAATGAACAAAGAGGCCTTTCGGTTGCTGTTGGAGTCATCAGGGATAGTGGAAATTTTGGGGATCTAGTGGAGCCAACTTCCAAGAGACCTCATTTCACTGCCCCCCAAGCACTCTTGTTCTCTCACACACTCAGTCACACTATTTCTCTCCCTCTTTTTCTTCCACATACTCTCATAGTGTTTGTTCACAATAATTCTCTGATCCACTGACCCATTTCTCTGAGAGAAATTTGTTTAGGCTTGAAAGGTTCTATATAGGATTCCTTTTATCTCTTTGTGTCACACACAAGGCTCTCTCACTCACTCACATGCACACATATACACACATGCTCAGTTGCACACTTTTTCTTGTTTGCTATCCCCCTCACACCTTCATAACCAGTTAATTCTTACACACACATATTCCCAAGTCATGGTCTCTCTCTGTCATCCCTACAGACATTGATTTACACACATTCTCAAACTTTCTCACATAAATACACTGTGACACATTCTCCAAGTCACACATACATTACTTCTCTCACACACTTTCCCTCACTGTGTGTCTTTCTCTCACACATTAATTCTCTCTCACACACACTCAGTAATGCTCTTTCTCTGACTCTCTCTTCTTCAGATATGTTCATTAACACAGTCTGACACACAAATTCTTTCTCTCTCTCTCACACACACATGCACATACAGTAACATTCTTCATCACTCTCTCTATCTTTTTGCATACTTGCATATGCACTTGTGCATACTAGCATATTCACACCCAGTGGGTGACCTTAGGAAAATCACATTCTCTCATCCTCAGATGGAGGCAAGGCAAACCAACTCTGAATAAATTCTGTCAAGAAAAAGCTATGATAGGTATTCCATAGAGTCACATATGTCAGATATGACTTGAAGACACAAACTTCAAACTTGATTTTCAAACAATAGACACATTGTCTTGACTTCAGTGGTTAGACTGAACCTGAATTAGTGTCACCAGCTTCAAAGTGAATCAGTGGGCTAGATAATTTGTGTAAAATTAGTTGTAAGCATAGAATCACAATTAATAGTCAATAACTACTGTTGGCACTTGTGACTGGTGAACTTGAAACTACTTGCATGAAAGCAAGAATGTGACTCCTGAAATGGACAGCTTTTCCTTTCACACTGGAGCAATGTCCATATCAAACATTATTCCATGATTTAGTTGTAGCATTTTCCTTTCTTGAATAGAAGAGCTTAACTGCCTGAATTTGGAAGAAGCTTCACAGTAGATACATAATCATCAGAGAAGCCCTTTCAGCAATTTCCCCTCTGATCTACCTAAATCCAAATCAACACACCCAGTATTTTCAAGACAACCATGCAATATAGATATGGACTGAATAATATATCCATGCCAAGGCTGCTGAATGAGGCAAGATCAAAAGATAGCAATAGCTAGTGTTTTTTTATTATTATTATTTCTAACAGTCTCAGTTACTTCACCTTGAAGGAAAAGAAATCCTCGAGAGTCCTTTTGGATATTTACAGTCCAAAAATGCACTTTCTGTGGGTTTTTTTAAACAGTCCTCTCCCTGGTCTAAAAATGTACAAAACATCAAGTAATTAAAAAAAACAACCTCTTCATATATGTAGAAATGTCAAGGGAATAGGCTGCAAAGAAGAACTGCTGGCAAAGATCTGTATATCTATTTTGAATCAGTATATAAAACACTAGTTTCCCACATCTTTCCATCTAGTTTGGCATGATCAACACACCATTTCCCCTGTCCCTAAACACCTAGCTGATATTTTCCTCATCATTCTTCATTCTCTTTGCCCCTTCGCCCATGATCTCCTGGTTCCCTCTTGAATTTTGAATAGTGTTGCCTGTGTATTATAGGTTTGTGCAGTTAAAAAGTAATATTGTCCCAGTGCTATTTATAGAAATGGTAATGCATGTTTCTGTCCTAGATATCTCCTGTAGAAACTCATTTTGGCACTATAAAGAGCAGAATTACCAGATGGAAAGATTTCTCAGTATGCTTTGATTGGCATATCCATGGCAATGTGAATATGATACCCTTAAGTAAATCACAGTGACTCTATACTCCTCTCTACAGCATTTTATTTCTACACTTTATAATAAGCTCCTCCATTTGCCCTCACTCTCCATTTTTTGTCCTTGATTCTAAGTCACAGATTATTTAAAGTGGAATTAGTAAAACAGCTTGGAGCTAAAGTCTGCAAAAAGAAATCCTTTCATGCATTGTTATTGTTAATGAGTAAGCTCTCAAATATGCCTTTCTGCACAAACACACTTTAGTTGATAATGCTTCTCCAAGTTTAAAAGAAAGGTAGTTTCTATAGAATAGATGTAGACAATGGTAGCACAAAAATAGTCCAATGCAACCTCTCTTTACCAGTCTGGGTGGTAGTAACAAGTAGGACTTAGGAATTAGGGATAGATAAATTGATGGGTGTCCTCCCTTTCCAGCCTCCACATCTGGCATGCATTCTGTTCCTTTGTTGTTACTTTTAAACAGGATAAGATGCACATCTGTTTTAAAGATGCTTCCCTTTTTAAACTCTAGCCTTTTAAATGTGTGTATGCTTCAGAACATATTTAAATTTGTATGTATTACTCAAGTGCATTCTCCCATACAGTAAAGCACATTTAAGCTGTGTTCTGTGCACATTTGAAATTTCTACATTATTTCTACACACTTTTCAAATGTTTGATTCCCCACCACCATAAATATGGCCACAGCCATTGCTATTCAATGTGAGGATGGCCTATCAATGTGAGGCTTCCAGAAAGCAAATTGTGTTTCCACTATGTTGAATATTCAGACTAAGAAAAGCCTTTTGAAACTTGGACTAATATTAGATTCTGCATGCATCCATAAAATGAATTTCACATACAAATATTTTGCTACTTCCATGGTAACTCAGATGGCCTTGGTCTAGATTGGCTCTCTACATGAAGTAGTGGTTGCTAAGTCAAGCAGATAAGAGAAAAAGGGCAGGAAGGGAGTAAATAGAGAGGGCTACTTGTCCCCTGTATTGGCAAATAGTTCACCCTCTCTACCAGGGAAGGGGAAAATGTGTCACTTGGGCTGCATATAGCTTAAGAGGTAACTTTGAGTCTACACAGGGCCACTAGTAACTCCCACTCACACACACACAATAAAAAATATGAAAATTCATAGGCTCCAACTCCTCCTCCCCTCCTAGAAGAACTAGGGTCAATTTTGCTACACTACTCCCTTCCAGAACTATATTGTTTTAGAATGAAAAAATAAAGCAGAAATTCTAGGGTTTTATTTTATTTTATTTTATTTTATTTTATTTTAAAAACCTCCTCTCCTTGGTTTAAAATGGGGGAAAGGACATAGCAAAATTGCTTCTTGGGGGTCATGGGGACCATTTCAGCCAAAATAATTTTCTGGTGAAAAACAATCAAGTACAGTGGGAGTGCATGACCCCCAAATTCCATGGAGGACCAAAGTGGTCCCTCAATGCCTAACAGTTGCCCACCCCTACCCTCTACTCAAAGTTCTTTGGACCAGTTACATGTCAGCAAGCCATTCATGTACTATGCGCCAGAGGTAAATAGCATCAGCTGTGTTACACAAGCTCTACATTTATTTGTATTTAAGTTAGTGACTTTAAAAAGGGCCGTGTTCTTCCTTGATGCTTTTCTGGAATAGTCAGATCATTTCCTCCAGTTACCATCTATGGCTGCCTCCACACTAAGCATTTGCTCTTGCACAATGAAATGCAACATAGGGTCCTCTCATGTTACACAATTATAGGGTTATGATTCCACTTCAACTGCCACTGCTGTATCCTATGGGATCCTGGGGTTTGTAGTTTGGTGAGGTGTTAAAATTTTCTGGATGAAATTCCAAATCCCCCCCCCCCACCACCTGGGTAGCAAATCCCAGGCTACCATAGGCTGGAAACATGGCATGGAATTATAGTACTATAATGGTATAGTGTGAAACGATCTACAGGATGCTGCCTTATACTGATTTAGACTATTGGTTCCACTAGTCAATATGCAGTGCATGCAGTGGCTCATGTGGTTAAGACGCAGACTCTGTTGATTGCAAGATCGGCAGGTTGGCAATTCGAGGCCTAGGTGCTGCATGATGGGGTGAGCGCCTATCACTAGTCCCAGCTTCTGCCAGCCTAGTAGTTTGAAAGCATGCAAATGCAAGTAGACAAATAGGTACCACTTCTGTGGGAAGGTAAACAGCATTCTGTGCAACCGTGCTGTCCACATGATCACAGAGTAGTCTCTGACAACACTGGCTCTTTGGCTTAGTAATGGAGATGAACACTGCCCCATATGGTCGGACATGACTTGACAACCTTGTCAACAGGGAATACCTTTACCTTTACCTTTGGCACCAGGAGCTTTCTACCTATGCAACTAGTCTTGGGCAGTGTGTGGAATTTGTCAAGATCCTGAGAAGCCAAGCAATTCTCTTTCCAAACTCCATAAGTTCCCAATTGCATGTTATTTGCATTTAAAAAGACAATCATGTGTGATGAACACAAAAATATGTTCATTGTCACATTTAGTTTAGTTCTTATACCACAGTACATCAGCTATTCAGAATCAGGACTTTTCATCCTTTAGCTCAGTTGGATTTTGCAAGGTATTTTTTCAGTAACTTCCTCCAAGCAATTCGATTTCAAAAGGCTCAAAATGAGACCCCTGCTCTTCGGCTTAGTATCAGAGATGAGCACTGCTCCATACAGTCGGACATGACTTGACAACCTTGTCAACAGGGAATACCTTTACCTTTCAGTCACTATTACCAGGTCTGCCTAGCAACACCTTACCAGGTTTTCAGGCAGAATTCTTTTTCTTATCCTACCTGGAAGTCCCTCATATTATCTGGTGGTCTTTCATCTGAGTATTAATGAGACTAATAATGAAGAGGCATTATTGATCTGCTTTGCTTCCAAAATCAAATGAGCATGGGCATGCTCAGAGTGGTGGTATGTAATTCTTAGGGGGAAAATGCTACTTTGCTTGGACACTCTTTCTAATATAGCTCATTATCTCCACTGTGGCTGTTTCCCAATGCTCTATCTCAATAGTAAAGATAGACGAGAAGAGGCATTATTGATCTGGGAGAGGCACCTTTACAAATGAGATGCATGTTTGTTGTTGTTGTGTGAATTCAATTCAGTTCTGACTTATGGCAACCCTAAGATCAAAATATAATGGGGTTTTCTGAGACTAAGGGGGGTTGCAGACTGCCAGAAATAGTGCAAATTGAGTCCACTTTTAGGATTAGGATTAGTGCTAGGGAATCATGGGAATTGTATTTTATTGTGGCATCAGAGCTCTCTGACAAAGAAGGGTCAGTGTCTTGGGGGGAAAACAATTCCCATGATTCCCTAGCACTAACCCTAACCCTAAAAGTGGACTCAATTTGCACTATTTCTGGCAGTCTGCAACCCCCCTAAGAGAGTGTGATTCAGCCAAGGTCAACTAATGGGTTTCCATGGCTGAGCAGGGAATTGAACCATGATCTTGAGTTGTCTTGCAACACTCAAACCACTGCACTATACTGCCATGTTTACTCAGACACAAATCCTATTCTGTCTTATTGAAATACTTATTCCCTAGAAAGGCAAATTTAGAATAAATTCCTAGTATGAAAGCAACCTAGAAAACAGACATAAAAATACACAAAGCACTGACTGACAAATCATATTTGGGCAGCATTCATGTTCTGCAAGCTCAGGTTCACTGCACTGTGTTGGTAGAATAAATTAGTAGGCTAGGCTGGAAGTATGATTTAGCTTGCAGTTGATAGATTCTTATGTTTTATTCTTTTCCTTAGTTTGATGGCACTTCTTTTGTTGTTAACTGCCCTCAAGATGATCTTGACTTATGGTGACCCTATGGATGAGACATCTCCAAGACCCTGTGTCCTCCACTGCTCTACTTAATTCCTGCAACCCTGTACCTGTGACCTCCTTAATAGAGTCCATTCATCTAGCAAATGGCTTTCCTCTCCTCCTACTTCCCTCCACCTTTCCCACCATTATTGTCTTTTACAATGAGTCCTCCCTTCTCATGATGTGTCCAAACTATGACAGCCCTAGTTTGACCATCTTGGCTTCCAGGGAGGTTTCCGACTTGATCTCCTCTAGGACCCATTTGTTTGGATGTCCATGGTATCCTCAGAACTCTTTAGAGAATACAATGGATTGTATGATTCTAACTTTTGTTCTGAGTTGTATATCTTTGCATTTTAGAACCTTTTCCAGTCCTTTCACAATCCTAGAGGCTCTACAGATGGTCCCTAAGGGGTGGCTCTGTGCAGCCTCTGGGAGCGCAAGATAGGGACCGCTGCAACCACACTCTGTGCCCCTGATCTGGCAGTCTGCCACTCCAAAGAGAGCTGGCAACAGCGTCTTTTCTGCACTCTTTTGGTGCAGCATGTCTAAACGCTGCCCCAAGGGAGCACCCTGATGCTGCCCAATGTTTGTTTGGGCGGGTGGCATGAGGATGACATGGGGGTGGAGTTGAGG
Organism: Phrynosoma platyrhinos; assembly: GCA_020142125.1. Classification (NCBI taxonomy): domain Eukaryota; kingdom Metazoa; phylum Chordata; class Lepidosauria; order Squamata; family Phrynosomatidae; genus Phrynosoma; species Phrynosoma platyrhinos. The sequence goes on along the minus strand of CM034706.1, from coordinate 59,741,064 downwards.
TGGCACTGTTCTCCAGCACCACATTTCAAAGGAATAGATTTTCTTCCTATTATCTTTCCTAACTGTCCAGGTCTCACATCAATACTTGGTAATAGGCAGTACAATGGCTTATATGATTCTAACTTTTGTAATGAGTTGTATATCTTACATTTTAGAATCTTTTCTAGTTCTTTCATGGCTGCCCTCCCCATTATTAGTCTTCCTCTGATTTCCTGAATGCAGTACCTATGTTTGATTCCAGGTATGAGAATTCTTTTACTATTTCTATTTCTTCATTGTCTAGGTTGAACTTGTGAAGGTCCTCAGTGGTCATTATTTTTGTTTTCTTTATGTTCAACATTAAACCTGTCTTAGTACTTTTTTCTTTGATCTTTCTTAGTAGGTGTTCAAGGTCTGTGAGGTTTTCTGCTAGTATTATGGTGTCATCTGCATATCTTAGATAGTTGATATTCCTTCCTCCTATTTTCACTCTTCCTTCTTCTGTGTCCAAGCCTGCTTTTCTTATAATATGTTCTGCATACAAGTTGAACAGACAGGGTGAAAAGATACAGCCTTGTCTGACCCCTTGCCAATTGGGAACCATTCTGTTTCTCCATATTCTGTTCTGACAGTAGCCTCTTGTCCTGAGTACAAATTCCTCATCAGGACTATCAGATGTGTTCGCACTCCCATATCTTCAAGGGCATTCCATAGCCTTTAATAATCTATGCAGTCAAAGGCTTTGCTATAGTCTACAAAGCAAATACTGATTTTCTTTTGGAATTCCCTGATTCACTCCATTAGCCATTGTATGTTTTTAGTGTGGTCTCTTGTGCCTCTTCCTTTCCTGAACACCGCTTGAACCTCTGCAATTTCTCTCTCTATGTATGGTTGGAGTCTAAATTGCAAAATTTTGAGCATAATTTTGCTTGCATGGGAGATCAGTGCTATGGTTCTATAATTGCTGCAGTCTCTTGTGTCTCCTTTTTTGTTGATGGGGATGTATATTGATCACTTCCAATTGGCCATCATTTTGTTTTCCATATCTGTTGACATATATTGGTTAGCACTAGAGTTGATTCTGACAATGTGGATTGCAGCAGTTCAATTGGAATATCATTTGTTCCTGGTGATTTGTTTTTTACTATTTCTTTTATTGCATTTTCCACCTCACTTTTTAGAATTTGGGGTTCATCTTAATATGGCTCTTCATTCCAAGTGTTCTTCATTTTGTCATCTCTTTTGTATAATTCTTCTGTGTATTGCATCCAGTGTCTTTTTATTCCTTCCTGGTCCTGAATTATGTTATATTTGTTGTTATTGATCATCCCCGTCCTTGGTTTGAATTTTCCTTTGATTTCTTAGATCTTATGAAATAGATCTTTTGTTCTTCCCTTTTTGTTGTTGTTGTCTTCTATTTCTCTGCATTAGTCATTGTAGTCATTTCCTTTATCTTTCCACACAAGCCATTGTACCTTTGCATTCATAATTCTTAGTTTGTTCCTACTTCCCTTTTGTTTTTCTTCTCTTCTTTTCTTTATTGCTTGTAGTGTTATTTCTGACATAGTTTTTCCCTTTATTTTTGTTTATTCAAAATTTCTGTCTGCATTCTTCTTTTATTATGTCCCTGGCTTCAGACCATAGTTCTTCAGGTTCTCAGTCTATTTTCTTTAGTAGTGCAAATCTGTTTCTTATGTTGTCAATAAATTATGTTTATTACTTAGATTCTATTTTGGTATAATCACTGGTTTTGTTTTCTTCTGGAGTCTTACTCTTATTTTGAAAGGAATAATTCATGATCTGTGCCACAATTGGTGTCTGGTATACTCTTGGCCACCAGTATAGAATTCTGCCATCTTTTGCTTCCAATTATATAATCTATTTGATTTCTGTGTTGACCATCTGGTGACGTCCATGTGTATAGCCTTATTTCTGGTTGTATGAAAAATGTGTTTGCAATAAATAGGTTGTTGGCTTCACAAAAATATATGAGACATCCACTGGTTTCATTTTTTTTGCCTAATCCAAATCTGCCTACTGTTTTTGATTCTTGGTAATCAGGCCCAATCCCTTTTCCTCTTTGCCCTCCTGCTCAGCTGAGCAGGCAGAGTCTGGGCTCAGTTGGTGATTAGCCCCAGTGCCCTTGCCTCTTATGTTCTAAACACTTCTAGAACACATCAATTCAATCAAAGTAATTAATTTAATATCTACATCTGCTCCACCAGAAAACTGAATTTTACTTGTCTTATGACACATGCATCTGAACAATGTACTTTCTGAAAAGCTACATGAATGGCTGTTTCAAGGCAGATCTACTTTTTGGTGACTTTTGAAATCCTCTTCAGTCTTACAGATTTATGATTATTCCCATATGCTCATGCATTTTTAAATAGGTACTATTTCCAGAATAGTTTATGAATTAAGATTTTACTAAATTTAATAAAGAGAACATTTGGTGGGTGGGGGGAAATAAATGAAACAACAACAAAAAAGACTTGTTTAGGTACATTGTGATGATGGATGACACTATTAATTCTATTTTTGTTTGAGCATGTCTCCATATTTGTAATAATTGTATTAGTACCTACAGTAAAATCAGCAGGAGTTTTTGAAAGCCCCTTCTATATTTCATAATCTAGAAATATAAAAATAATATAAGCAATTTTATTTTATACTTGCATTTGTAGGCTTTCTTTTCTTTTCTTTCTTTTTTGGTAATCTTGGAAATCTATCTGACATTACATATCATACAAACAGATAAGCATGTGAAAATATTAACATCTGTAAACTTGCTTTTAATTGCAGATAAATAGAATTCCTATTGTACACCAACCTGGAAATAAAGAGTCATATAACAATGGTGAGGTAAAGCAAGGTAAAGCCATAATCTCAAAAATTTCTTAGTATGAAAATCAGCTGGACTTGGGGGACCTTCTCATCCATCTTCTCAGATGAATATGGGCAAGTACCCTGGCCATAATGCCCCTTGTGTTTCCATGGGCAGATGTTGACTAGCTGGCCAATCTGGCCAGAAAAACCTCCCAGGTTAGTCACTTCCATAAACCATATGACTTTATGATTCAGGAGAGGGTCAACCCAGGCCAAGCCACACACAACCTGGAGCATAAACCAAGGAACCCCTTTTCACTAAAAAGATGTCCCCGGAGTGCTCACCCCAAACCTAAACATCTTTCTTTTGTGAACTATCTTGCCACCCCAGGGGCAAAGATTACCTTAGCTCCTGGTCCCCATAAGGCCACCTAGAGCACCCCCAAGGCCACACTGTATGTTCCCATGTCATTGCCTGCATCAGATAGATGCACCCCATCACTGTGATATACCTTCAACTGGTGATATTTGATCTCTGGATGTGACAAAAAATTCCTCAAGCCCTATGTCATAGTGTTCTTCATTTCCTTACTGACTTTATGCCTAGTCCTATCCGAATACTTGGGGTGCCCTTCATCCCTACAATTCCTTCTAGGAGGGAGGGCTGACCAAACCAGGACTACCTCAGAACACCTCCATTCTAACTCTGCCATATGCTCCTTGCTGGGTAATAAGGGCTTTCCCTTTGACCAAACCACAGCTATTGTCCCCAACATGTATTATGACTATATCGGATACCACAACCCTCTTTTCCTGCAGCAACAGAGGGAGCAAGCCTGACTACTTCATACCATGCTGAGCCAGTCACTCAATTTTGGTGGTTGTAGATACCTTGGGGTGTCACTCTTTGGACATGAATAGCCACCCATCATCATCATCATCATCATCATCATCATCATCTATATATCCCACCTCTCCCAATGGATCGAGGTGGGAGTACAGCAAAAAAGGATAAAACAACGAAGATAAAACAAAGCGATAAAGCATAACAACATTACAATAAAGTTTAAGAAGCATTAAAATTACATATACCCTAAAAAGACAATAAAATTAAAATTTCAATTACATTTACTAATACAAATCTGTGCTATAGTGGAGGTCCTCCTTCCCTGGGGATCATTAGTCACGTGTTATTTTAGGTTGTGTGGGTAAGTCCACCAGAAGAGTTCTGTTTTGAATGCCTTTTTAAAGGCCTCCAGCGTGGAAATAGTACGAACCTCTTCCAGCAGGCTATTCCATAATTTAGGGACCCCAGCCGTAAATGATTTCTGGGAGGTAGAAACCAACCTAACATTATAATATTCCAATAGTTTTTCCCAGAAGTTCTGAGAGTGTGGGGCGGATTATGTAGGGAGGCGTTCCTTCAAGTAACACGGACCCAAGCAATATAGGGCTTTATAGGTAATAACCAACACTTTGTATTGAGCCCGGAAGCTGATCGGCAGCCAAAGAAGGGCTTTCAACACCGGTATAATGTGGTCTGCCCTAGATGTTCCAGCAACCAACCTGGCTGCCGCATTTTGAACTAATTGAAGCTTCTGAACTTGGTACAAACATAGCCCCATGTAGAGCATGTTACAGTAGTCCAAACGAGAAATTACCAGAGCAAGTATTACTGCTTCAGGGTCTTCCCGGTCCAGGTAGGGACACAGTTGGTGAATCGGCCAAAGCTGATTCCAAGCACTCCTGGCCATCACATCTACTTGAGATGTCAACTGTAGCGATGAGTCCAGGAGTACTCCCAGACTGCGTACTTTGTCCTTTAAGGGAAGTGTGACCCCATCCAGGACTGGATGACATAATTCCCTTCCCAGACCAGGGGTTCCTATCATGAGTACCTCTGTTTTCTCTGGATTCAGTTTGAGTTTGTTTTCCCTCATCCAGCCCATTACTGACCCAAGGCAGGCATCCAGAGGACCAACACCATCCTTAGTTACCGCAGCTGTCAGAGACATAGAGAAATAAAGTTGGGTATCACCAGCATATTGATAAACCCGTGCCCCATATCTCCGGATGATTTCTCCCAGCGGCTTCATGTAAATGTTAAACAGCATGGGGGACAGTATGGCACCCTGCAGGATGCCAGATGTCATCCCCCTTTCAGAGGAGCAACTGTCCCCCAGCCTCACTATCTGGGATTTGCCCGAGAGGGAGGACCGGAGCCACTGGAGCACAGTGCCCCCGATACCTAACTCCCTCAAGCGTCCTAGAAGGATACCATGGTATATGGTATCAAAAGCCACTGAGATGTCCAAGAGCACCAACATGGTCACACTTCCCCTGTCTATGCCCAGATGGAGGTCATCTACTAAGGCAACCATGGCAGTCTCAACTCCGTATCCCACCCTGAAGCCAGTTTGAAATGGGTCCAGATAATCGGCTTCATCCAAAACTGCCTGGAGTTAGAAGGCAACTGCCCTCTCGATCACTTTGCCCAAAAAAAGTAATAGCGAAACCGGTCTATAATTGGTTTTTTCCAGGGGATCCAGGGAGGGCTTTTTTAAAAGTGGTTTTACCACCACTCGTTTTAAACATGGTGGAAATTTGCCCTCCTTGAAGGATTTATTAATTATTTTTTGTAGCAAGAGTTTTACTAAGTTGCCTCCCTGGATGGTTAACCATGAAGGGCATGGATCGAGAGGGCAAGTCGTCCTCCTAACACATCCACGAAGTTTGTCCACTTCATCGGTATTTACAAATCAAATATATCCAGTTTAATACAGTCCACAGAGTCCCTGGACATCTCTCTTATTGGCTCTGTTACAATGCTCATGTCCAGATTGACCTTTATCTGAGAGATTTTATCTATGAAAAAGTCATTAAAAGTGTCACAGCAGGCTTTAGTTGGTTCTAATAGTGGGTTCAGGGTGGGAGGCAGTTATGTTAATTCCTTCACCACCCTGAATAGCTCTGCTGGACGGGACTTTCTAGATGCAATATGTGCAGCATAGAAGGATTTCTTTGCTGCATCTATTGCCACTCCATAAGAGTCTAAATGGCTTCTTAGGAGTGTCTTGTCAGATAAACATTGATGTTTCCACCAGCAGCGCTCTAGTCATTGTGTAACCTGCTTCATCTGGCGAAGCTTTTCTGTATACCAAGGTTTTTTATTCAAGGAGGGTTGGTAAGGATGCTCGGGAGTGATAATGTCTACAGGTCTGGTAAGGTCGTTGTTACAGGTATCTACCAGAGCTTCAACAGAATCACCGTCATTCCCAACCATAAAACCCTCTAGGGCCTCTTGGAACCTTTTGGGTTCCATCAGCCTTCGAGGGCGGACCATTCTAATAGGTCCTCCACCCCCGAGGGGGATATGGGTAGCAACCTTGAGTCCTACTTTGACCAGGAAATGGTCTGCCCATGGCAGAGCAGAAATTCGAATCACTTCTGCCCATGGTTGCTCCTGATCTGTGCAAAAGATCACATCGAGTGCATTACCAGCACAATGTGTAGGACCCAAGACTAGTTGGGACAGGCCCATGGCTGTCATGGAAATCATGAACTCCCGAGCTGCACCTTTCAGATTTAATAGGCCGGACTCGAAGGGGATGTTGAGGTCCCCCAGGATAAAAAGCCTGCGGGGCTCCAACACCAGCTCTGAGACCAGCTGTGCCAGCTTGACCAGGTAATCTGTTAAGCAACGTGGTGGATGGTATACCAACAGAATCCCCAGACTGTCCCTAGCTTTCATGGTCAGGTAAATACACTCAATGTAATCCATTTTCCAGATAGGTCTCCTGGTCAAAGTGATGGTATTCTTATGGACCAAGGCCACTCCCCCCCCCTCACCCACTTTCCCTAACCTGCTCCTTAACTGCATACCCGACCGGGAGAGTCTTAGCCCAGATGACACTACTATCCTCTCTCAGCCAGGTTTCAGTGAAGCATGCCAGATGGGCATTCTCTTCTTCCAACAAATCATAGATGACGTGAAATTTGTTCCTTACCGACCTGGCATTGCAAAGGAGCAAGGTGAGGGTCTGTGGTGTGGTTGGGTCAACTCTCGGTTCTTTTAGGCTAGCAGGGTGAGTGGACGGTGGGATAGATTTCAAGTATCGATGCCATCTTCCCTTTTGTTTCACCCCCACCCTGTTAACCCTGTATCTCCCCTTGCCCCACACTACTCCTATTGTTCTTTCCTGGTCAGTACCCATTAACAATTGTCTCCCTGACACATTATACAGGTATTATTTCACAGACCTATCGCCGCCCCTTGACATAGATAATAAAGCGGAGCTCTTCTTATATTTCTCTCCTTAAAGTCAGTCTAGCTCTAAAGAGGTGCCGCTCTCACTGGCTCCTTGCAACCCACCCTCTGAATATAAGGTTGGTAGTTGCCTCCTAGGGACACCGCTCTTACCGGCCCCCAATTTATTGCCCTCGTTTAGCCAATGAAGAGAGTCCTAGAGGTGCCACTCTCACTGGCACCTCCCTCTCTCTTCTGATGTATATCAGCTCAACACAATGATCTCTGACCAGGACAAATTAATAGAGTTTACCGCTTCCACCGACTCCTCTTATTCCTCTTACTGCAACTAATGGGCATAACATAGACTACTGTAAGTTAGGAGCCAATGGAAATATATGGCCCTTTTATACAGAGGTAAGGGTATTGTAACTGACTGTAATAGCAGATGATAACAGATAGGTCATCAAACTCCACTAGGAGACTCCTTGTTGATCCCTTCGCTGATATTACTGTCATGCTGCTAAGGGAGGTGGGGAATGATGGAACTTCCCTGTTCCTCCTGCCAGTCTCAGCATTCCTTCCCCTCAGGTGCAGTTGATGTTACTTGCTGCCACCAGTGCTGGGAGGTTAATGCTGAGAGGCTGGGGGGTGTTTTCAGCAGCCTTTCAAGCTGCCCCCTCTCTTACCGGCCCCAAATTTGGAGAGCTGCCAGGCTGCCCAGATGTTCTCAGTAGCTAAAGAGACCTCCCTGCCACAACTAGGTGCTGGGAGAGGTGTTCCAGCGAGGTGTTATGCCTGCATTCTCCTGACTCCGCTGCTTCTGAGGCTGCTACAGGGCCACCCAGATGTCTCAAATTGGGCTCAGGAGTCCTCTGCTCAGCCTCCAGACACTGCCTCAGCTGCCACTTGGTGCTGGGAGAGGTGTTCCAGCGGGGTTTTATGCCCACATTCTCCCAACTCTGCTGCTTCTGAGGCTGCTGCAAGGCCACCCAGGTGTTTCAGATTGGGCTCAGGAGTCCTCCACTCAGCCTCCGGATGCTGCCTCAGCCACCACACACATGGCTGTGGCTGCATGTTAACCTGGACACACTCTACCAAACATCTCAACATAAAATGAAGAAAATTGGACCATGTATAATTAGTAAGAGTAAACTATATATTCTAGGATGGGACAAATATATCTTCTACAACACACATTTCAACCTCTCAATTTCTTTATGTGTTGAGTTGGGTAGCTCTCCCTACTGGGTAGATGAAGGCCTACCTATAAGTGTGCACCCACCAGCTGCAGCTGGCTTTCCAGACAATGTCCCTAGGCAGGCCCAAAGATCCCCCAGAAACTGGCCTCTGAAAGTCCAATGAGCCCATGTGCCAGCTGTTGAGTGTCCACAGGCTCACCTGGTCAACAACACTATAAAGTCTGCCTTATAACTGAGGAGGGGGTGCACTGCTCCCACCACCAGTTTTCACACAGCGATGAACAATCCTAGTCCAAATTGTGCTATTTTTTTCACTCCTTGCTTTTAGCAGAGGTGGAAGATGCTTCGCCCTCACTAATCTCACTTGGCATCACTTCACCAAGTGAAACTGATCCTTCTCATTGCAAAGCCTGCTGCAAAGTCTCTAAATTTGCAACCTCTACATCTGAGTATGTGCCAAAAAGGAGGCTGAGCTGGGAGTGGCTGAGGCTTATGTGGACTTCAATTCTACCCCTGAGATCAGTGCAAAGCAAATCTAGCCTACCTCCTCAGACCATAGAGTCATGGCAATGGAATAGTACCATAATTATGATTAATCTACTCTTTATAAATGGATTCACATGTAACAGGCTGAAGGGAAGGGAAGCCACTGGGTCTGGTCTTCCTTGTTTGTGCATTTAATTTAGCCTTCTTTTCCATGTTCTTATCATTGAGATCATAGAATCATAGAATCATAGAGTTGGAAGAGACCACAAGGGCCATCCAGTCCAACCCCCTGCCATGAAGAACTCAAAATGAAAGAATCCCCAACAGATGGCCATCCATGTTAGGTTTAAATGGGATATAGAGTCAATGTTAAAATGTTG
>CM034706.1:59716522-59730369 GCA_020142125.1 Phrynosoma platyrhinos | reverse complement strand
TGTGGTCATCTGTTCTAGAAAGGCATCATCCAGTTTCTCTGCCTGAGTCGAGGGTCTGTAGTAGACTCCTACAATAACATCCCTGTTGTTTCCCTCCTCTTTAGTATTTATCCAGATGATCTCCACCTGGCTTCCAGGGTTGATGTCCTGGATTTCTTCATTGGTGTAAGTATACCTGACATATAATGCTATTCCTCCTCCTTTCCTGTTTGGCCTGTTTCTCTTGAAAAACAGAAAAACCCCTGCATTTCTACATTCGAATCATGAGACTCATCCCACCAGTTTTCAGTGATGCCTATTATATCATTTTTGTTTTGTTGTGCTAGGAGTTCAATTTCATCTTGCTTGTTTCCTTCTTACATTTAAATGTTATTTTTATCTCAAGTAGTCTTTTTACCTTCTTTGATCATCCATTCATTTTTCTCCAGAGCTCTATCTGAATTATTTTATTTATTTTATTTTATTTTCTCCTTTCTCTTGTTCAGTCCTTGTAACCAAGTTACCAGACTACAAGTCCCAGTAGGCACCTTTCAGGTTGGTCCTCCTACCTAGGTTTCTTGCTTCTGCTTCTCCTTTCTCTTCCATCTTTTAAGGATGTTTCTCTTTACTGTCTTCTTACATTTAAACATTATTTTTATTTAAAGTAGTCCTTTTTGTTAGGAATGTTGGGATATGTAGTTAAAGTGGAAATGTACAGATGTGGGAAAATTTCTACTGGAAAAGTTTTTGAGCCTGCAGTGATAAATGGTAAACAACTCACACAGAACACGTAAAGGTCAGTGGTTTGGAAACAGAGAAAGATAGAACATAAACATTAGGTCATCTTGTTGTGTGTGAACCAGGATCACATGACACATGACTCACAGGCCATTGTTCATGCACTCTCTACCTGCATAATGGATGTATATAGTTAATTTCTATTTACTTTGAAACCAAGAATAAAACCTTTGAAGAATCTCTGGGCTGTGTTTTCATGGCAAGATGCTGGAAACGGCAGAGAGCTGCATTACAGGATGGTGAGCTCAGCTCAGCTCTGATCCAGAGACAAGGATGGCTGATGAATGAAATGAAGGATGGCACAAGTTCTCTGCTATAACACCATAATAAATCAACACTTTTACCTTCTTTGATCATCCATTCACTTTTCTCCAGAGCTCTATTTTAAGTATTTTATTTATTTATTTTCTCCTTTCTCTCGATCAAACCTTCTAAGCAAGTTACTAGACTACAAGTCCCAGAAGGCACCTTTCCAGTCAATCCTCCTTTCCGGCTTTCGTACTTCCACTTCTCCTCCATCTATTGAAGATGTTTCTTACTCTTGAGTCACCCACGTGTAAGTGTCATTTCCTCTATATTACTCCTTTACCCTTTTCTCTTTTTATGTTTAGTCACCCCAGGTGTTTAATCAATCCAAACATCTCCACTATTTCCTTCGCTTTTATAACTTTTTATTTATCTCAGATTCTTCCAATCTCTATCTCTTTTTCTCTTCACCTCTGTTTCTCTGCCTCTGTCCATTTCTCTCTGTTGTTTTCACAATATCTATCTCTGTATGCTGCACTTTGTTTTTGTACCAAAGAGCTCTCCTGCTCAAGGTAAATTGTTTTCCATAATTTAGATACTGTAGATGACTTAAATGAAGTTTGATTTTGTATATATCAAGGTTGGGGTGCTGTTACTTACCTTGGCTTCCTCCACGCAGTTGCGTTTAGCCCCCTGGTTTCCTCTGTCTCCTGTTTAAGATATTGCCTGGGTTATAGGCAGGAATCCAATCTTCTTGGGGCACTTCTGTTCTCTCTGTACCCAGAAAGAAATTTATTTTATTCTAGACTGAGGAATTGGCAAAAATATCTCCCCAGTATCTCTTTTTCCATGTTGTTGGAGGGATGTGAGGAGTTACCCTTCGACCCAGCATCTTTCCCAACCAGAAGTCCCTGATTAGGTGACTTTTGATTAGATCAATACATACATCCATTATCAAAATTTCTCAAATAGATCTCAGTGGGTGGAGTGATAATAATGGAGGAAAACTGATCTGACTCTAATGTCACTGAATATGATAGAATAAGGATTGTGGCCTCTCCTGTCTAATTGTAATTTTCCCATTTCTGTACCCAAAATGTTGCAGTACAGTTTTCTTATTTTTAGGTTGTGTCATTGTTCATAAAAATCTGAGTATAAAAATGTATTTCTCCTACTGCTCTAATTAGACACTTGCTTCCTCTTTTAATTCTTGATTTTTTTTCTCTCTCTTCTTATCTATCACATCTCTTCACCTTTGGGCTAAAGATCTTCTCCTTCCCTTCCCTCTCCCTCATCTTTCTTCTCCCTTCACCATACTTATAACTCATGCCTACACTAAAGTTTCCTCTTACTCTCTAATCCCTCTCTTTTTACAAATCCTGCATAAATGGCTTCTCCTTCCCTTTTCTTCCTCTCTCTCCTTCTTTCCCATCTCACTTCTCCTTGTTGTGCTTGTCTTGTTCCTTTTGTAGCTTTCCTGCCTCTTGTTTTTACCTTTCCCCTTCTCCTTCTTCCAGTATGATTTCCCTGCTCCCTCCTTCCCCATCCCTCTATTTTTCCTCTCATCTGCTTTCTTCTTCTGTCCCCAGTTCTCCTAGCTATTTTCAACATCTTCCCTCTCCCACCCTCACTTTCTGTATCTCCAATTCTTTGTCTTTTTCCCACCACCACCACTAAGAAAAACTTAAAACCATTACTGGTATATTAAATTCTTAGAATTTTAATACTGTAAGTAATATGCTTTGGATTAGACATCTATGGCTATGATTGCCTGGCTAGCCTCTATTGATTATAATGATTTTTAACATAATTATAATAGTTACTATTTTGGAAGTGAGGAAAGTTTCTCCAACCTGGCTGTTTTTAGTTTTTTAAAAAGTGTGGTAGCAGTGGTTATTTAAAGAAATGCATTTAAAATATGTGTGGAAACTTTTTTTTCTTGGAATGTATTATTATTATTATCATTAGACTATAATTCCTGCATGTTAAAGTGAGTGTTCGCTATAGTGTTAGAAAAGGGAACAGTTTGGATTGTTATTGTATTCTAAAAGTAATCCCCCCCCCCTTTGGTTAGACTACAAGTATCTTGAGATGGTAAAAGTAATGCTTTCAGTGGTGATAAAATAGAGGGAAACTGTTTTTCTCCTCTTCCTTACAATGTTTGGAAAATTTAATGTACATCCAGATGATTTCCTCCTTTGTTTTACTTTTCTTTTTTTATTTGAATGACTTGTTCTTAGCAACAGTGGCTGATGCTTTGTTTATTATTTTTAATGACATTGACACCACTCCCACCATGACACCTCCAGAGGCCATTCCTAGGTCCTAGGTTTTGGTCTTGAAATCTCTGGAATGCTTATGGCATGCTCATCCTAGTTCTTGCAGCTACTGCAAACTTGTTTTCTTTCCCTTCATTACAATTTGTTTGTCCAAAAGGTGGAAGAGGCAACAAGGGGACAATATATTTTAGATCTGATCCTAACCAACAGGGATGACCTGGTCAATGGGGTGCAAGTGGTGGGAACCTTAGGAGGGAGTGATCATATTCTCCTGGAGTTTCTTATATAGTGGAAAGGAAAAGCTAGGCATAGTCAAACACTCATTCTAGGCTTTAGGAGAGCTATTTCAACACACTCAGGGAAACACTGGGAGTGATCCCATGGCCAGGAATACTAAAGGAGAAGGGAGTTCAGGATGGATGGAAGTTTCTCAAAAGGGAGATACTGAAGGCACAATCTCAAACTGTTCCAATGAGAAGGAAAAATGAGAAATGTCTCAGGAAACAAGGTTGGATGACAAAAGAACTTTCAACAGAACTATGTTTTAAATGAGAGATGTATAAGAAATGGAAAAGGGGCGAAAACACTAAAGAGGAATTCAAAAAAATAGTTAGGGGTAGGGGTAAAGAGGAATTCAAAAAAATAGTTAGGGGTAGGGGTAAAGTCAGAAAAGCCAAAGCACAAAATGAGCTCAGGCTTGCTAGAGCGGTTAAGCACAATAAAAAGGAGTTCTTTGGGTATGTCTGTGGCAAAAGAAAGAAGAAGGAAAGAAGATGGAAATGGTAGGGCCACTGTGCAGAGAAGATGGAGAAATTCTAAAAGGGGACAGAGAAAAGGCAGAACTACTTAACATCTTCTTTGCCTCACAAAAGGAAGAGGCTGTTCAACCTGAAGAAAATGGAGCAGAGGACACAATAGAGGAAATGCAGCACAAAAAATAAGTAAAGATAAAGTAACCAGGAATACCTGGTTAACCTAAATGAATTTAAGTCTCCAGGACCAGATGAACTACATCCAAGGATATTAAAAGAACTGGCAAATGTAGTCTCAGAGCCACTGGCAATCATTGAGAAATCTGGAGAACAGGAGAAGTCCCAGCAGACTGGAGGAGGGAAAACATTGTCCCCATCTTCAAAATGGGGAAAAAAGAGGATTCCAACAATCACCCACTAAGTCTGATATCAACACTGGGAAAGATTTTAGAACAGTTAATTAAACAGAGAGTCTGTAAACATTTAGAAGGGAATGCCATAATCACTAAAAGGCAACATGGGTTTCTCAAAAACAAATCATGCCAGACTAATCTGATCTCACATATATATATATATATATATATATATATATATATATATATATATATATATATATATATATATATATATATATATATATATATATATATATATATATATACATACATACATATATATATAATTACCAGCTTGCTAGATGAAGGAAATGCGGTAGACATAGCATAGCTTGATTTCAGTAAGGCCTTTGACAAGGTCCCATATGATATTCTTGCAAACAAGATAGTAAAATGTGGGCTAGACAATACAACTGAACTGGTTGACTGACTATTTCAGGTCAGGCCTCACCTGAAATACTGTGTCCAGTTCTGGGCACCACAATTCAAAAAGGATGTGGAGAAACTGCAGTGTGTCCAAAGGAGGGCAACTAAAATGGTGAAGGGTCTGGAAACCAAGCCCTATGAGGAACGACTTAGGGAGCTGGGGATGTTTAGCCTATAGAAGAGAAGGCTGAGAGGTGATATGATAGCCGTGTTTAAATATTTGAAGGGATGTCATATTGAGGAGGGAACAAGCTTGTTTTCTGCTGCTCCAGAGACTAGGGCCCGAAACAATTGATGTAAGCTCCAGAAAAAGAGATTTCACCTCAACATTAGGGGGAACTTCCTGACAGTAAGGGTGGTTCGACCGTGGAACACTCTCCCTCAGAGAGTAGTGGAGTCTCCTTCCTTGGAGGTCTTTAAGCAGAGACTGGATGGCCATATGTCAGGGATGCTTTAATTGGGAGTTCCTGCATGATTGGGGGTTGGACTGGATGGCCCTTGTGGTCTCTTCCAACTCTATTATTCTATGATTCTTTGATTCTATGACAGTAAAGAGAGACATCCTTAAAAGATGGAGGAAAAAGGAGAAGCAGAAGCAAGAAAACTAGAAAGGAGGACTGACCAGAAAGGTGCCTTCTGAGACATAGTAGATTACAAAGATTAGTGGCATAGAAAAAGACAAGGATAAGAGAATTTTTTTTATATATTTATTTTTTTAAATATAAAATTTTTATTAGTATATAAAAGAAGAATACATACATGTAGATACACATACAATTACATACATCAACAGTGGAAGCGTTACATACATAAGAAGATTAAAAGAAAAAACAATAACAACACCTAGCTTGAAAGGACTTACAAACATTAATCTATGCTAACTAACTTTCAAGGCTAAGAGAATTGAAGATAAAAGACAAGAGTATCTCCAGTCTACAAAAAATAAAAAATAAAAAATAAATTTAATAAATATAAATATAGTACTATTTCGAAGGGATATAGTCTGATGTATATACTGTTCAGATTACTGTTAGAGATTGTAATTTTTAAAATTTAATAAAAAAATTAGATATTGGTTATCTAAGTAAATAAATTTCATACTCTGATTAAAATGAAATGCACTGCTAGATAGATATAAATTGATATGAATTTTGGATATCTTTTTTCTTCCTTTGTTGTAAGGTTAATTACATGAGCAATTAATTAATTCTAATAGTCCACTGTTTGTGGACATGCAAAATAGTAGAGGGCTACTGGATTAAAGTAAGCAAAACAATCAAAATAATTTTAAAGAAGGAAATAGCTTTCAAACCCGAACTTTATTTGCTAAATATGTGGGACAAAGAATTGGAAAGGGAAGTAGGAAAAGTGTTATTTTACTTAGCTACCACTGCAAGGATAACATTGTGTCAATTTTGGAAAAAGAACTATGTGCCCAAGTTGAATGATTGGATTATTAAATTTTACGATGCAATTGAAATGGACATAATGACCGAATATTTAAGAGGAAATAATTTAGAAAACAATCTGAGTGAATGGGAACCTGTGTTAAAGTATTTAGAAAAATATTGGGGTAAGCTAGCAACAATTGCCTTTTAAGTCTCTTTGTAGGGAGAGAGGGAGATAAAGAAGTAGCAATATATATATATATGTGTGTGTGTGTGTGTGTGTGTGTGTGTGTGTGTAGTTATTGAGGTATGATTGAACATTGAACACTATGAGATGTACTAGGTTTTCTAAAATAGAAAGGCAACAAATATTGTGAAAATATTGCCAAAAATATATGGAGGTATTCACAAAAAAATCTGAGATTTCATCAAATAAATTGCTAATTGATTGTGGCTATTATTAGAATTTGAATAATAGGATAAAAATTAATTAATTGACAATAATAGGATAAACAATTGATTAATGGTGTTAGTGACAAGATCACCAACAACAAAAATGCAATCTCAAATACAGATGCTACAGCAAAGAAGACCATTGCTAGAATCTAGTAAGATTAAAAATGCCAATATGATGATCCTGGAGGAGATAAAAAAGTTAAGACAGGAGATGAAAAAAATATAAGTCGGAAGTGAAACAGGAAATGTAGGATATGAAAGAGGACATGAAAGTAATGAAAGAAGAAATCAAGCGGGTTATAAAATCAGAGGTGAAAGAGGTGGTAAATTTTGTTGAATATTGTTGGAACTAAATCAAGGAAAAACAAAGATAAGAAGATTAGAGAAATATAATGAGGAATTACAAGAAGAGGTGAAAATATTAAAGAAAAGTCAAGAAAGAGAGAGATGGAAGAGAGAATAAGAACAGAGCAAAAAACAAGAGAAAGTCTAAAAATTAGATTCCTAACTGAACAAAAGGGAGAAAATTTATATGAAAGATTAACTCCAATTTTGGCAAACTTTATGGAATGAGAAAAGGATGAATTTCATTTTGAAATCAATAAAATGTACATAATAAACTCCTGGATAACTAAAGAGAGAAAAATCCCTAGGGATGTGGTAATTTACTTTGTAAGAATGCAAATTAGAGATCAATTGCTAAGTGTGCATCTAGAAAAAGAACTGGAAATATAAGGATCCGATATTCAGATATATAAAGATGTGCCAGGTGAGACTTGAAGGAGAAGAAAAGAACATTCAACATTAACAAAAATATTAAGAAAATATGATATCTTTTATAAATGGGAAAACCCAGAAGGTGTCTCTTTCAAATTTAGATAGTAAAGATATAAAATAGATATGGCATTGAAAATAAGAGAAATGATAAAACATATTGGAAAGAGAATTGGAAGTTGAGATTACAACTAGCCAAACAACACAACAAAAAGAAAAGAAGATTTCAGACAAAGGAGATGATAAAGAACAGTCAGTACAACAAAGACAGTAAGAGATATTAGACCAAGAAGATGCTAAAGAAAAAGAACAGGAATATAAAATACAGAGAAATAAGAACAACGTGATAAGGAAATTACCAAGAAGTAGAAGACAGCAGAAGTAAGAGGAAAATGAAGATAGAGAAGAAGAAGAGAAGGGAGAAAATCTAAAATTCTAGCAGCAGAGCAACTGAGTCAGAAGAACTATCAGAAGAAGAGGATGTTCAAGAATACTAAGCTCCTCACCTGGAATGTGAAAGGACTTGACTCTCCACAAAAAAGAACATTTTTCATTTTTAGCGAAATTAGACTTGGACATTATCTTCCTACAAGAGACTCATATTTGTAAAAAAGATATCAGATAATTAAAAAATTATAAATTAGGAACCCTTTTTATATCTGCATCTGAAAAAAAGAAAAAAGGGGGTTGTTGTTTATGTTAGAGATAATATTGAAGTTAGAGAGTTATTTTCTGATAACAATGGCTATTTCATTGGGCTGGATATCAAGTGGGAACATTTAATGATATTGCTAATAGATGTATAGTCCCTTTAGATAATAAAAGTACATTTTATCAAAAAATATTGGAAACATTTCTGAGTATCCCCACGACAATATAATAATAATGGGAGACTGGAATGGTGTATTGGACCCCTTAATGGATAGGGGGAAAAAAGACAAAACAAAAATTAAATCAAGGGAAGCTCCCAAAATCCTTTTTCATGTTATTAGATACACTGGTTCTGGAAGATACATGGAGATGAAAGATGGTTAAATGCCTGTACTGCAGCCACTCACTCATAGACCACAAGGTTGCAAGTTCAATACTAGCCAGGGCTCAGGCTAGACTCAGGCCTGCATCCTTCAGAGGTCACTAAAATGAGTACCCAGCTGTTGGGGGCAATGAACTTACAGTTGTAAACCACTTAGACACCCCATAGCATGGTATGAAGCAGTATATAAATGAAGCTGCTTTGCTTTTTGCTTTAGATACAAATATGACTAAATGAGAGAATTTACCTTCTATTCTAATACACATGAATCCTGGTCTAAAATAGATATGTTTTTCACCACTTTGTCGATTAATACAAAAATAGAAAAGATAGAAATATTACCAAAATTTTTATAAGATCATAGTCCAGTTAAGTTAGTTTTAAAGAATACTAAAAAAGATTTTTGTTGGAGATTTGATGATTCATTACTAAGAGATGAAAAAATTCTCAACAAAGCAAAGGAGATATTAAAATATTTTTGAAGAAAATATGACAGAGGATATTGATATTAAAATAGTGTGGGAAACCAGTAAAGCAGTTATGAGGGTTTATTTTATTAAACAAAAAAAGAAAAAGAAAAAAGGGAAGATAAATTGATGGAACTGCAAAGAGATTTAAAGCAAATAGAGAATCAGTTGAAAAGAAATCAAGGAAAAAAAAAGCTGACAAACCAACAAAAAATAATACAAAATTCTATACTGTTAGTAGAAAAAGTAGAGAAGATGATGAAGTTTACAAAAGAAAAAATATTTTGAGTTCTCAAACAAACCAGGTAAATGGCTGGCAGCAAGACTGAAAAAAGAAAAAAAATAATCTCAAAACTAAATGTAAAGGATAAGATTTATACTAAACAAAATAATATCAAAAATTGCTTCTATGACTATTTGAATAGAATTTTAAAAGATTTATCTGGGATAGATGATCATTAGATGATATATCTAAATAAACAAGAGATTATGAAATTTAATGAAGAAGAAAGAAAAGAGTTGAATAGAGAGATAACAACAACAGAAATATTAGAGGCAATTATGTTGAGACAGTTCCAGGGAAAATGTTCAATGTGGTTTGATACAGAAGGGACCAGGCATGAAAGGGTCACAAGCAGCCATAATGACTAAGCACTTTTCACCAGGTGCTGAGTCAGGAGAAGTGACATCAGCTGATGATCACCAGGTGCTGCAAAGCACAGAAAAGGCTGCAAAACTGCCAAGTCACCTCAGATGAGTGACAGGTGTCAGGAGGATGTGTCATGTGTATATAGCCTTGTACATAGAGGAACCAAGATTAAAGCATATAATCCTCCCTGCTCACTCTGGTCATCTGAGACTAACTTGCTACAGCCATTAAAATCTAGGCTATCTGCAACCTCCCAGAGGGCATTTTCGATAGTCACCCCCAGATTATGAAACAGCCTACTGGATAAGATCCATCAGATTACAATGCTAAACAGCTTTAAAAAGGCTGTCAAGACAGATCTCTTCTGGCAGGCCTTTGCAGAATAGACTTTCTGGCCTCTGGAACTTCCTTATTCTGTTTTACTCTGCCATTTCAAATTTGTCTCCACCACCATCTTCACTATTCATTTGTTTTTGTTTTGTCATTTCTGCTTTTGCCATTCTTTGTTTGGATAATTTGGTTTTATTCAATTCTATGTTTTTATTCAATATGTTTTAATTAGTGCTTAATTTAATACTTTTTTAAAGGGGTGGGTGGGTATTGGTTTTAGGATTCTATACTATGTATTTTTATTGTTGTTAGCTGCCGCGATTGTGCTCAGAGGGCCGGGATATAAATAACATTATTATTATTATTATTATTATTATTATTATTATTATTATTATTATTATTATTATAAAGCTTGATCTGAGAGATTCCTGTAAAGAGTCTCGTTACTCTTTCTGGAAGGGGAGAGGTGCTTCTCCAGTTCACAAGCTACTGCCTGCATCTGAGAAGGTGGTGACCCTGGTGCTACACACTGATGTGGATCATCACATGCTGCATAACCATGTTAACAAGGATTATGGACCCAGTCTGCACCAGCAGATCTGCCTGGATGACCGTGTGAATAGCTGTTTGTGTACAGTTATCCAAAATAACAGTTTTAGCTGTCTGAGTGCTGGAAGGCAGAGAGTTAAGAAGCCAAGCTGCTTGCCATGCTCCTTATCTCCAGCAGATAGTGAGAGCTGGGAAGGCTGTAAACGTTGAGCCTTTGTCTTGTTTTGCTGCTAGCATGGATTTTGTAAAGTTCCCAAGGATAAATGATCAGAACTACTCCCGGTGGGCAGGTTATGCTGAGACAATCCTGATGAGGGAAGGGTTCTGGGATGTTATTAAAGAGGGTCCAACAGTGAAAAATGCTGAGCTTGATAGAAAAGCAAGAGCAACCATAAATCTTTCCCTGGACCCAAACCAATTAGACCACGTTGGAGATAAGAGATCTGACCAGGAGGTCTGGTTTGCATTGAAGAACGTGCACCAGTCAGACTCTGCTCTTTCCAAAATGCTTTGGAGCAAAAGGCTCTATGCCTGTAACAGTCCCCAAAGGAGCATCTGGCCACCATGAAGCATCTGTTTTTGCAGGTAGAATCCAGAATAAACCTCCCAAAAAACAAAAAGCATGTATCCCTCTGGGCAGCCTATCCAGTGGCTTTGATCACATACTGTAAAGCCTTCAGGAGGTGCCAGAGAGTTAGCTCACAATGGACTTGGTGTTGACATGTGTCTTGGAGGAGTGTCAGAGACGGCGTTTTGAGAGTGGCATTCAGAGACAGCAATATGCCAAGAAAAGATCAAACACACCATTGGAAACAGTTCAAAAAACTGAGAGTGTAACTGTCTGTAGAGCTGGACGATGTTATAATTGTGGTCAGTCAAGTTATTTTAGGAGGAACTGCAAGAAGCCACCTGCTGTCAGAAGGAAGGAATAACACTGGTCTCCTGGGAACAGGAAGGGAGCTGTTTCAGCAGTGAAAGACAGTGACTGTCAAGACCATCTCCCTGTTGCAGCCAGACATCTGTGGATGATCGACAATGGTGCAACTCACCACTTGGTGAACCAGAGGTCCTTGCTGAAGGACAGGAAGCCCTCATGTATTGACTCAGTGGCTTTGGCGGATGGGGTTTAAGCTAAATAAGTGACATGGGGACTGTACATTTTCCAGGGTTTGACAAACACTTTGAAAATGTGCTATGTGCTCCCCAGTTGCAAAATTGTTGGTTCAATGTGTCCTCACTGACTACAGATGGGTATGCCCTACATTTTGAGGGGGATGATTGTGTTATCACTATGGGGGCAGGTTTGTGCAAAAGCACATAAGCACAACAGGTTATACTACCTAGACACCCATGCAGAGTGTGCCCCAGTTGGCAATGTGCAACTGCACTCGAATTGCACACACTACCTTCATAGAGTGTTCGGACACACGGGCTTTACACATTTAGAAAACTGAGAAGTGTGTGCCCTGAGTTGAAACTGGATGAATGTAAGAACCATTTGGAATGCTCTGTGTGCAGCAAGATAAAGCTGAGGGCTTTTCCTGTTGCAAAGAGGAGCAAGTGCGCCATCCAGAGGCCATTCCAAGCTGTGTACACAGATTTGGATGGGCCTTTTGCCAAATCAGTAGGTAATAGTAGATATCTGATGGTGATAGTTGATAGACACACCAGGTACTCCTATGCCTACATGCTAAAGGAGAAGAATGAGGTGGCTGCCACATTCAAGAACTGGGTGGAAATGGTGGAAAGGGAGTTCAAGTACAAAGTTGGTACTCTGGTGAAAGACCGTGGGGGTGAATTTTTGTCTGTAATTTGCACAATTTGTTAAAACAGAAGGGCATCCAACATAACACCACCAACCAACCTCACAAGAAGATAGTTTGGTGGAGAGAAAAATTGCGGTGCTAAAGCAGATTAAGGACTGCATGCTGCTTGATGCAGTGGCCCCAGAGGGTCTTTGGGGGGAGGCAATCCTGACTGACTGCCACATCACCAACTGAGTGTGGAACTCTGCAGTCAAGTAAACACCCTCCTTTATGCTGTATGGGAGGCCACACAACCTCAGTTACCTAAGGGTGTTTGGCAGCATGCCAATGTTTGGGTTCCCCAGCTTTTCAGGAAGAAAGGTGACCCCAAGTGGTGCAGATTGATGTTTGTGGGGTACCAGGGAAACAGTTACAGGTTTTACCTGGGAAACAGCCATATTCTGTTGTCCAGGAGTGTAAATTTTGGGAAACACTCTGGGTGGGAAAAGATCCACATAAATCAGGAAATGTTTGTCAGATTGGAACAACTGGAAGGCAGTACTGGAACTGGAGGGGTAAAAACACCAGAGGCTACACCAGAAAGCCAGCCTAGCACTTCCAGGGAACCCACAGGTATACAGACCTCACCCATTACTGCACAAAAGTTTGAGACACCATCATCCACAGAGATAGGGGTACAGACAAGTAGTGATAGTGAGGATGAGAAGGGATGAACCAAGGTGATCATACCCAGGAGGACTCAGAGATTCAGGAGGCCACCTGAGCATTTTGTGGTACATGAGTGGTTGGAAGATCCTAGCCTGAGGACATAAGCAGAGATGCAGAAGATCTAGCAGAAGCATTGGAGTGCAGAATAAGTGTGGAAGCACTGGAGAAGAAGATAAGTGCCTGGAGTGATTATCCTTAGAACAACTGAAGAAGGTAATTTTTATAATTGGATTGAGGCTGTTTATAAAGAGCAAAAAGCACAAGTGCTCATTAATAGAGAAAGAACAAGAATCTGTAATATTCAAAGAAGCACATGTCAGGGATACCCTCTCTCTCCATTGTTATTCATTGCAACTTTAGAGATCTTGTGATCAGAAAGACAAAGGAATCACAGGGGTTAAAATAAAGAATAATGAAACCAAATGAAGAGCATACGTGGATGATATGGTGATATACCTCTCTGATCCTTTAGAAGATATTCAGAGATTATTGGAACAGCTAAATGAATATGGCCTGTATTCAGGGTTTAAAATTAATAAAGAAAATACTAAAGCATTGACTATGAATATGCCTCATAAAGAAAAAGAACTATTTACATTAAGATCTGGATTTAAAATAGAAAAGAAAATAAGATATTTGGGAGTTACAGTAACAACAAAAAACTAAGACTTATTTAAAAATATCTATCAAGAAAACTGGAGTAAGATCAAAATTAATCTAGAAAAGTGGAAAATTTTGCATCTATCACTATTAGGTCAAATTTCAGTGATAAAATTATATGTATTACTGAAAATGCTATTTTTATTTCACCATCAGAGGAGGAGCCAGAGGCAGAGCCTCTGAAGGCAAGCC
>CM034706.1:59702484-59716422 GCA_020142125.1 Phrynosoma platyrhinos | reverse complement strand
GGGATGAGTCCTTCCTGAATCTTCATTTGCAAAGAAAAGCCAGAGATTTTTATTTCAGGTAATTCCTATTATATTGAATGAGACACCTTTTAAAGAATGGCAGGGGATCATATCAAAGTTCATCTGGGTGGGGAGAAAACCCTGGATAAAAATTAAGGTAATGCAGGATGATATTAGCAGAAGTGGACTGGGATTACCAAACCTCAGATTGTATTATCATACTAGTGGTCTAGAATGGATAAAAGATTGACTTAATTTACAGAATAGAAATTTGCTGACATTAGAAGAAATAGAGGGTAGCCCCATGTAGAGTGCATTACAGAAATCCAGATGGGAGATTACCAGCACATGCACCACTGTCTCAAGGTCCTTTATTTCCAGGAAAGGGCACAGCTGACATATCATCCGAAGCTGATAACAGGAGCTACTGACTGTTGCATTCACCTGACTAGTCATTTGAAGCGACAGATCTAGGAGCACCCCCAGACTATGAACACAATCCTTCATGGAGAGTGTGACCCCATCCAGGACTGGAGGTTGCAACCTAATTCCTGGTTTCAGGGCTGCTACTGTGAGCACCTCCATTTTCTCTGGATTCAATCTCAATCTATTTTTCCTCATCCAGTCCATTTCTGCCCTAAGACAGTCATTGAGAGGAGAGATGCCATCAGGAGCCGAGGCCGATGATCGGGACATGGAGAAATAGATCTGGGTGTCATCAGTGTACTGATAACACCCAGCCCCATGTCTCCAGATGATGTTTCCCAGCAGCTTCAGATATAAGTTAAATAACATCAGAGACAGGATAGTATCTTGAGGAATGCCACAGGTGAGATCTTTTTTTGCAGGACAACTGTCCCCGAGTGACACCCTCTGGGATCTGCCTGAGAGGAAGGAATGGAACCACTGCAACTCAGTGCCTCCGATTCCTATTTCACCCAGACAATCTAAGAGGATGCCATGATCTCTTGTATTGAAAGCCAATGAGAGGTCTAAAAGCACCAACAGGGTCATACTACCCCGTTGATGCTTAGACAAAGGTCAAGGCAGTCAAGGCAACCATGGCAGTCTCCACTCCAAATCCCATCCTAAAGCCAGTTTGAAATGGATTTAGATAATCGGTTTCAGTCAAGACAGCTTGAATGATTTAATAAACAATGGTTGAAGGTGATGGAAAAGATACAATCCAGATTGAGTTAAAATAGAAAAAAAATGAATAAGAAATAGGTAATATAAGTTAGATCAAATAGGGAGAGCACATAAGCACATAATATATCTAATAACAATGAGAAACAAAATGAGTTTATTAAAATATTTGATTTAAATATATAGAAGTAGAGGAATATATGTACCATATTTTCCAGCATATAAGACAACTAGGCATATAAGATGACACCACTTTTCCAGTTAAAATATAGAGTTTGGAATATACTTGCTGTAAAAGATTACCAACACACAACGTATGTGCAATTTGCAGCCAAGTAAGTGACCCTGTGCATGTCACACACTCTCAGCCTCAGAGGATGGTAATGGCAACCCCCATTTGAAGAAACATGCCAAGAAAACTCCATGATAAAGTTGCCTTAGGGTCACCATAAATTGGAAAGGACTTGTAGACATACAAGAACAACAAAAAAGTCTGCAGTTGTTTCATAGGTAGTACATGGGAATAGGAGCCAACATGATGTAGTGGTTTGAGTGTTGGACTACCACTCTGATAATCTGGATTTGATTCCCCACTCTGCTATGAAACTCACTGGGTGAACTTGGACAAGTCACACACTCTCAGCCTCAGGGGAATGCAATGGCAATCCTCCTCTGAACTAGTCTTGCCAAGAAAACCCCAGGATATAGGTTCACCTCTTATCCGCTGCTTCCTCTTCACCTATTTTCTGCTGCTGCTTCCTCCTCCTGCCGCACGCCACACCATGCCACCCATTCCTCCCACCTCCTCCTCCTCTAACCTGGACTTCCTCTCTTCCTCCTCCTCCCACCTCACACTGCGCCACCCCTTCTTTCTCCTCCTCCTCCACCCGGCATATAAGATGACCCCCAACTTCCCCCTCCTCGCACTTCGCCACCTGTTCTTCCTCCTCCTCCTCTTCCACCCAGAGTATAAGATGACCCCTGACTTTGGAGAAGATTTTCCTGGGTTAAAAAGTCATCTTATATGCTGAAAAATACAGTACAGGTACAGGTACAGGTGCAGGTGCAGTTACAGATACAGATACAGATACAGATACAGGTATGAGTCAAGGTAACGGTATATATTTTTAAGAAAAGGTCAAAGTTATTTTTCTGATGATAATAAACCATGATTTAGATGCCTGGAAGTCTATTTAAGTAATTTTGTATTAGATGTTTTTAATGATAGGTTTATGTGTTTAGTTATATGTCACAGTGTTTGCATATGTTTTAGTTATGTGTGTTGTATGTTCTTTTATTATATATGTTGTATTAAAGTTACAAACTAATAAAGACTATTTTAAAAGCAATTACTTAATCAAAAATTTACCTAATTTACCTAATCAAAAGTGAGCTAATAAAAATAAAAAAAGAGAAAGGATCTATTTGAGAAATTTTGACAATGAATGTATGTATTGACCTAACGTAGGTGGTTCAAGTGGTTAAGACGCTGACTCTGTTGATTGCAAGATTGGCAGGCTGGCAGTTCGAGGCCCAGGTACTGCATGATGGGGTGAGCTCCTGTCACTAGTCCCAGTGTCTGCTGACCTAGCAGTTCAAAAGCATGCAAATGCAAGTAGATAAATAGGTACTACTTCGGTGGGAAGGTAAGGAGCATTCTGTGAAATCATGCTGGCCCCATGATCACAGAGTAGTCTCTGACAATGCTGGCTCTTCAGCTTAGTAGGAGATGAGTACCGCCCCCTATGGTCAGACACGACTTGACAACCTTGTCAGCGGGGAATACCTTTACCCTTTTAATTGACCTAACCCAATATTTCTACCAAGGGTCTTCTCTCTGAAAAGATAACAAAAATGGACATAGCCTGGCATCTCTTGGCAGGGAATTCAAAGTCCCGGGAGCAACAAGGTAGATTAATGCATTGGCTATAGTCAATGCAAAAGGAATATCTCTGCATTTAAACACCATCAGTTAACTAGAAGAGCCAACTGGATATTGTGGTTTGACTGCTGGAGTAGGACTCAGGGAGACCTGGATTTGAATCCCCACTCAGCCATAGAAAGTCACTAGGTGACCATGGACAAGTTAAAATCTCTGTCATATTTAGAGTAGAGCAATGTAGGGATGGAAGGAATATGCAAAAACACTGGGGAAAAATTATCAAAAAACATAATTTTTAAATGTCAGAAAATCCTGACAAGAAGAAAACTAAAATCTTTCCAGTTCTGGAATTAGTCTGCAAAATTCACATGTGCTTGTTTGTACAGAAAACAGCATTTTTTACACATAAAATACATTATCTGCACAGGAATTAATATATATATATGTCCTGAAATATTTAGCCCAATTGCTGCTTTCTTTCTGTACAGAAAACAACATTGCATTTGCTGTATTAAAATATTATTTTCCATGTAGTAACACGCAAACAAACAAATGTGAATTTTTCACTGAATAAATCCTGAATTGTGAATAGCCTTTGAAAACTGTATGCTTTTTTAGGACTTTCTCACAGTGGGCAGAAAATTGCTGAAATTACTTGTTGCTGCTTTTAGGAAGGAGCTTAGTGAAGAATTACATCCCTAGAGTAATGGAAAAACTCTTCTGAATATGCCTCCCAAGAAAATCCTATAAATAAAAAAAATCCTATAAATAAAAAGTGAATATGAAAGTTCATAAGAACAATAGGAGACTATGGATGGTGAAAACCTCTCCTTTTTGATTTCCTTGCATTTCTTTAAATTCCAACTGGTTTTTTTTTTCCATTCATGTTTCATTATGGATTGCAAGATTTCACTTGGATTATTTAATGGAAATGTATGCACATTTTAAAGTATTTTTGCTAATGTGTTTGTCTATTTATGCATTCAGCCAAATTTACATGCTTTCTTCATTGTGTGCATTGCATACATTTTTTAAAAAATTGTGCACATTTGTAGCCATTCATGTCTTAATCTGGTTGCGAAACATGACAACTTTCAAGGTAAGATGGCCTTGCAAAATGTGGAAGTTTTCAAGGTGAGATGTGTTTTTTTTTTTGCAACAGATCTTGAAAGGTGTGAAAAGTCTATACTATAATCAAAACTGTGAAATCTTAAAAATAAAATAAAGATCTTTTCCATCTCTTTAGTAGGTTCACATGATTTGTCTCTCTTGTTTCTTAGTTGTCTACTTTTGGATAAATTGACATGATTTTATACTGCAAATAGGGGAATCAAATGTTTTCATTATACATCATATTTAAAAAATAAAACAGAAAGAACTTTCTCCACATATTCAGAATTAACATGTCACTCATAGTGTCTTATTAGAAGCTTTCCCTTCGTTTTAAATATATGGAATTTGAAGCACTCGGATGTCTGTTTGTAGATAGCTCAGAATATCTTTTGAATTTCGGATACTTTACAGTTCAGTTCTGATACTGGGCTGGCTTCAAATGTTCAAATGTTCTAATGACATTTGCTTATTGTTTCCTCTCTGGTCTTTATGAAACGTAATGGATTATTGCCCAATGACTAAACAGTGCAACACAAACATTTTGGTACCAGACAAATACCTGTGGAGGTGAAAAAGATCTCTCTCTCTCTCTCTCTCTCTCTCTCACAAACACATTTGTTACTTCCATGCATTTCAAATGGAAAGTAGAGCAGCCAACATAGAGTTTTGAGCTGTACCATTACTTTGATACTGTAAGAATGTACAGTATAAATGAAATTATATTTTCTGCTTTAATTAGCACATAAATAGGTGGTTGTGGTTGAGATTGTAGCTGTTATTATTTTTGTAGCTGGTGCTCTTGCTGTTTGTTATTAAGCAACTGTAGAATATATATGTATATAGGATGAGATAAAAAGTCTGAAAAATATGGTAAATGCTAGCACCATCTATTGGTACAAACATGGAAAATTGTCGTTAATTCTGAAAATATACATCATTTCAGTGTATATTTTCATGAAATTTATTCTGTTACTTGAAGTTTTTAATATGGAGAAAGAAAATGAAAGCTTTTATTGGATAACCTTTCTAAACTCTGCATTATTTTGACTACATTTACAGATTTTTCTAAAGCATGATGACGTGATTTTTTTTCCTGGAGTGGAAGTAACAAATACTTTACCTGTTGGAATCTGGATGGGTTATACAGTCAAAGGTAAAATGTAGAGATGTGTGTGTGGAAATTTCTTCATGGAAACAATATTTAGAGATGGCCAAGGAGTTATAAAATGGACAGATTTAGCTGGGAAAAAGATAGCAATACATCAACATCTGAGCTCATGAGAAAAGCAATCACATGGGGGATGATACACAGCTAGGGGCTGGATCAGAGGCTGGGTTAATACACATCATACAAGCATTATCCAGTTAGCATAAGGTTAACACCCAGAAGGTGGTATATGGGAAGGGCCTAGAGATTCCTTTGTCTAGTTTGTTTATATTTACAAACACAGTGTGTGTGTGTTCGACAGTGGTTTTAACTATGGAGTTAGTTTTGGCTTTTAGTTTTTGAGTATGCTTATACTGCTTTTACAATGTAACTCCTGGATCTGGAAACATGGATCTGTACCTTCTTCTTAACTTTCAACTTCTTCTTAACTTTCCTATGCTTTTGGATCTGTTAAATATGTAATCTCTCATGGCTGAACTGGATAAGTTCATCACAATGGATTTTACTTAGTTATTTTCTTTTCCTTTATATGCATTAATAAACTATACTTTTAGACTTTACAATGTTTCTTCTTGACTGAGGAAGACAGGATTGTTTGAAGAAAAGAAGCTGAGCTAATTGATGGTAAGAGATACAAAGTGGCTGTGGATCATAGCAGCCAGCTTGTTCTGCAGATTCTGCTGTGGGTCAATGGGCATCACTGCAACACCCATCATCCACACACTAACATTACCTACTTTAAGTCAGATTCAGCAGAAGGGTTAAACATATAAAGAAAGCAATCAGTTATCTCATGGTTAGCTGATTTATAAAGATTTTTTGCAGATGAAATTTCAGTTTGATTAAGGAAGAACTCATGGGTAATTTGTATGAATATATTGGGGCTGATTCAACATCTGTGGTTACTTCTTATTAAGCTTAGCTTTAAATACTGAGATAACAAAGACATGTCTGGACATTCTGTACAGAAATAATTCGTTCTCTATTTAGCATGTCTTTGCTAATTGTGTTTTTGTAGGTTTTAATGGTAGACTAAATGAGTGAATAGCAAAGTCACATTTAGCCCAGGGTTGGGTAGCTTACTGGAGATATGTTAGCATACCCTTCATATCCTGTGCTGTATTTGAGGCCCATCTTTTCCTTCTAATTATATAACTGTGCATGCACAAATGAGTATTGCGCATGTGCAAACGAGTTGTGGACACCATTTTGGAAACCAAAATGGCAGCCGTGACGAACATGGCAGTGGCACAGCGGTGGCATGTGGGGTGGTGGAGCGGGGTGGCGTTGGTGGCCTGCGGAAGACCAGGGGATCCCCGGACCAGCCCCAGTTAAGGGGAACTTGCTGATCCCTGCTTTATAAGATAGCACATCCTCAGAGATTAGTTTTCAGGTATAAATATTGATCTCAAAAACCCAGCTTCTGCACACACAGTATGCATACATTTGACCCAAGCTGTGTTCCATGTTTGATATATATCAACCTCAGATCCCTGTCTGTGTCACTTCCTGCTTTCCATGGTCTACTCTTTGGACAGGTAAATATGTTCCTCTTTAAACCCTCAGACTCCACTATTCCATTTGCATGTTTTCATTTGGTTAGGTCTGAATTGTCATTGTGTATGTATGTATGATTGCACCCTGCATTTTTCTAAATAAAACTTCTTAATTCACCCAAACCTGGAGTCCTTCACAGTTATTCCTGGTATATACAGGTGCCTATAATCCTACAGATGTCAACAAAATATTCTGCTTCTATCAGGATCTGAATAGATTATTGTTTCCTCTCAAGATTTCTTGTTCCTGTTTTTGTTTTTAGAAATCCCAGTGACAATTGTGGTGGTTTTCTCTCATGCTAGAGGCTGCTAGAGTTCTCTCTTGCAACATATCATATTGCCTCCACAGAAAAGAGTGCCTCTTTCTTTCCTAGAAAGGAAAAGAAGGCTGTGACACTTTTGTGACATGATACTGCCACAAACAGGGTAGAAGGAGCTGCAGAATGATCTGAGAGGGCTATGCAGGATGTTTTTGCTGATTATTGATTACTCTAACAAAATCTTTTCAAAATCATTGGTGGTAAAACTTCTGGTGACATGGCATTGTGAGAGGTTGGGCTATAGCAGAGGTCTGGCTTGTAACCACTTTTTTGGGTAAGGAGGAAGGATACTTTAATACTTTTCTGTCTTAAATACCCTCCAGTGAGAGGGAAAGTAAGGAGCTTTGTAGGGGTCTGTACTAGCTCTCCATAGTGGACAAGAAGGATTTTTTCCAGCTTGCAGCAAGGAGAATCTACAGGGGGAAAAAGAGCTTCTACAAATTGCTAATGTAGCCACCCAAGGGTGGCTAACACCCTTTTTAAAAAAAATAATAGTACTTTGGAAATAGCAATGAGAATCTGAAAAGCAGTTGAAATAAAATATTTGGTCAGCTGCTCTAGCATTGATGGACTTCTATATACAAGGACATAAAAAACAAACATAATGAGATGTTGGAAAAGATATTCTAAAAAAGTTGTAAAGTAAAATAGCTAAAAAGCCAAAAGAGAGAGGAAGTAAAAGGAGTAAAAGGAGGGGGGAAGTTAAGAGGAGATAGAGACAACCAGAGACAGCTGAACAAAGCTAAACAGAGATGAAGGCAAGTGTAGAGGATATGAGAGGCAAACAGAGGTGAGGATGAGCAGAGAGCAGCAAAGAGAGATGGATCAAGAGCAGTAGAAATGGAGGTGAGTGGAGAGGAGAGGAGTTAAAATGGTGAATGGAGAAGGAGAAGAGACAAGGAGGTGAATGGAGACAAATGGAAATAGGGGTGGGGATGGAGACAGTGGATGAACAGAGACTGGGAGACCAGGAGAGGAGATTAAGAAAAACAGAGTAAAGATAAATGGAGAAGAGATGGGGAGACAAGAGGAGACAGTAAGCCAAGAGAGACTGGAAGTAAACAAAGGAAATAAACCACAAGAAAAACAGGACTAAAATTAAATAGAAGAGATTTGATCAAAAAGAGAAAAGTAAGCTTTTAAAAAAATGTGGAAGAGGAGCACCTGAGGAGAGGAGTAACAAGGAATGGAAAGATGTGGTAATGAGAATGCTGACTTTGCATTAAGATATTGGATTGGAGAAAATGAATAGAATAGTAATAGAGAACAAAAAGAGAGCTACTAATAGTGGAAATGAGAAGATAAAAGGCATAAGAAAATTGAATGAAAGAAAGAGAAGGAAGGAAGGAAAGAGAATTTTTGGAACACAGTAAATGTAAGATACTTAAAAATTTACTTTATCCCCACATTTTTTCTTTCTTTCTTTATATTTAGTAGAATATACTCCTTCTCTTAATCTTTCAAGAAGTAATTGGGAAAAGTAATCTACATAAAATCTGTTTGTTTTTTAAAAAATTTAGAAACAAAATTTCTTGTCTATCTTGAATAAGCTACTCTTTAATATATCAAATGTTTCAAAGGAGTAGTAAATGGATTATACTCTATTTGGAATAGTAAGACTATGTGAAATATAAGATACACTGTATTTGGAGTTCTTGTAGTTAAGGTATTGTAATTATAGAGAAATTAATAGATATATTGTCTATCTTATTGCTGATTGCTGTTAACACTGATTTAATTTATTACAGAACCTGATTTGTGTTAAGTAAAATTACATAAAATAAGCTGGCATCTGGGGAAAAAGGATGGACTGTCCCAGATTCAAGTAATAGCCCAAAGAAGAGGCTCTACAGAAGAAATGACAAGAATAACAGATCAAAATACAATATTCTTAGAAGAGATAAGGAAAATGAGACAGGAGATAAAGGAAATAAGACATGAAATGAAAGAACAATCAAAGGAAACCAGACAAGAATTAAGAGGAGAAATAAAGGAAACGAGAGCAGAGATAAGAAAAGTTCTGAAAAATGAACTGGACAATCTCAGAAAAAGAGAGGAGAAGATATCTATTGATTTAATTAATACACAAAAAGAAGTAGAAGAATGGAAAGAACAAACCATACTTTTGGAGAAGACATAAAAATATAATTCAAAATGAAAAACAACAAAAAGTAATGGAATTGACAAATGAGCTAAGATACAGAGAAAAATGTGTAAAAAATAGAGATTTGCCAGAAGTAATGAATGAAGATTTATATAATAGAATAGTAATAGCATTAGTGGGAT
The DNA here is from genome assembly GCA_020142125.1 of Phrynosoma platyrhinos. Lineage (NCBI taxonomy): Eukaryota > Metazoa > Chordata > Lepidosauria > Squamata > Phrynosomatidae > Phrynosoma > Phrynosoma platyrhinos. The sequence continues at coordinate 59,706,951 of CM034706.1, read as the reverse complement.
ATATAGGTTCTAACAATGTAAAAATGGAAATGGAAATAGAAAAGGATTTAGGGTAAATTCAAGTTATGTGAGAGAAAGAAGAACACCTAGAAATATAGTGCTATATTTAACAAGATCATGGACAAGAGACCTAATAATTCAAAAAAAGTAAAAAATCAAAAATCTGATCTGAAAATAATGAAATTAAAATATTTAAAGATATGCCTCCCACAATCATGCTAGAAGGACATAAATACAGATTTCTGACTCAGCTTTTAAAGAAAAGGGAAATTGACTATTGATGGGAAAGGATAGAAGGACTTTCTTCAGGAATCAGAAAAAAAAATTGACCCAATGGAAAAAGCAAAAGAAATGGAAAAGTAATTCAACAAAAAAGAGAATGAGAAAGAGAAATGAGAAGAATTAGGACCTCATCAGGTAACACATTTTAGAGCACAACAAAAGAAGAAAGAACAAGAACAGGAAGAGAAAATCAGTTTGGAGAGGGAAGTAGAAGATGAAGGGACATCTAAGATAAGAAAGGACAAGACAATTTGAATCAGATCAAGAACTGGAACAAGAACCAGGAGAAGAAAGCAAAAGAGAAACAGAGGAGGAAGAAGAAGAAGATAAAGGACAAGAAAATAAAAATAACAACAGCACAGCAACAAAACAAAATACATACATATAAGGAAAGGAGAAAAACAAATAAAAACACAAGGGGAGAGAGAGGTGGAATAAGTTAAATAAAAACAGAATTAAACTAAACAAAAAATAAGAAAGAAGAAAGAGAAGAAAACATAAATAATGAATGATAAATATTGAAACATTATCATGATAATTAAAGCAATTTCATAGAATGTAAATTTAAATTTAAAATTTAAAGAAATAAAAAAGAAATATAGTGTTTCACTACTTATAGAAAATCAAGGTTTCTCTACAAGAAATTAAAATTAGAGATAGAGATGTCAGATATTTGAGAAACCCCAAGTTAGGGAATAGTTATCAGCAATAAAAAAAATCAAGAAAGAAAGAAAGAAAGAAAGAGTGTGGTAATGTACATAAACAAGAAATATAATTCAAGAGAGATAGTGAAAGACAACAACGGCTCTTAGATTGCTGTGGAAGTAAAATTGAAAGAATTCAATATCTTAGAAGCAGGTATCTATGCACCTTTGGGAAAAAGAGATAATTTTTTTGAGTTGATTACAAATGAACTATGTGAAGTTGAATATGAGAATATACTGATAATACACAGTCATTGAATCAAAACAAGTTAGAATATCAAATATGAAAGAATCAATAAGAAAAAAATCAAGGAAAATGTCCCAGATCTTTTTTCAAACTAGAAGAGGAATTTGATATGTTTGATGCATGGAGTAAAATATGGACAATCTAAGGGATACACTTTCTTCTCAGAACTAGATGACTCAATGTCAAGAATAGACAGAAATAGATAAAATCATTGAAGATAAAGTCATCACATAGCAAAGTACTACAAGACACTCAATGAAAGAAATTTAGAACATGAAACAGTGAAACAAATTAAAGTTAAATGGTCAAAGATATAGGAAAAAAGATTGAATTAGTCAAATGAGAAAAGACATAACAATATACAAACAAATTCAAATTATGCCAGGATCTTGAAAATGATACACCAATGGTATTTATAAAAAATGATGCACCAATGGTATTTATCACTGACCAGACTGAATGCAATGTACAATACAGGTAATGCATGCTGTTGGAAATGTCAGGAACACCAAAGAACATTCTATCACATGTGGTGGAAATGTGAAGTAGCTGAGACATATTGGAAGAAAATTCATAAAACAATAACTGAAATACTTCAAGTGAAAATACTATTTAACTCAGAATTTTTCCTGTTAAATATGGAACCTGAAACTGAAAAGAAATTACCAAAAAAAAAAAATTCCACAAAAAACACCATTTATGCTTTATGCTTCTCAATATGGTCTCCACAGCCAAAATAATATATGCCAAGTACTGAAAAAAGGCTGAAACACTGGTTATTTAGGAATAGATAACAAAACTAAGAGAAACAATGAACATGGATATCCTAACAGGATTGATCCAGAATAAATCAGTGGAAAAGTTAGAGGAAGAATGGCATAAGATAAAAAATTATGCTATATGAAAGAATAAACTATAGTGAAAATAATTATGTAATAAAAGGTATTCCCCACTGACAAGGTTGTCAAGTCATGTCCGACTGTACGGGCTGGTGCTCATCTCCGTTACTAAGCCAAAAAGCCAGCATTGTCAGAGACTACTCTGTGATCATGTGACCAATATGATTTCACAGAATGCTGTTTACTTTCTCACCATAGTGGTACCTATTTATCTACTTGCATTTGCATGCTTTAAAACTGCTAGGCTGGCAGAAGCAGGGACTAGTGAAAGGGGCTCACCCCATCATGCAGCACCCAGGCCTCAAACTGTCAACCTGCCAATCTTGCAACCAACAGAATCAGTGTCTTAACAACTTGAGCCACTGCATCCCTGAATAATGTAATAGATAAATGGAAATAAGAAACATATTGTAAATTTTTGTTATATTTAGAAATCAAAAACAGTAAAGTGGATAATGATAAGAGTAGGAGGAGAGAAAAAGTAATATCAGAAGACCTAAATAAGAAGATATAGTGGTCATCAGGGAAATATAAAATTTAAATGAGAAATAAATAAATATGGTAAAATTAAGGTGAATTTCAACTGGCAAGGAAATGTCAGTTTGATTTTCAATTGTCAGAAACTTGTTACTTGTATATAGTACATTTGTTGTATATGTTTATTTGAGTTATACATAGGTTTTGTAGGTGTGATGTTATATGTGGATAATTGTGTGGGTTTGGGTTTGGGTTCTATGTATGCTATGTTTTTCTATGTATCTTAATCTGTAAATATTTTTTTTAAAAAAAAACTCAGGTGATAGACATTGTTTGCCCATCTTTCTATTCAAACAATACAAGAAGGAGATTGTAGGACCATAGCTTTACCATTGTCTCTGCTCCTTTCTAGATAATTAGATCAATGTCAGGGCAGTCACAAGATTTCTTGCCTCCTCAGTTCTTATCCAATTGATACCAAGGCTGGGTAGCTTGTCCTAACTTATCTAACCCAGAAAGACATCCATTGAGGGGCTGAAAGCCACTCATTCCCAGAAAAGTAACATCTGTGCCTTCATCCATGCCATCCAAAGCAGTGCAGTGAAATGATGTGGAAGTTGAAATGGTTACAAGGAGTTGGGTTAAAGGGGATGACTGGGGATTCAAAAGGAGAAAGGAGCAAGTAGTGAGGAGGAAATTGGAGAAGGGACATACAGGATACAGAAAGAACGAAAGAGACAGAGGATGGCGAGTGTGGACGAGGAGAAGACGGAATGACAGACATGGTCTGAAGGAATTTGGAGGGGGAGAAATGGGAGAAATAGGCAAGAAGAGGGAAAGGGTGGGATATGGATGTGCAGAGGATGGACTGAGAAGGAAGCTTGGAGTTTGGAAGGTGAAAGAGATTGATTAGAAGAAAGTGAAAGACATCTCAGGAGGAAAGTTTAGCAGTTTTGGAGTAGACAAATGATGGAGTGAATAGGAAAGGATGATATGGAGGGTGAATGAATCAGCCAAAAGCGAGCAGAAGAGCTAGGAGAATGAAAAATTCTGTGTGAGACAGTGAGGAGGACCCAAGGAAATGAGATGAGGCAGATGAGAGGCATTTGGGGGAACCAGATGGTGTGGAAGAGGATACAAAGGAATGAGACATTTGAGGTGGGGGTCAGAAAAAAGGAGGTGATAGAATGGTGTGAGGGTAGCATGGTGGAAGGAAGAGAAGGAACTTTGGAGACTACAAGGACAGGGAGTTCTTTGGTTTGTTAAAGGACTTCATGTTAGTCAAAAGAAAGGAAAACACTGGATAGTTCTGCAAGATGGTAAGTTTCTCCATTTTCCCCCCCGAATGTGTTTCTTTTCCAGTCGGTTCAATTATTTTGTTGTTGTGAGAGTCATGTGCCTTTATTGTTAATCATAAGTCATCAATTATTAAAATCTGGTGATAAAGGCTAAATAAGCAACACCAGAGTTGTCAAGAACAATGGATTCTCAGGTCAAGAATAGCCAAAGTCTGTGCTGGAAGGGGGCAGAGTCACAACCCATGAAAGACACTGAACCTTATTTTCCAAAATAGGTTCAGCAATTTGAAGACCCTCTGATAAGTTTGTACTAAAACCCACTATAGAGTAATCACACCACTAACATGGAAGCCATCAGCTGCCACTGATTGTATTCCATCTTAGTTTTGTATTTATTTGTGAATTTAAAAAGAAAATATGTCAAAAAGATATGTCAGTATCTAAACAGTATACTTGCCTTTTCTCTCAATGCATATATCTAACTGCATTTCATGCTAAAATATATATTCTAGGATATGATATGATATGATAAAACCATTTTAAAATGTTACTGTATACAA
>CM034706.1:59670896-59694999 GCA_020142125.1 Phrynosoma platyrhinos | reverse complement strand
CCCTTTTCCAGGGTCAAAAAGTCATCTTATACACCAGAAAATACAGTAACTTTATTTTCAAGTCAGGCTGAATACAATATCTCTTTGAATGGAAGGTGTTCACAATGAATACAGTGCATAAATGCAGTTCCATTCGCTTTTCTTTGTAGTTGGTTCTTTACAGCTTTATATATGTTCCCTTACAGACTAAGGTGGGGTGCAGACCGGTGGGTCTGGGCTGCCCCAGGAAGCAGTGGATTGGGGCCGTAGCTATCCCATGCTATGGCCCCGATCCTCCCTTTTGTCAGCTCAAAAAGAGTGGCAAAATGCTGTTCCTTTTAGGGGTGGCAAAAAGGTGCCCTAAAAGCCAGTGTGCATTTCTTCTTCACCCTTTCCAGTGCAGTATGTCAGAATGTTAGGCTGGGAGGGCATCCTGATGCCATGTGTGGCTGCCCCATCCCGTCTCTGCTTCCAGGCTGGCCCTTTGGCCCTAAGGGCCTTTGCAGACTGCCAGAAATAGTGCAAATTGAGTCCACTTTAAGGGTTAGGGTTAGTGCTAAGGAATCATGGGAATTGTTTTTTTCTCTGAGACATTGAACCTTCTCTGTCAGTGAGCTCTGGTGCCACAATAAAATACAGTTCCCATGATTCCCTAACCCTAACCCTTAAAATGGACTCAATTTGCACTATTTCTAACAGTCTGCAAAGGCTCTAAGTTCTCACAGAACCTTTATTAAATTTTTGTATCTTATAATCATTCTGGTTACCTGTGACTCCACTAGTCACCAAACACTATGTCTCCTGCTGGACACTACACCAATATAATTAAGGATACTCTTCACACCTTTCTTGGGTACCTAAAACCCTTTCTAACTGCCCTCACAGCAGCCTAACCTAGCCTCAATGGCTCTTCACCCCTTAGGGCACACTAAACATCAACACTTTTCAAACCTGCTCATCCCTTATATATACTCATTCCTGGATGCAGCCCCCATCTTTTCCTGGCTTCACTCCCATTGGCTAGTGACAAGGTTCTAATCATCCTGTTGTCTCCACAGCCAGGTATAGGAGAAATGATACACAGCTGCATTTGGAAGTCTAAATGTGAATCTCAGTGCTTTGTAGAGTTTGCATTGCAGGTTTTTCACAAGACTTTCATTACTTGCTAATAGATTAGATTTTTGTAGGCACTTTTTTCATTTTAACTTCTTTGCAAATATCCATATTTGACTGACAGTGTTATGGCTCAGGAGACACTTTGAGCTGGAGTCTGTTACTGAAAAAAATTCTTTCCCATTATTGCAAATGTCACTTCTGAAACATTTATCACAAAGCACTGTCATTGGACAAATAATAGGGCTGCATGATGGTAACTCTGATACACACAGCCTTCTGCACTTCACTGACAGGTCCTGCTCTTGGCTACTGGAAAGAACAGAAGAGCTCAGATCCATCAACAGATATAACAAGAAGGACACAGATCATTATGTGAAAGAGCAATGCACATGCTCAGTAGAAGCTGGATAACTATCAATAGTGAGGAAGCAGAAGTTGAAGGAGAGATTGTGTTCTCTGGGAACTGATAATATGGGTTAAAAGATCAAGGAGAGGATCTGTTTGAAGAAAACTTATTGCATTGCATGTGATCCAATTTAGTCTCAGTTTGAGAGATAACACACTCCATTTCTGCAAAAAGGTATCACACTAATATTCTCACAGATAGTTTGAAGGGAGTCAGATTTCACATTTAAACCTTCCTATGTGTCTTGACATATCTTCCCCCCATTCTCTCTGTGTGTGTGTGTGTGTGTGAGAGAGAGAGAGAGAGAGAGAGAAAAGATCATAATCAGCATTCCCAAAGTGAAAGGATTGACATGTTGACCATAAAACAAAAGTGCCCATAATAGTAATTTTATTAGGCCAACCAAAAGGGCACAACATTCATTATGCTACCTTTTGAAGTACACTTTCCCTGACTGAATTTTTAACCATCTCTACCTAACAAAAAGTTAGTGGGTTCTAAAGCTAGCGTTATACATTTTCCAGCAGTTTTTCTTTTTCTTTCCCATCTGATAGAAGTTCATGGCACCATCTGTGATTGTAATGCAGTATTGTAGCAGTTGTTTTAAGGAGTATCCAAATATATTCAACCCAATTTAAAGGACCTCATTCTTGACTTCCAACATTTCAGAAAGGCCTGGTGAATTATAGTAACAAGGAACAAGGAGGGAATAAGATAAAAAATGACAAGGGGAAGCTAGGATATAAAGCACTTGCTTGATTTAAGAATACATGCCTTGTAAAAGCTCAGTTACAAAGTTGATGTGCTTTGCTGCTAAATTTACACTTGACTTTTTCATGAAGAATGAAGACACATGCACAAAACTAGAAGTGCCCAAGATAATCCATTCTAAAATAAACAAGAAAGATATGAGCTCATTGGGAGGGAATGGCTACCAGAAAATTATATCAATATCATCACTTGATCCTAGCAGTAAGGTGGATGGACAACAGTACAAGCAATGGTTTAAAATATTTAAAAACAGATGTTTTGTATATTTTGTGCAGAGGAAGGAAAAGACAGGACACCCACAGCTAAGTAACACATTCAAATAATTTGTGGCTCATAATGATGAAGTGAATAACTATTATTTAGATGCCAGGTTTTGCATGATCATGCATTGTTCCATGTGTTTTTGTTATTCATTGCATTCTTTAAAGTGGAACATTTCAAATTTCCCCAACAAATGGCATGAATTTTTAATTTTGGAAGATAATTTTGGAATGTGGACTGACTATGGCAAATTATGGCAAACTTTGGCAAAAATTAAATTTTGTTTCTATTTCTCCCTTTCTTATATCTTTTCAGGTACTCAAAAAATTAACTTTTCAAGTTCTTTTACCAGAGCAAGTAGTATTTATGGCTTGAAAGGATGTCATTGGCATTTTGAATTTGGATAAGACATTTATTATAATGATGGGTGTGCTAACACATCTGATAGTCCTGATGAGGAATCTGTACTCAGGATAAGAGGCTACTGTCAGAACAGAACATGGAGAAAGACCCCCCCGATGAGTTGGGAAGGGGCCTTCTGTTGCGTCTGCCTAAAAAGGGCAATGACGCACGATTGGCCAGGAGGACCGGAAGGCCCGCCTCTTCCAGTCAGCCTGGCCAATGAAAAAGGATCTTGCGGCTAAGTCTCGCGAGATTTTAAATCTCGCGGGATTTGGCGGCGAGGTTTGCGGGGCTATAAAGCCCCATGCTGCTACGTGTTGGTAGCCATTTCATTTTGGGACGAGCAAGGAGCACCTTGCTCGTCCACTCTTGGCTCCGGCCTTTTTGGCCTTATTCTCAAGGCAGGCACATTTGTTGGTGGTCTGAGGCCTCTGAACAGGCCCGGCTTGGCCAGTACGTGGGAGGGAAAATATTTTTTCCCGTTCCCCGCAGGCCTCATGGTCCAAGGCCTACTCGGCCGAGTGCGGTGGACTCGTACTTGGTTGGGCAGTCAGACGGGCGTGGCGGCTGCCGTCCTACGCCTCGCTGGCCCCAACGATTGGGCAGGCCACTGGCTATAAGGCCTTGGCTGTCCTGCGCGGTGGGCTCGCACTTCGTTGGGCGGTCGGACGGGCGCGGTGGCTGCCAGCTTACGCCTCGCCGGCCCCATCGATTGAGCCAGGCCACTGGCTAATGGCCTTGGCTGTCTTCCAGAATTTTGAGGACATTCAGAGTAGTGCGGCAAGTTAAAAAAAAAAAGAGAAAAGCGAGCCGCAACTCCCTCTTTTGTTGTTGGGCTCTGGACTCATCATCCAGGTGCCCTCTGGTTGGCCATTCAGGCCTTTATTGTGTGGTGCCAATTGGCACAGGTGGGAGTAGGAGGGACAGGCCCCTGGGTTGGGCAGACGGCCTGGAGACTAGGTCAGCCCCCCTCCATTCCTGTCACAGTGTATACCCCCCACACCACTCCTCACAGTTGCTGTGGTTTTAATTCGATCAGGCCCAGCAAAGGTTTAATCAGATAGCTTGGCCTGGCCATTATATTACTAATTAATAATGATAATATTAAAAAAAGAAAAAGAAAAAAGGGGGATTTGGGGGTGTGCGTATTGTGAGGGCCTCCTCTTACATGGTGGCTAACCTAATCTGGTTGGCAGTGTTGAATTGGGAGGACATGCAGTACGTGATCAGACATTGGCATAGTAGGGAAGTTAAAATAATAATAATAACAAAAAGTGAAATGTGATTCACTATTCTTACAGGTTGATATAATTCACGAGTTTGCATTGGTTTAGTTCACATTGTAACTTGGTAACACGGGTATAGTTAATTATCTCTATATCTGGCATCAATTAGCCTTTTAGCTATTATTCACCATTATAGTCAAAATAAATAAATAAATAAATAATCATGCCGCGAAGTAAGACTCAATCTAAGCGGCGTGCGACCTCAACTGGTCAAAAAGCTGGCCAGCCAGCCCCTAAGCGAACTGCTAATGTTGCAAACAAAGAAGATGACATCACCACACATCTGGCACAGATAGGTCGCACTATGCAGGCTTGTGCGGCAGTGTGTGAGCAGTTGGCTCAACATCATTTCCAAAAAGGGGTGCAAGCAACTACCTCTTCGGTTGCGCATATGAATGTTGGACAAACTACTGCTCAGCAGGTTATTGCTAATACAACTTCATCACCTGACACTGCATGTACTTCCCTGAGTACTTCAGCTATGGAGGTTGGGCAACCAACTGTAGCTGATGTAATGGAACTTTTGAAGAAAGTTCCTGGTGTGAGGCACCACGGTGCTGCAGTACTTACATCTAGTCAACCTACTTTGGGCCTCGGCAGACGACTAATAGGGTCGTCTTCGAGGCCCTGAAGAGGAGGGGCAGCTGCACGAGCAGTGCCCCTTCCTCTTCTTGAGGTCGCCCTCGGAGTCGCCGGCCGTTCGCATGGCCGGCGCTCCAGGGATGACCTCACGCCGCGGCGACCGGATGCGCCGCGGCGTTTGAGTCAGGGAAAGTGCGCCCGCCGCTTTTAGGGCACACTTTCCCTGTCTTGAGGAAGGGGCGCTGATTTAGCGCTCCTTCCAGAGCCGCCGCAGGAGCGCTGGGATGTGGAGGCTGCATCCCCGCGGCGCTCCGTCCGGCAGCGGCTCCAGGGCCTCCATGTGCTGAGGCCCTTTGTCTGATTTGTTTCACTTTCTTCAAAGTGTGGTTGTTACAGGCCAGAGCAATGTGTCGACACCTGAGACATCTGCGGCTTGCAGCGGTGATGTACCAGGTGCTCATGGCAGACAGCATATCACCAGAGCTGCTTCAGTGACATCCATGGTGGGAGTTCAGCAAGCATCTTTGAATGCTTCTCCTCATCCAACGAGCTCAGGTTTGTTAGATAATAATAATAATTTACAGGCAACATGGCCTTCAGCAGTTTGGGCTACAGGTGGGCAGACGGGATTGACCTCGTTGAGTGATCGCCCTAGCCTTGAACCTGTAACAGCACCTATAGATAGCTCTCCCCCAACCCAGGGTTCGGGATTGGGGTTACAGCGCAATGCGAACATTAATACTATGGTAAGTCAAACGAGGGAAACAGCTGTGGTGGGTGCATTAGGCATTTCTGGAATGGATCGGTCTTTTGAATGCAATCCTTATGCGGGTATGTCTATGCCTTTGGGGTCACACCTTCCCATAGCTACAAAAGAAAGGATTTGGAAGGGCGAGTACATTGATTTGTTTTCGGTCACCTTTCAGGATCCTGAGCCTAGGATAATGGTTAAAGATGGGGTGGTGTTTACCCTTCCAAAAGAATTTCAATCACATAAACGCCCTAGGTTAGAAAGGAATTTTGTAAACTGGATTGTGGGTTTTACCATTTATAGGGGCGTTATCAAAGAAAAGGACTCTGCCAGATCCCTTGACTTCTCCAAATATCAGGAGATAATGATTAAAGCTTATACTAATTGCCATGTTAATGCTAGAGGTTATGCCTGGCTTCAATATGATGAGCAATTTAGGATGAGGGCAGCATTAGACCACTCCTTATCTTGGCGTCATGTACAGTCCGAATTGTGGGCTGATGTTATGGTAGGAGCCTCCCCTTCGAGCCAATGTGATAATGGTCACTCAGCCGAGAGGGCAAAATGCGAGGCTTAGCACGGGTGAGAGAAAATAATTCAGACTGTTCTGGGACTTCAACGCAGGTAGGTGAGAAAAGGCAGCCCTGCAATACCTGTAAGGGAAACCACCCAGGATCAGCATGTTTTAAAGTTAAAAGGTCAGGAGGTGGGGTTCCCTCCCAGCAACAATTATCCAATTCAGGAAAGGGCACCAACACCAATTAACTTGGATGTCATGGCCAATTGGTTGCGGATATACCCTAAAAGGGAGGCCGCTCAGTATTTGTTAGAGGGTTTTTCTCACGGTTTTCGCATTCCTTATGTTGGTTTAAGGATGCATCATTATGCACCCAATGCACGTTCTGTTAGGGAATTGCCAGGGATTTTAAGGGACAAGCTGACCAAGGAAATAGCGGCAGGTAGGATTTCGGGCCCTCATGAGCACTTGCCTATGGCAAATTTGAGATTATTGCCCCTTGGTGTAGTCCCTAAGAAGGCCCCAGGGGGATACAGGCTAATACACAACCTATCTTACCCCAGAGGTGACTCAGTAAATGACGCCATTGATCCTCAGTTGACGTCAGTTAAATATGCTTCATTTGATTTGGCAGTTAAAAGGATTAAGGCTCTGGGCAAAGGAGCCTTATTGGCAAAGTGTGATATTAAATCGGCCTTTAGACTACTTCCAGTGCACCCGGACGATTTTGATCTTTTGGGTTTTCAATTTGAGGGGAAATATTATGTTGATAAAGCTATGCCAATGGGGTGTTCTATTTCTTGTTCAGCATTTGAAACATTCAGCACTTTTTTACATTGGTGTGCCTCTAAAAGGTCTGGTAGTCAAGCAATTACTCATTATGTGGATGATTTCCTTTTTGCTGGCGCCGCTGGGACAGATGGTTGTGCGGACACACTATTAGCTTTTCAGCATTTAATGAATGAAATGGGAGTGCCTTTGGCTGAGGTGAAAACTGAGGGCCCTGATACACGTCTTACCTTCTTGGGAATTGAATTAGATACCGAAACAGGTATCTCTCGTCTCCCATCTGACAAGCTAACAGCTATGAGGCTGCAGGTGAGGATGATGAAAAGTAAATCAAAAGCCACACTTAGAGAATTTCAATCTTTTTCAGGTTTGTTAAATTTTGCTTGTAAGGTGATAGCCCCTGGAAGGGCATTCTGTTCACATTTATATAAAGCCACCAAGGGAGTGAAGGCCCCACACCATCATATTAGAATAAATTCTGGGATAAGAAAGGATTTGGAGATATGGGAGGCATTTTTGGAACAATTCAATGGTGTTTCATTTTGGAGATCTGAAATGCTCCTTAGCACAGATTTTCAAGTACACTCTGATGCTTCAGGGGCCTGTGGTTTTGGAGTTTATTTTAATGGCCAGTGGGCAGCTGAGGAATGGCCAATAACCTGGGTTGAAAAAGGCTGGACTAGAGACCTCACCTTTTTGGAATTATTTCCTATTGTGGTGGTGGTTCATTTATGGCCAGAACAATTTGCAAACAAAACGGTACACTTTTGGTGTGATAACCAGGCTGTGGTTTATATAGTGAATTCCTTGTCTTCCAAGTCTGACAGGGTAATGTCATTGGTGAGGGAAATGGTGGCTCAATGTTTAAAGTATAATATTTTGTTTCAAGCTCAACATGTTTGTGGTTTATTAAATCCTTTGGCAGATGCCCTTTCGTATTTTCAGTTTTACAGATTCCGCCAGTTGGCGCCAGAGGCAGCAGCTCAACCTTTGGAGGTACCACATCAACTCTGGAGCCTTGGAGAGTAGAAATTGAAAAGGTGATTTTTCTGTCCGTCACCTCGTTGACACGCAAGTCATATCAGCTCGCTTTGCGAGCATTCAGATCCTTTCTATCAACCATTGGGGAGGTTGAGGTTTGGCCTCTGGACGTGGAGGTTATTCTTCGTTTTGCAGTGCACCTTAGGCAAATGGGTTTACTACAGTCACTATTAGGGGAAGATTGGTGTCTCTTTCATTTTTTTCTAGAGCAGGAGGTTTTAAAGACCCTACAATTGATTTTAGAGTACGTAGGGCTCTGGAAGGATGGGCTAGGGAGTCTTCCATCACTCAGGACAGTCGCTTGCCAATAACGGGGTCAATATTGTTGAAAATATGGCAATGCCTCCCAGTTACATGTTCTACGCCTGAAGAGGTGATTTTGTTTAAGGCAGCTTTTTCATTAACATTTTTTGCAGCCTTGAGGATAAGTGAAATTGTTCCTTGTTCACGTACGGATAGTTCTGGCAGGGCTCTTTTGCTTTCAGATATTCAAGTTTCTGGGCAGGGCATTCAACTGACAATTTGACGCTCGAAAACAGATTAGTCAGGGAAGGGGTAGTCCTTAACATTGGCTAGGGCTCCTCTTGGCCATATTTGCCCGGTGCAGGCTTTGAATACTTATATTCAAATACGGCCAAACTCAACGGGATACTTATTTTTGCATATATTGGGTCTACCATTAACACAATATCTATTTAGAGCAGTATTGTGGGGGGTTTTGAGCCATGCTGGTTTACCAGAGGTTCAATTTTCTTCTCATTCATTTAGGATTGGGGCAGCAACAGCGGCAGCAACACAGGGTTTGAGTGACACTGCAATTTGTAGGATTGGTCGCTGGTGCTCAAGAGTGTTTAAATTGTATGTTCCCAACTAAGTTTTAGGTAGTTATATATGTTTTTGTTCTAATTAATTTGGCAGACTTGGCTACAGGTGACGTATGGATCCTTGGACACAGCTTGGTCTTCTGGGCTGAGAGGCTCATCATTCAGCAGCGACAAGATTTGGCCTTGGGACTGGGGCTGGCTGGAACTTTGAGATGGTTTGGTCGCAGAGGCATGTTGTGGGGAGCCATACTGCCTAGAATAATCGAACTGATGGCTTCGTTCACACAGCCGAAAATTTTGTTGGTTCATTTGGGGGAAAATGACCTTTCCAAATTGACTTCATTGCAATTGGCTAGACGCATAATTAAAGATATGAAGGAGATTCAGCGGATGATGCCACATACACTCCTCATATGGACAAAGTTTCTTCTTCGGCGAGTTTGGCATGGGGCCAGAAGTGATGTTGCCATCGATGGAGCTCAGCGTTGGTTAAACAGATCTGTGGCAAAGACGTTAAAGAAAATGGGGGTGGTTATTGTTGATCATCAGGGAATACAGTTTGCGTTACCACATTTGTACAGGGGTGATGGTGTGCATCTCTCCCCTCAGGGGAACGACATATACCTGGCCACATTGGAGTCTTACTTAAAGGCTTCAATTAGGGGGGTGGGAGAGGAGATGCCAAGCTAGGCTGACCCCCTCCTGTGGTGGGCAGGGACCCTCCCCCCTTTAGGGAATTCTGTAGGTTAATTGGATTTATTAATTGGCAAAGAATAATAAAGAAATTGGGTATATGTCATGTGATTAAACAAAATTTTGATGACGTCAAATTTAATGATGTCATAACATGGTTATGTCATAAAATTATTTTGGCATCATATCTGGTGGGGGAGGGGTTTATATTTGGTTATGAGATTACCTAATTTAAAGAATTTGACGCATGCCCTGTAAAAAAGGTAAATATTCAACAGCGCTTGCGCTTAAAACACGCACGCATGCGTCAAATAGACTATTGTTAAGAAATACTTACATTGTGGATGGATAAATAGTTGTTTATATTGAAATTTAAATATGTCAGACCCTGTACAAATAAAAGTTGTGGCCAATGTTTCATCCATACCAATCGCGTTAGTGTCCTTTGTGCAGACGCAAAGACCCCCCCCCGACGAGTTGGGAGGGGGCCTTCTGTTGCGTCTGCCTAAAAAGGGCAATGACGCACGATTGGCCAGGAGGACCCGAAGGCCCGCCTCTTCCGGTCAGCCTGGCCAATGAAAAAGGATCTCACGGCTAAGTCTCGCGAGATTTTAAATCTCGCGGGATTTGGCAGCAAGATTTGCGGGGCTATAAAGCCCCACGCTGCCACGTGTTGGCAGCCATTTCATTTTGGGACGAGCAACCCATCCCTCTCACCCATTAATTGTTGGTTAACATGTTGTGGACACTCAGGCTGCGGCTGGTCGCCTTAAAAGGGGCCGGGAGGGAATTTTCCCAGTTACTGACTGGGTTTTTCACCCTCCCTGGGGAAATGACATTACCAACTATTATAATTCATGTTGTTGACTGTTGACAACATTAGTGAAAGTTATAGGGATGGATTCATGACTAAGGTTACATTAACTTTATTGAAATTTGAAATTCAAGAAGCCATAGTTTGTCACAACTAGGGATGTTGGGTCTGTTAAAGTTATTGCTCATAAGAACTGAATGGTTGGTGGGCAGGGAACCTCCCCCCTTTAGGGAATTCTGTAGGTTAATTGAATTTATTAATTGGGAAAGAATAATAAAGAAATTGGGTATATGTCATGTGATTAAACAAAATTTCGATGACGTCATATTAAATTTAATGATGTCATAACATGGTTACATCATAAAATTATTTTGGCGTCATATCTGGTGGGGGAGGGGTTTATATTTGGTTATGAGATTATCTAATTTAAAGAATTTGATGCATGCCCTATAAAAAGGTAAATATTCAACAGCGCTTGCGCTTAAAACACGCAGGCATGCGTCAAATAGATGATTGTTAAGAAATATTTAAATTGTGGATGGATAAATAGTTGTTTATATTGAAATTTAAATATGTCAGTCCCTGTACAAATAAAAGTTGTGGCCAATGTTTCATCCATACCAGTCACGTTAGTGTCCTTTGTGCAGATGCAAACAGAATGGTTCCCAATTTACAAAGAGGTCAGACAAGGTTATATACTCTTACCCTACCTGTTCATCTTGTATGCAGAACATATTATAAGAAAAGCAGGCTTGGACATAGAAGGAGGAGTGAAAACAAGAGGAAAGAATATCAACAATCTAAGATATACAGATGACACCATAATACTAGCAGAAAACCTCACAGACTTGGAACATACTAAGGAAGATCAAAGATGAAAGTGCAAAGGCAGGCTTACTGTTGAACATAAAGAAAACAAAAATAATGACCACCGAGAACCTTCATAAGTCCAACCTAGACAATGAAGAAATAAAATAGTAAAAGAATTCCCATACCTGGGATCAAATATTGATAAAAACAGGGACTGCAGTCAGTAAATCAGAAGACTAAGAATGGGGAGGGTGGCTATGAAAGAACTAGAAAAGATTCTAAAATGCAAAGATATACAACTCAGCATAAAAGTTAGAATCATACAAGCCATTGTATTCCCTATTAACGTGTGGATGTGAAAGCTGGACTGTTAAGATGATAGTAAGAAAATCAATTCATTTGAGATGTGGTGCTGGAGAAAAGTATTGAGGATCCAATGGACTGCCAGAGGGACAAACAAATGGGTCCTAGAGCAGGTCAAGCTGAAACCTCCTTAAAAGTCAAAATGACCAAACTGAAGCTGTAGTATTTTGGACACATCATGAGAAGGGAGGGTTCAGTGGAAAAGACAATAATTCAGGGAAAGGTGGAGGGAAGTAGGAAAAGAGGAAGGCCACATGATGGATTCTATTAAGGAGGTCACAGATATGGAGTTGCAGGTATGAAGCAGAGCAGTGGAGGACAGAGGGTCTTGGAGATATTTCATTCATAGGGTTACCAGGAGTCGAGATCAACTTGAAGGCAGTTAACAACAACAAATTTCAAATGAAGGTCCAGCTGCTCTGAGCAATTGGAGGGGGCAAAAGTAGGTTCACTATATTTGACAGCACACCCACATTTCTCCTCCCCCCCTTGACCAAGTAGGGACCATCTGTTTCTCCATGATCTGAATTATCTCCCCCTTTGTTCCTTCTCCACTAATAAGAGACAACAATAGGGAACTCTCGTGGGGCTTGAAAGCTGTTGGAGGTGGGTGGAAAGAGGCAGGACTTTACTTTTATGTAGCATCTCAGTCAGCAAGTGCTCAATATGCAGAGGTGAGAAAGAAGGAGATAAAGAAGAGTCATGTGATTAGGTCTGCATCCACACTGCAGAAATAATCCACTTTGACACTATTTTTACTGTCATGGCTCAATGCTATGGAATTCTGAGAACTGTAGTTTTGTGACACATTTAGCTTTCCCTGTCAGAGAGCTCTGGGGCCACAAGAAGCTAAAATCCCAAGATTCCATAGTATTGAGTTAAAGTAATATCAAACTGGATTATTTCTGCAGTACAGATGCAGCCTAAGTGTTAAAAATATAAATACACACATGTATACATAGAAGAAATACAGTGGGCCCTTGATATTCACTGGGGTTTTGTTCTAGGACCCCCCTGTGGATACCAAAGTATGTAGGTACTCAAGTCTCATTAAATACAGTGCCATAGAAAAATGGTTTCCCATATATAAAATGGCAAAATCAAGATTTTCTTTTTGGAATTTATTGTTTTTAAAAATGTTTTCAAGTTGTGCATGATTGAATCCATGGATAAAAAAATCCATAGATATGGCGGGCTGAGTATAGATCATGATAGCTGGATTAAAAATCCAAAGATATTGGAACTACTAGGAATACAAACAAAAGTTACTTTGTTGTTGTTGTGCACTTTCCAATTCATAGCTTATGGTGACCCTAAAACAAATTATCATGGGTTTTCATTGCAAGATTTGGTTGGAAGGGGGTTACCTTTGCCTTCTTCTGAAGAAGAGAGAGTGTGATTTGCCAAAAGCCACCCAGTGGATTTCTATGGTTGAGCAGGGATTCAAACACCTGGTCCCCAGAACTGTAGTCCAATACTCAAACACTCAAACCACTACACCACACTGGTTCTAAGTCACTTAATCTTGCTCTTTTGCACATCATATTAAATTGATTCATGTTTTTGTTAACTGCTCTCAAGTAATTCTTGACTCATGGTGACCCTATGTATGACTGGATGATATGGATGATATCACTGGACTGCAAATGAGGGATGAATGATTCATACCTCTGTTTGGGGTTTTTTAAAGTGTACATTAAATGTTCCATTTGTAACTTATAATTTGTAATTAAAAAGTTGACTTTGAGGCTCTACAGACTGGTCCGAAAGGCCAGTCTGCAGAGGCCACCCGAACCCCACGCCAATGCCAGCTTGACACCATGCATTGTTACTCATGGTGTGCAGCATCAGGACACCCTTCCAATGCAGTGTTTTGATGCAGCTAGCAGGGGCAGCCCAGAGTCACCCATCTGCATAGCCCTTTTGTCATTTTTTCAGCACATCATGGAAATATATGATTCTCTCAAAATTTTTCCCATAAAACAAACTAGCAATGGGAAAGGAATTCGGGAAGGGCAGTTTTCATTGGAAACTTTTGTCCCTCTGTATGAAATCACACATTTCCTTCCTACTAAACCCATCTCTAGAAATCCTTGTTATATGTTTAGCTCACTCCATGCATTGAATAGACAACATTCATGAGGGCTAGGTATACCCATTATAATTTTATATGCTAGTCTACATGTGCAAGTTTAATGGTGAAGCAAGCTCACAGGCAAAAAAATCAGCTTTGAACTAAAGTGGTAGAGAAGACTGCCCCAAAGACAAACAAATGAGTTTAAGAGCAGATCATTCCAGGACTCTCACTAGAAACCAAAATGACTAAACCAAAGTTATCATGCTTCAGACATATCATGAGATGACATGACTCACTGGAAAAGATGACAATAGAAGGTGGGAGGGGGACAAGAAGACTGCAATGTGAAACACGTTGTACTGGTGTATTGATTCAATCAAGGAAGACATCGCCCTGAGTTTGCAAGACCTGAGCATGGCAGTTGATGACCAGGGCTCTCATTCATTAGTCTGGATCAGGTCCAGACTGAGCCATGTCTTTCTTAGACTGATTTAAAAGAAAGTAAGACACCCAAAGAACACCAGATAAGGAAACAAAGAAGGTGAACGAGGAAGGAGGAGAAAGAGAACTGGACTTTGCTCACTGACAGCAATAGTTGTCTGTGTGGGACACAAAACTAATCAACACTCCACACATACTGTGCTGAAAGCAGGAGGGATGCAATTACTCTCTTCCTTGTTCTCTTTTACCAAAGCAAAATGTTTGAAAGGGTTGTGTTGGAGTCTTCTGGTGTCAATTTTTGAGTTGACTGTAGTTTGTACTTCTTGTGTATTCCTCATACCAGTATTTATCCTTCCAAGTGCCTTTAAAACCCCTTTCTTTAGTTGTTACATTTCTTCTTTATCTGAGTGTGTGGGTGAATGTTGCTCTCAAGGGTTGTTGCTGTTTTTAGCATTAATTTTATTACATCATACTTATGTTATTCTCTTAGACTAATTCACTAACTATGGCTTTAACTGCATAGCAATATCCTAGCCACAATTATTCCCATTCTTTCTCACTTGGATTATGGTAGTGTTACTGATGGGACTGTCATTCAAAATGGACAATACTTGTGACCTAAATTGGATTCTTTTCTAATTTTCTTCTTAAATAAGCAGCAAGTAAATTTAGCTATTTTCCTTCTATTATGAGAAAGTCTTCAGTTTCTGAAATCTATTCATAGTTTGGTAATTATTCTGCTTGTGCAGAAAATGCTGTTTTCTAAGCTTTCATATTTATTTATATCCTTCCTTTCTCCCCAAAGTGAGATTCAACGCAGCTGTTTTCTGAGTAGAAAATGCTGTGTGCTAGGCAAAACAACCCTATGTGAATTTTATGCAGAATAAGACTCCAACTACAGCATTTTCTTTGCAAATATATATATTTGCACTGAAAAATTATGTTACTACACATACATTTTTCTTTACAGATAATACTATGTTTACTGCAGAAGATGGTGCTTTTTACACAAAGCAACTATATTTGTATTTTTTTTTAATTTGGGGGGTAGAATAAGTCCCAAACTGTATAGTTTCATCAGTCCAAGATTACTTGTGTCATGTTTCTCAACACTCAATGAACATGTCCTACACAAAACAGTATTTATTTATTTATTTATTTATTTATTTATTTATTTATTTAGAGGGATAAAATAAGTCCAAACTGCTTAGTCTAATCAGTCCAAGACTGTTTGTTTCAGGATTTCTTAACACTCAATGAACATGTCCTCAACATTTTTTTCAAAATATTTTTGAAATAATTTCCCATCCATCATTCTTTGCTAACTGCCAACGAGTCGATCTCCACCCATGGATGAGACATCTCCAAGACCCCCTACTCTCTACTGTGCTGCTTAATTCCTGCAAACTCATACATGTGACAACCTTAATACAGTCCATCCATCTGGCATGTGGCTTTCCTCTCTTCCTACTTCCCTCCATGTTTCCCAGCATTATTGACTTTTCCAAAGAGTCCTCCCTTCTCATGATGTGTCCAAAGTATGACAGCTTCAGCTTGGTCATCTTGGCTTCCAGGGAGGTTTCCAGCTTGATTTGTTCTAGGACCCATTTTTGTCCTTTTGGCTGTTCCTATCATCCTTCTTAACTGTCCAGCTCTCTCATCCATATATGGTAATAGGGAATATGATGGCTTCTATGATTCTAGCTGTTGTGCTCAGTTGTATATCTTTGCATTTTAGAAACATTTCTAGTTCTTTCATAGCCACACTCCCCATTCTTAGTCTTCCTCTGATTTCCTGACTGCAATCCCTGTTTCGATCAGTGTTGGATCCCAGGTATGAGGATTCTTTTACTATTTCTATTTCTTCATGTCTAGGTTGAACTTGTGAAGGTCCTTGGTGGTCATCATTTTTGTTTTCTTTATGTTCAACAGTAAGCCTGCCTTTGCACTTTCATCTTTGATCTTCCTTAGTACGTTCCAAGTCTGTGAGGTTTTCTGCTAGTATTATGGTGTCATCTGCATATTTTAGATTGCTGCTATTCCTTTCTCCTGTTTTCACTTCTCCTTTTTCTGTGTCCAAGCCTGTTTTTCCTGTATACAAGATGAATGGGTAGGGTGTATACAAGATGAATGGATAGGGTAAGAGGATACAACCTTGTCTGACCCCTTTGCCAATTGGGAACCATTCTGTTTCTCCGTGTTCTGTTCTGACAGTAGCCTCTTATCCTGAGTACAAATTCCTCATCAGGACTATCACATATGTTGACACTCCCATCATTTTAATAGATGCCTTATCCCAATTCAAAATGCCAATGACCTCCTTTCTGCTATTTGTCTTGTCATCTTTCTTATGCCTTTGGATAATCTTGCAAGTGTGATATCCGTTTATCTCTCCCTCTTTCCTCTAGGAAGTACTCTATGAAATACTCTCCCTCTTTTCTCTAGGAAGAAGCAGCTTGATAACTGCTGGGTGATGGGAGGTTATTGGATTCAATCCAAGGACAAGAGAATATCCCTCTGTGTCCCATCCAAAAACAACTTAAATGCACATATATGACACTTATGCACATGTAGGTAACTGATAGGATACTGGCCATTATGTCCTGTTTGGTCATATCTTGTACTTGTTTTGTTTAAAAGACCCACTAGATCAGAGGTAGGCAACCTAAGGTCCGGGGGCCAGATGTGGCCCCCCAAGGCCTTTGGACTAGCCCCAGGCCGGTCCTGCTGCCGCTGCCGCCGCCGCCGCTCCCCCACCCACCATGATGAGATTGATTATTGCTGTTGTTACTTGTTCTTGGGGTTTTCTTGGCAAAATCCCTACAGGGGTTTTGCCATGGCTTTTCTGTGGCTGAGAGAGTGTGCATGCATATTTTTAATTTTTTAAAAAAAATATTTTTATTTTTATTTATTTATTTATTTATGGTGCTTTGGCCCCCCAACTGTCTGAAGGACAGCAACCCAGCCCCCGGCTCAAAAAGGTTGCCTACCCCTGCACTAGATGAATTATCTTCTTCAAAGCATCAAAAGCTATGTAACAGGAAAATAGTCCCTCTTTTCAACAGAGCTTTTTCCAGCACTGAAACATTATG
Organism: Phrynosoma platyrhinos; assembly: GCA_020142125.1. Classification (NCBI taxonomy): domain Eukaryota; kingdom Metazoa; phylum Chordata; class Lepidosauria; order Squamata; family Phrynosomatidae; genus Phrynosoma; species Phrynosoma platyrhinos. Next base: position 59,677,984 of record CM034706.1, on the reverse strand, counting down.
AGAGGAAATGCATTATCAACTTTCTATAATTCAGATATAATTATTTTATGGAAAGAGGAAAGGGCTCCCCCTTTTTTTGTGTAGTATACATCACAAGCTTTTGTAAATCATGTATCTGATACATGCTCTTGACTGCAAGAGTCGAGTCTACAAAGTCTAATATAATTAAATACATCCTGCTTGCCCCTTTTCCATCAGTGCACTTCATCCCTATGGTAACAATAATTTCACCTTGTCACTTTGCCTGTTTTTGAGGTTGTGTTTACTGAAGTAAAGTCCAGTGGATTCAGAATCTGATTAGCACAGATTTGCCAAAAGCAAGAATGGAGTTAGTTGAAACTGAATGGCACAGACAAGAAAGCTGGGGTTGTTGTGAAGGTGATGGCATCATTGATTAGGATGTCTTTTACTGGCTGTCTCAAATGTAGTCCCAATGTTCTTCTTTGGTGAGGTTTCTTCTCAGCTGTGATTGTGGTGAAATGTCATGGAGCCTAATGAGTCTGAGCACATCTTCAGAAGGGTCTGAAAAGATGAAGAAGATTCATAAAAAGTGGTAGTTTCAGATAAGCGACTGCTGGAAGTTTCCATGTTGTGATTTTGTACTTCATGAAAAAAAAAATGAAAAATCTAGGATGGAGGTGGATGGATGAAGTTGCTGAATAGTGTTTTTGTTTCTTTTTGAAAATCAAGTGCTTGATTTGTTCATATTCCAGTTTCATTGATTTCAAAGGAGGAAGCACTTTATTCCCCTCCTCCAGGATCTAAAAAGAATGAAGCTAACAAGATATTCTCTTCAGTGGCTGAGATTATGAAAGTTTGGGGCAATGAGGATGTCTTATATTTCAGGAAACGTAAATGAAAAATTAATCTCTGCAAAAACTTTTTTTTTGCATGGGAAAACATTTGGGTGTTGATTTTTGTGAAAAATAAGTTTTCTCCACTAAGAGATTTTTCATACACACACACACACTTCTCCCACCCCCTGAGTCATGAGGGCCTGTGTTGGCTTGTCCATGGCATAGCTGAAGAGGGAGCTTACCTGGATCCAGGGATCTCCTACATATGTGTGCCTTGTCCTTATTCCTGAGTTCACACTTGAAGGCTCCAGTGTGATTGGGGACTTTGATGAAATCAAAAAGAATAGAAGGCACAGCTGCTAGCTGCATGTATCTCAGCATCCAGTACTTAATTTTGTGTGTGAATATACTGAACAGGGAGATTCTGGATTCTGTTCCAAATGACTGGAAAAGGCTTGAGTCTTGCTTTAATATAAGATTATGTGTTTATTGCTTTAGCATAAAGTACTCCATAATACAATTAGGGCTAAAGTGTTTCCCCTCAGAGCTTTGTAGACTTCTGAGACACCCTTAGCTTGTGGGACATATGTTGGCACTCTTGTCAGATGTTCCACTATGCTTGAATTCCAAAGCTACTATGTGCAGAAATACACTGATCAATTCCCTAATACTGAGAATTAGAACTTTGGTGCCTGCAGGCAGCTCACATTTCCATTTCCTTTTGCAGCTAATACTATAAGAGCAATACTGTTCAGTAGCCCCATGGGAACCAAATGTCATTTTTCCAGATGGCAAGCTGCCAGTCCAGTGATCGTGTTGAAAGTCACTGAGGGAATTGACTTTATTGCAGAACCAAAGAGCATCACTTCATAATGCATCTTGTGTACATGACTGGGACACAACAATGGAATGAAATAGCCAAAAGAGAAGTGAGCCATCTCTAATGTCTTTTTATGGGGTCATGTTTCCAAAGATTCCTGCAGCTGCATAACATTGTTGTGGGTGGGATGGGGAAGAAATTTCTTTTTCATAATAAGCCAGCAGTAAAATCTGTAGAAATGACACAAACAGTCAAAATGGTTTTGTTCCTGCTAGGACAAAGACTGAGACTTCTTTTTCATGACCTATGATGAAAGAGAAGGAAAAAGATCTTGCTGTTGAGGGCCCACTTAGTATAATTAACTACCCTTGGTAGTGGAGAAAAAACTGAACTGCATGAACATAAGGCTAGTGTTGAAGCATTACAATTTCCATCATTAATGCCAAATGCTTTTATCTTTATTAAAACTGTAAGTTATTATCATTATATGGCATTGGGGAGAAATTAGCAATGAGAGAGGAATTATATTCTAGATAGAAGAAGTCAAAAACCCAGGATATTTGTCTGATCAGTGTTGCAATTTTGTATGTAAAACAGTTATCAGTCCCATTCTCATGCTAAAGGTAGTAGAGTCAGTAAATAGTCCAAGAGTTATAAATCAAGAACTCACAGAAGCCAAGTCAGGTCTAGAGGTGAACAACAAGTTTCAATAACTTGACTAATGGAAACTCCTACTTTATAATACCAGCCAGCTCAACCACATCCATAGTTTAGACAAAGTGAGGCTCCAGCATCTAGCACAAACCTTCCCCCACAGACAAAATGAAATGTTACATATGCACTGTAGTAAAACTCTCTTTTACCTTTCCTAGGGACTTGGAGGTCTTTCATTGAACTTCTCTTCCTGCTGTGAATCCTGTGGACCTAGCAGAGGACATGGAATCAGATATCTGCACCAGCTGTGATATTTCTGTTTCATTTTCTGATGAAGATCACAAGGGTGGATGGATGACAATATATGAATGAATTAATTAAGTAATTAAATTTATATCCTATCTTTCTTCTAGCAATGAATCCAAGGTAGTAATGTACAAAGGAGTTCTGGCTGAATAGTACCAACATATCATCAAGATTGATTTTTTTTTTCATTATCCTTGTTCAGGTGTTAAGCAATTTTATCCATGGGGGATGGGGATATAGGATGTGCCTCCATGTTAACTGGTATTATCTGAAAGGATTATATGACTGTGTTCATGTGAATGTGATTACAGAAGTCCAAGCAATCAAGAGATCTGATAAGGCAGTATGCTCCTCTATGTGGAGTTTTGCAACAATTTTGAGGTAAAAGCAGTTACATTTTCCCTTTAGATTTTTTCAGAATATAGCAAAGCTGCAGAATAAGCTGTAGGGCTTCAATGCACGCATCCATCATCATTATTGGGCACAATCACTATTTGCACCATCTTGGAGGTAAGGAAGGGGAGGGGCAGCCTCACACTAGGCACCCCAACCCCTTCCCAAACACATCATTGGAGCACCCGTCACTCCACACAATGGGCACTCCAATGATGTCCTTCCGCTGCAGCGTCCGGACATGCTGTAATGGAAGAGACGCTGAAGTGGCGCCCAACACCTCTTGTGGCACACCTTCTGTGCCTTGCAGAAGGAGCGCTTTTAACGCTCCTTCCAGGGCCCTAAAAGAAGTAGATTGGGGCCAAGGAGTGCGGCTACCTCAGCCCCAATCCGCAGCTTCTCGGGGCAGCCCACGCCCCCCTGTTTGCTTAGGGCAGGGGTAGGCAACCTTTCCCCTTTAAGGGCTGAGGGACTTCAGCTCCCAGAATCTCAGGAGCTATTGGCCAATATGGGACTATTGGCCAACATGGCTGAGGCTTCTGGGAGCTGAAGTTCCTCGACCCTTAAAGGGGAAAGGTTGCCTACTCCTGGCTTAGGGCCTAAATGACAAAACAGGGCTATAGTGGATTTTTTAAACAAAAAATGCATATGTGTGCACTTTGGTAATTCAGAAGGATCAAAAGATGTTAAGGAACCAACACTTTGCTTGATTAGTGTTCTGAAAAAATATGGAGGGTGTTTTTGTTTTTGTATTTTTAAAGAACAATAGTTTCAATGGGCCTCGGCAGACGGCTAACAGAGCCGTCTTCTGGGCCTGGAAGAGGAGGGGCAGCTGCACGAGCGGCGCCCCTTCCTCTTCCCGAGGTCGCCCTCGGAGTCGCCGGCCCTTCGCACTGCTGGTGCTCCGGGGATGACCTCACGCTGCGGCGGCCAGACGTGCCACTGCGTTTGAGTCAGGGAAAGTGCGCCCGCTGCTTTTAGGGTGCACTTTCCCTGAAATCTAAAAGGAGCGCCAATTTGGTGCTCCTTTTAGAGTCGCCGACGGTGCGCCGCGGTGCGGTTGCCGCGGTCCAGCGGCGCACCGTCCCGCGGCGCACGGGAAGCTCCCGTCTGCTTCCCCCCATTGTTTCCAGTTTTAAATTAAGGCAAGGCAATTCTGAACTTCAAAATCTAGGAATAAGGTTGCATAAGAAATTATTAGAATTACATTTTGGATGAGTATTGGGGAACCTAAATACCTTAGAGCAGGGGTAGGCAACCTTTCCCCTTTAAGGGCTGAGGGACTTCAGCTCCAAGAAGCCTCAGCCATGTTGGCCAATAGTCCCATGTTGGCCAATAGATCCTGGGATTCTGGGAGCTGAAGTCCCTCAGCCCTTAAAGGGAAAAGGTTGCCTACCCCTACCCTAGAGGCACCAGATCTTGTCTGATCTTGGAGGCTAAGCAGAGTTGGCCCTGGTTAGTACTTGGGTGGGAAAATGAGGTGCTGTAGGCCAGGGGTAGGCAACCTTTCCCCTTTAAGGGCCGAGGGACTTCAGCTCCCAGATTCCCAGGAGCTATTGGCCAACATGGCTGAGGCTTCTGGGAGCTGAAGTCTCTCAACCCTTAAAGGGGAAAGGTTGCCTACCCCTTCTGTAGGCTATATTTCAGAGGAAGGAGCTGGCAAAACCACCTCTGAATTTCCTTGTCTAAGAAAATCCTGTGAAATCCATGGGGTTGCCATAAGTTGACAAATGACTTGAAGGTACATTCATATACACATATAACCTTGGGCTTACACTCAGTCTTAAAGGAAGACAATAGTAAGCCTCCTATGAATAAATCTCACCAAAAAAATAATATAATAGGATCACCCTAAGCTGGAGTTGAAGGCACATAACAACAACATATGCTTCCTGTAAGAGGAATGAGAGGATGAGGAAATACTGAAAGTATTATAAGTATGATAAGACATGATGCTGGACGTTGACTAGCTCTAGTTGGTTCTGTACTCTTTCAGAGGAGAAGAGGTAATCTTCCTAGAGTAAGGGCTACATTACTCCCCTGAACCCACTGAGGTGGACTCTGTATGATCTTATCAAATTTGGTGCTGTACCATTGTAATTGAATGTCCCCCATTCAAACACTTTTAAAAAAGGGACATAGGGAGGACATAACCTCAAAAGCACTTCTGGGCAGCTTCTGGGAACATTGTTGGCCTTCAGAACAAGATGCATGCTCCTCATGAATCCTGTTTTACAGGGAGAACATGCTATTTTTGGCCCCTGCCTTGCCAAATTTCCAAGTTTGCACAAATTTGGTGATAATGCTAGTGTGAAACAGTGGCTCGGACTGCAAGCCTGAGAACGAGCTGCATGCTGCTTACAGGCTATCATTTCCCACTCTGTCTTACAGTATCAATTGTACCTCTTCTCCAAGATTTACAGTGCCTCTCCTTTTAACAAAATGACTTCAGCTAGTTTCTTCACTTGTAGCTGCTTATTTCTTCTATTAGGGCCTTTACAGACTGCCAGAAATAATGCAGCTTGAGACTACTTTAACTGTCCTGGTTCAATGCTAAGGAATCATGGGAACTGGAGTTTTTTCTGGGACATTGAGCCTTCTCTGTCAGAGAGCTTTGGTGCCCCAATAAACTACAGTTCCCATGATTCCCTAGCACTGAGCCAGGGCAGTTAAAGTGGACTCGAGCTGCATTTTTTCTGGCAGTCTGTAAAGGCCCTTAATCTACTTGAAGACCACTTACCATTTTATCCTAAGGTTAACTTTCTTGTAGCAAGTAATTTGTGTAGTGGTGCAACATACAAATAATAGTGATTTTCTCCATGTGACTTTCCCAACCGACAGTACAGATGAACCAATCAGTCTATGCTGGGTTTATGCCATTTTCATGGATGTTAATTCTTTAACCTGACCTCTTCTGCTTCAACATCAATCTACAATTTTGAGGAAAATGTAAGAAAATGCACATTACTTCTGATTTTTAAAAATGTATTACCCTTAAAATGCATCTTTTTCAAAGTACATTATATTAAACTATGTATGTTTTATGTACTGTGACCTAAAATAGGCCATGTTATATGTAATATAGAGATGGGTGTAATTCAAATGATAAATCTGGAGAAGTGTGTGATATAATTGCATTCTGATCTGCCTATTTGTTCAGCAAGTGTGAATCAGGTTAGTCTGCTTAAAATGTTGATTGAAACATCTCTGGTCTTCAGTAAGAAAAATAATTTAGCTTGCAAGGAGAGTTTGTGCACATGAATGGGTCACCATGTCAAAAGAGCTGTCTACAGACAAAGCATTAACATGAGCTCCATGTAGCAATAGTATCAGGCACTATACATACAGCAGGCTAATCCAGAGATATATCTACTTTATTTGGTGATTGGCAACAGAATGTACAAACTATCCTCTTTGGAAAATGTTGCCATATGCAGTAGTTTTTCAATGGCACTGATGTTTTGCACATTTTCATCCATACTGGCTAGTCCACATGCACTGGGGGAATATATCTATGTGAACTTACATTATGAGATAGAACTAAAAGAAAGATGAAGCCATAACACAGTCATGGGATTGATTGATTATTCACCCTTATTAGAATCATAGACAGAAATATTGAAATAGTTTAATGTTAGCTATTCTTTAAGGCTAATTTGGTGAGAATTCTATCATTGTTAATATGACTTTCTCTTGCTCTAGTTCCCACTTAGAAATACAAAATGCCAAAGCACTGCTGTCTGTTTTAAAGTTCTCTTTGAACAAATAGAAACAGATATTCCTGTGAAATTTCTAGTCTCATCTGCCAGACAGAGCATAATTGGTGAGTTTCAAGTACAGAGAAATATTTATAGGAAGAAAGGGTTTGCCAATATTTAACTAGTATTCACTTTTTAATTTACAGTAAGACTACTTTTTAACCCAGGATAATCTTATCCAAAGTCAGGGGTCGTCTTATATGCTGAGTGGAGGAGGAGGAGGAAGAAGGGATGGCGTGGCACGAGGCGGGAGGAGGAAGAAGAAAGGAAGTCAGGTTTGAGGAGGAGGTGGAGGGGGGAGGAAGCAGCGGATAAGAGGTGAACCCCTGACCTGGCTTTTTTTTTTTTTTTTTTTTTTTT
>CM034706.1:59640734-59670783 GCA_020142125.1 Phrynosoma platyrhinos | reverse complement strand
TACCTATGAAACAATTGCAGACTTTTTGTTGTTCTTGTGTGTCTTCAACTCCTTCCCGACTTATGGCAACCCTAAGGCAATCTTATCATGGGGTTTTCTTGGAACGTTTCTTCAAATGGGAGTTGCCATTACCATCCCCTGAGGGTGAGAGTGTGTGACACGCCCAGGGTCACTTACTTGGCCGCAAATTGTACATACCCCAGAATACATCACTAGTATACTGGCAGTCCTTCCCCCCAACACTTTCTCATTTCACCCCGTTGGAAGAGGGGTCGTCTCATACGGCGAGTATATCCCAAACGCTATATTTTAACTGGAAAAGTTGGGGGTCATCTTATACGCCCAGTCATGTTATATGCCAGAAAATATGGGTAAGTTATTATTGTACAGTTATATACTCCAGTGACTGAACTGCTCCCATCAGTTAAATGTGGTAGAAGTTGATTCCTCTCTCCTCTTGATACCTGCCCATACACCCTCAAAATCTGACACAGAAGATTTTGGAAATCTTTGGAGGCCTAAGGGGGAAAAAAGAAATGACTGGGGTTCAGAATGTGGGATCCCACACAAAATAAATGCACACAATTTTACATCCATTTGTTATTCAGTATGAAGTATTTCACTATGTCCAGATTTCCAGCCTGTCTAGAAATCCAACCTGTAAATTCCACTACACTTATGTGTACACTTAACCTATGTTAAATAATTTTGTGTATTAAGAAGAGAAAACAAAGGAATCCAGCAGCCAGCCTAATTCAAACCATCTCCTTTATTTGAATCCTCTAAGGAGACTATCGCTTTAATCTTTTAAAATGTGACTAGGTCATTTTAATTGCTCTGGCTGTCTCCTGTTGCATTCTGGAACCTGTAGTTTAGGAAGAAGCATTTAGAATATTCAGCCAGAGAGCCTTTAAGCCTCATTGAATTATAAATCCCAAAATGCAACAGGAGAAAGTCAGAGCTGTTAAAGCGACCTAGCCCCATTTTAAGAGTGTGGTGTGATAAGCTCTTAAGTTATCCCAATTAGATATTTGGGGGGTTGCAGACTGCCAGAAATAGTGCAAATTGAGTCCACTTTTAGGGTTAGGGTTAGTGCTAGGGAATCATGGGAATTGTATTTTTTTTCTGAGACATTGAACCTTCTCTGTCAGAGAGCTCTGGTGCCACAATAAAATACAGTTCCCAAGATTCACTAACCCTAACCCTATTCCTAAAAGTGGACTGAATTTGCACTATTTCTGGCAATCTGCAACCCCCCATTTGTCTCTGTGTTCTTTTTTTCTTTAAAAGCTGTAGTAAATTTTGAACTTCCTTTGACAGCTTAGTGCACCACTGATCTGGTATTGATAACTAAGGGGCTATACAGATGGCTCCATGCCAGCCGTGGGGCCAGCTGTGGGAGTACAAGCTCGGGGCTGTGGCAACCATATGCTGCAGCCCCGATCTGGCACTTTGCCACTCCATAAAGAACTGGTAAATGTCACTCCTTTTTGTAGCAGCAAAAAGCCACCCTTGCTGCCATAGCAGTGGTTCTTCTGAGCTCCTTTGGTGCAGCAGGTCTGAACACTGTGCCAAGGGAGTGCCCTGATGCCACCTTCCATCTGTTTTGGTGGGCAGTGTGAGGACAACATGGGGGCAGAGTTGGGGTGGCTAGCATGTGGTCACAACACCCTGACTCCACCCCCAGGCCAGCTCTTTATACCAGTCTTTATAGTCCCAAAGAATCACATACACACACACATTGACTTTGGGGGGTTGCAGACTGCTAGAAATAGTGCAGATTGAGTCCATTTTTAGGATTAGGGTTAGTGCTAGGGAATCATGGGAATTGGTTTTTTTCTGAGACATTGAGCCTTCTCTGTCAGAGAGCTCTGGTGCCACAATAAAATACAGTTCCTATGATTCCCTAACCCTAACCCTAAAAGTGGACTCAATTTGCACTATTTCTGGCAGTCTGCAACCCCCTTTATCTCACAGATATGACATAGGAGCTTTGCAGACTGACACAAAGGGCCAGCCTGTGGGTGGAGTTGGGGTGGAGAAGCCACATGTCAGCCACCCCAGCCCCATCCCAATGCTTTCCTGACGTTGCGTGCCTGTTTGCGTAAACATGCTGCACCGAAAGGGTGTGGAAGAGCTGCGGTGCTGGTTCTTAGGGCCAGAAAAAGGAAGGATTGGGGCCACAGTGTGGCGTTACCATGGCCCCAATCTGCCACTCGCAGGGGCAGCCCAGAGCCACCCATCTGCATATCCCCATTGTTTACCTGATCATCACCTTCTGAATGATGAAAGCTTTTGTGGCTTCTTGTTTCATTAGTTCTGGGGTGGTCAAAGTGGATCCCTTGGGCCACTAATGGTTCCTCAAGTATGTTTTTTTTCAGGTTTTGACATCTCTAGACTCCCCCAGGTGGCCTCTTTTCTGCCAGAAATAAATAAGGAATGAATTGTGTCTCCTAGAGTCTATGAAAATATGACTCAACTTTTTTTATAAAGTTTATTAAGTTTTTAAAAAGCATACATCCATAAACATATATATGTACAACATACCAACATTGAACACATACAAACAATAAAAGAGGAGAAAGAAATAAAGAATAAGACCCCCCACACACTTGTCAGGAGGGGCTTCTTGTTGCAATGGCCATATTGGGGCATGAGACGCCTGATTCGCTAAAGCACAAAGGAATTCCCACCTAACTCCTGCGCGCTTGACCAGTCTGGTGTTGTATATGTTGAGAATAAGCACGCTGGGAAATCTCGCAGTTCCTTTACCATCGTGAGATTTCCTATGAGAGTTTGGGCAATATAGCCCTGCGCTGCCACTTGGCGACAACCATTTTAGAGCTGGAGCTGAGCGAGTCACTTCACTCTGCTCCGTTCTTTGGTTCTTTGCTTGGCTTTGACCTAGCGATCTCTTGGGCTTTCACTCACTGATCTTTTGATCTTTTTCACTTGTCATTGCATGGCGGGAATTGTTAATTTGGGCCTCCCATGTTTTTTGGTGGTTCTAGGCCAGGCCAGGCCTTCAGGCTGGCCACCTTGGGCCTGGAGGGTGGCCTGCAGCATCCCAACACCTGGCTTGATTGAATACCAGGCCAAGGTGGGGGCTGTGACAGGCGGTTCTCTGCTGGGTGCACAGACCCTGTGGTCAAATTGTATGCCCAGTGTCACCCCAGTCACCCTGGACTGGTAAGGTCAGGATCCCATTGCCAAAGGGGGGGGGGCTCTTGGGCTAAGGCGTAGCTCACTCAGGCTCAACACTTCTCCCCGGCAGCGGGTTGTTTGGAGGCAATTATTGTCTTATGTGGGGTGCCTGAATAAGAGCCTTGTAGACACCTTCCCCCTTTGGTGGTTGCCAGTGACGCTTCTTGGCTGTTTGCGTCTCTTTGTGAGAATTGGGAAGGGTGGGCCTCGGGCCTGGTGGTAGTCATCCGAGGTCGGGTGGTGTGATTAAGGACGTGTGTTTTTGTATTTGCTCAGGCCATGCCCCACAGCAAGGCTCAGGGCCTAAGCAGACAGTGCAAAGCACCGTCTTCGAGGCCAGGAAGGGGAGGGGCAGCCTCACTCTGGGCGCCCCAACCCCTTCCCCAAAACGTCGTCGGAGCGGCCGGCCCTCTGCATGGCCATCGCTCCGACGACACACTTCCACTACAGCGTCTGCAGCAGAAGAGGCGCCAAAGGTGCACTGGATGCCTTTTGTGGCGCACCTTCAGCATCTTGCAGAAGGAGCGCTATTTTAGTGCTCCTTCCTGGAGCAGGGACACTGCACTGTGGGGCCAAGGAATGCGGATGCCTCGGCCCCGATCTGCAGCTTCCTGGGGCGGCCCCATGCCACCTGCCTGCTTTCCCACTCTGTCTAAAAAGCACACACCTAAGGCTGCGCCAAGCTCTAGTCACTCTGCCCCGAAGAGACCCTCAAAAATGGCCAGCAGAGATGATGAGATTATTGCCCAGAAGGGACTCCAGGCTACAGCTGCCAGCCCCTCTGCCAGCACCTCTGCTACTTTGGACACAAAAGCGCTGCCCTCTCAGTCTGAACCTGACTCTCAGGTAATGGAATAACACGTGTTCCTATGGTGGTTTCAGCTATGGAAGTTGGGCAACCAACTATAGCTGATGTGTGGAAACTCCTAAAAAAGGTTCCCAATGTGGGGATTCAGGGTGCTGCTGCCCCTGTTTCCAAGCAGCCCTCTGTGGCAGATTTATATAACCTCGTGCGAGGAGTGGTTCTTGCAAGTAGTCGTGCAATGGAGCAAACCTCTGAGGTTGAGAGGAGAGAACAGGCAAGTGTCGCTGCGTCTCAGCCTGACACCTGAGCTGTTGTGGGGCCACATTTTGGGGGACCATTACAGTCAGCTGGTGATGCTTCCCAGCAAGCTTCAATATCAGGTTTGTCTCCTGCTAATCTTTCACTGGTGAATTGGCCCATCTCGATATGGGCTCCAGGTGGCCAAGTGGGACAGGGTTCTGGGGAGGAAAGCCCCATCCCTATGACTTTGGGTGCACCTGCGATGACACCTCAGGTTTTCCATGTGCCTGACTCTAGGGTGCAGGCTGGTTAGCCAACAGCTTTGGCTAATGATACTTTAAGGGTGTCACTTATGGGTGCTCCTGCTCTTTTGGGAGTTAATGGATCTATTGAATGCAATCCATATGCTGGAATGTCTACTCCCTTGGCTCACACCTTCCTCTCTCCACTAAGGAAAGAATTTGGAAGGGAAATTATATTGATTTATTTTCTTTGACTTTTAGGGATCCTGAACAAAGAATCATGGTAAAGGATGGGATAGTGTTTAGCCTCCCCAAAGAGTTTCAGGTGCTCAAATGCCCTAAACTGGAGCACAGTTTTGTCAACTAGATTATAGGTTTCACTATTTACAGCGAAGTTATTGAAGAAAAGGAACCTCATAGGTCTCCTGATTTTTCTAAATGCCAGGAGATAATGATAAAGCTTACACCAACTGCCATCATAATGCCAGGGGTACAGCATGGATGCAAGACAATGAGCTGCCCAAGATTGCTCTCTTTTCTGGAGACATGTACAGTCTGAGCTCTCCCCTTCAAACAGGTGTGATAATGGGTTTGTTCCCATGGTTACACAGCTGAGAGGGTAGAATGTGATGCTTGGTACGGGAGAAAGGAAACAATTTGGCATTTGTTGGGACTTTAACACAGGTAAGTGTAAGAGGCAGCCCTGCAGGTTTGAACATAAGTGTAACACCTGCAGGAGGAGTCACCCCGGCACTTCCTGTAGCAGAGGTAAGCAGTCTGGAGTGGGAGGTACACCCCAGCCAGCATCACCAGGAGGCAAAAGTGCCGTCATCAATTAAATTGGATGCAATGGTTGTCTGTCTGTGGACCTACCCCAGTAAGGAGGCTGCTTCTTATATATTCCATGGTTTTTCTAAGGGTTTTCGTATCCCTTATTCAGGTTCTAGGAGGTATCGTTATGCGCTCAATGCTCGTTCCATGAAGGAATTGTCAGCTATCGTAAGGGACAAACTGGCAAAAGTGGTAGCAGCTGGGAGGATTTCAGGTGCTCATGATCAACTCCCAATTCCCACCCTTCATTTATCCCCTTTGGGTGTTGTCCCCAAGAAAGCACTTTGGGAATTTAGGTTAATTCATAATCTTTCTTACAAGAGAGGGTGACTCTGTTAATTATGCCATAGATCCTACACTTACATCTGTTAAATATGCATCTTTTGACTCTGAAGTCATGATGGTTAGGGCTCTAGGTAAGGGAGCACTATTAGCAAACTATGATATAAAATCATCCTTCAGGTTGCTCCCTGTACACCCAGATGACTTTGACCTCTTGGGTTTTCAGTTTGAAGGGAAGTATTATTTTGATGAAGCCATGCCAATGGGGTGTTCAATCTCTTGTTCTGCTTTTGAGACGTTTAGCACCTTTCTTCATTGGTGTGCAGTTAAATGGTCAGCATTATTTAGATGATTTCTTGATAGCTGGAAATCCCAATTCTTCACAATGTAGAGAAACTTTAGCTGATTTCCACAAATTAATGTCCAAGTTGGGAGTTCCCTTAGCTGAGGAGAAAACAGAGGGTCCTGACACATGGCTTACCTTTTTGGGAATCGAGATGGACACCATCAATGGAATTTCTCACTTACCAAATGACAAGCTCGTGGCTATGAGAAAGCAGGTTAATTTGATTTGGGGAAGCAAAAAGCTACATTGCATGATTTTCAATCTCTTACAGGCTTATTGCATTTTGCTTGTAAGGTAGTAGTTCCAGGACAAGCATTCTGCACACGATTATTTAGGGCCACCACAGGAGTAACAGCCCTGCATCACCATATAAGGATCACCAAGGGAATTCATAAGGACTTGAAGGTTTTGTAGTCCTTTTTGGAAGAATTCAACGGTATTTCATTTTGGAGATCTGAATTGCTGCTCAGGGCAGATTTTCAGGTACACTCCGATGCTGCTGGCACCCATGGTTTTGGAGTCTATTGGGATGGCCAATGGGCTGCTGAGGCATGGCCTCCTACTTAGATAGAATGTGGTCTGACTAGAGACCTTACGTTCTTGGAACGTTTTCCTATAGTTGTAGCAGTGCACCTTTGGGCAAATCAATTTGCAAATAAGACTATCTGGTTTTAGTGTGACAACCAGGCAATGATTCAGGAAGTAAACTCACAGTCCTCCAAGTCCTCCAGGGTTATGTGCTTGGTGAGGGCTATGGTAACACAGTGTTTGAAATATAATGTGTGGTTCCAAGCTCACCATATGCCTGGTTTGCTTAACCCTTTGGCGGATGCCCTTTCTCATTTTCAGTTCTCCAGTTTCCGGCAGCTGGCTCCTGAGGCATCAACGCACCCACTGGAGGTACCAGCACTTCTATGGAGCCTTGGAAACTAGAAATCGACAGGGCGATCTTACATTCTATCACCCCATTCACACGCAAGTCCTATCAAATAGCTCTGACTGCATTTAGACACTTTTTGTTGGAAATTGGGGAAGAAGAGGTCTGGCCTATTAAAGTCAACCTGGTGCTGAGTTTTATAATACATCTCAGGCAAACTGGTTTGTCACCTGTTACCATTAGGGGCAGGTTGGCTGCCCTGTCATTTTACTCCAGGGCTAGAGGATGCTTAGATCCTACCACTGATTTTAGGATTAGGAGAGCTTTAGAGGGTTGGACTAGAGAAGCACCTGTGGTAAAGGACACGCGTTTGCCAATAACTGGCCCGGTCCTGATTAAATTATGGCAACACTTAGCCAATACTTGTTTTTCAGATGAGGAATTAGCTTTGTTCAAGGCAGTATTTGCCATTGCCTTCTTTGTGGCTTTGAGAATTAGTGAGATTGTCCCTGGCTCTCGCAATGACCAGTCTGGTAGGGCATTTCTCCTTTTGGATGTCATATTGTCAGATCAGGGGATTCAGATTTCCATCAGTTTTTCATTTTCCAGTTAGCTAGAGGTCAGTCTATTACTTTAGCTAAAGCACCTGTTGGTCAGATTTGCCTTGTGCTAGCACTAGCAGATTATATGAAGAATAAGCCAAAAGTATCAGGTTATTTCTTTCTGTATGTGTCAGGCATGCCTTTAACCCAGTTCCAATTCAGGGTGGTTCTGAAAGAGACTTTGAGGTGAGCCAACTTGCCTCCCACTCAGTTTTCCTCTCATTCATTTTGCATTGGGGCTGCAACAGCTGCGGCTATACATGGTCTGAGTGATGCCAATATTCACCTAATTGGCTGGTGGGGTTCTAAGGCATTTAAGTCTTATGTACATTCTTCAAAGAATGCTAATTGTGGTTAATTATACTAATAGCACTATTTACATTTCAGCAGGTGTTTTCTGTGGCAAGATTTGGATTCTGGGCCACAGCTTAGTCTTCTGGGCAGAATGCCGTTTGCTAGAGCACTGACATGATCCTAACCTGGGACTGGCGAACATCGGCAGCTTGCAATGGTTTGGCCGTAGGGGCATGCTTTGGGGAGCTTTGCTTCCTATGATTTTTGAATTGTCAAAGGCATATCTGCACCCCCGGGTTTTAATCATACACCTAGGGGAGAATGACTTGGTGAATGCCCCATGTCTTCAGTTGGAAAAACAGATGGTAAAGATCTTCAGGAGATAAGGAAGCACATTCCTGGAGCTGTTTTGCTATGGACCAAGCTGCTGCCAAGGCATAGCTGGACTGGAGCATGTAAAGATGCTTCTATTAATGGCACTCGATGGTGGCTTAATCGTTCTGTTGCTAAACAGCTAACAAGATTGGGCATTTTTATAATTGATTATGCTGGAATTAAGTTGGATATGCCTCAGCTGTATAGGGGGGGATGGAGTGCACCTCTCCTCTGAAGGTTCGGAGATTTATGTAAAGGCCCTTTCCGAACACATTAGGAGAGCGCCTTGTGTGGGGGGGAGAGGGGATGCCTAGCTAGGCTGGCCCCCTCTTGTGGTGAATAACGACCCCCACCCCACAGGGAAATTAATTGGCAAATTAAATTTAATTTGAATAAATTTGGATAAATAAATTAACGGAAGTGATGTAAGCAGCTAAGTGCATGACGTCCTTAAGTTAGTGATGTCATATGATGCAATATAACGTTACCCATAGAATATCCATCTATAAGTTGATCTAAGGTCTTAAATTTCAGATTTATATTTCTCATAGAGGTAATTAATAGATCATTATATGTTATCCATTTCCCTTGTGATATTGTTTCTTTACTATGAAAAGCCTCATGAATTGAGGTCCACATTGATATACCTGGGCACAGTCTTGCTTTATATTTCATCCACAGTCTCATAAGGGATTTTCTGATGAAGTGGTTAACAAAATCTTTATGTATTTTCTGTTTTCCATAAAAAAAGATATGCATGTAAGCCGAATCTCTGATCTATTCCCTCCAAACTTAATAATTCTTTGTTTTTCAATAACATCCATTCTCTTAGCTATTCAAGACAATTAGCCTCATAATATACCTGTAAATTTGGTAGCATCAGACCTCTCCGTTCTTTCCTATCCTGCATAACTTTAAATCTCACCCTTGGTCTTCTGCCACTCCATATACATTTAGAAATTTCTTAATTCCATAGACTAAATGGTTTGTTGTTGGTTATAATTGGGATGTTTTGAAATAAGAATAAAAACTTCGGCAAGATGCTCATCTTTATTACTGATATTTTTCCTAACCAGAAAAGCTTTAACTTATTCCACCTCGTTAGATCTCTTTTTAAATCTTTCGACAATTTCTCGTAATTGTTTTTAAACAAATCTAAGTTCTCATTTGTCAGTTCAATACCCAAGTACTTTACTTTCTTAACAATTTGATATCTTGAGATCTTTTCTATGTTCTGCTTGTCATTATCTAATAAGTTCTTTGTTAGCACCATACCCACTAAGCAGATGGCTTAAAGGGCTGTCTTGGGAGCAGGGAAGGGGAGGGGCAGCTGCATGCTCGGCTCCCCAACCCCCTCCCGAGGTCGTCCTCAGAACAGCTGGCCCTCTGCATGGCCTGCGCTCCGAGGAGGACCTCCCACCGCAGCCTTTCCATGCGCTGCAGTGAAAAAGTCAACAAAAGTGCTCTGCAGCCTTTTGTGGCACACTTTTGATGACTTATGAAAGGAGTGCTAATTTGCGCTGCAGGATCGAGGTGTGGGGATGCCTCGGTCCCATGGTGCAGCTTCCCAGGGTGGCCCACGGCTGCCCGTCTGCTTAGCCCCAAAGTCTCATCCTTGTTTATTTTTAGCCCAGATACTTGACTAAATTCTTCTAGTGTATTTATCAGTTGTTTTAGACTATCTTCAGAGTCCAATAGTGTGACCAGTAGATCTTCCGTGTATGCTTTTAGTTTGGACTCATAACTCTTATATTTAATACCTTTTATATCTTTATTTTCTCTTATGTTATTTATCTGTACCTCCACAACAATCAGAAATAGAAGAGGAGGCAAAGGATACCCTTGTCTTTTTCCATTCTGGATCTCAATTCTCTTAGGGGGGATGCAGACCAGGGCGTTGGGGACGCCCTGGTCCGGAGCGCCGTGGGACCATGGCAGCCGGACCATGGCGCTCCTGCGGCGCCCCTAAAAGGAGCTGCAAATTGCCGCTCCTTTTAGAAGACAGGGAAAGTGCACCCTAAATGCGTAGGGCGCACTTTCCCTGTCTTTTCCGCCGCAGCAGGTGCGGTCGCTGCGGCGGGAGGTTTCCCCAGAAGCGCTGGCCGTGCAGAGGGCTGGCAGCTTCCAGGGCAACCTCAGGAAGAGGAAGGAGCACTGCTCGTGCGGTGGCTCCTCCTCTTCCTTGCCTCGGAGATGGCTCAATTAGCCGTCTGCCGAGGCCCTTAGTCTTTTCACCATTTACCAATATCCATGCCTCTTGCCTGCAATAAATTGATTTAATCTGTTTTTTTATTTTCCATATCTTAAAATTTAAATACAATATACTATACATACATCTAAGACATACCATTTACAAAACAGACATATACAAACATAAGAAACTTCCCTTCCCTTACTAAGAATATATCTTGATTATTTATATCAACTTTCTTATATTACCATTTGATCTTATAATCTGTTCAATATTGATATTAAGTTGTATCATTTTCCTCAAATATATATTTGACTACTTTCTTCATTATCTGTACCACACCTTATATATTGTTCTGAACAACTGCTTTTGCTACCAAGGCTAATCATACATTTTCCCATCTTGTGCATTTTCTAAACCCTCCGCCCTAGTTACTGTACACTTTTCATCCTTCTCTCAGATCAATCACTCCATTCTCCCGCCATAGTTCTCTGAAGTAGTTCGTGATCGGGGACCAGTCTCTTTCAAATTTGTTCCTAGTTTGTCCCTTTAAAAAAATTGTCAGCTTATCCATTTCCATAGTGTCGTACAACTTGTATAGCCGTTCTTGCAGATTAGGAGCTTCTTTACTTTTCCATTTCTTTGCGATTACAGTTCTTGTAGCATATAACATATAGAACATTTTTTTTCCAAATTTCTTTTCCGTTTCTTCATCTATTATACCTAATAAAAAGGTGGTGGGATGTTTATTCAACTTGATACTTAATATTTTCTCTATTTCTGAATATATTTGTGTCCAATAATTTTCAGATATTTTACATTCCCACCACATATGCATGTAGGTACCTTTTGATTTTAGACAGTTCCAACAATTTCTGCTATTATTTTTATAAATCTTGGATAATTTTTCTCGTGTTAAGTACCATTTGTATTGTGTCTTTAGATAATTTTCCTTTACTTCATAACTTAAAGTATAATCTTTTTTTTTTTCAGTTCTTTTCCCATTCTTCCATCATTATTGGCTACATCCTGAGCTGATTTTATCATATATATTTTTTGTGTTTTTTTCAGGCTGTGTGGCCATGTTCTAGAAGAGTTTCTTTCTGACATTTCACCAGCATCTATGGCTGGCATCTTCAGAGAAAACTGGAATGGACTAGTCTCTGGGCATCTTGGAACAGTTTCTTCCCGTAGAGATTTCCAATGTGAAGTTCTAGGCTTTCATGGCTAGCATCCATAGTTTTTTGTGGGTTTTTTGGGCTGTGTGGCCATGTTCTAGAAGAGTTTCTTTCTGGCGTTTCGCCAGCATCTATGGCTGACATCTTCAGAGAATACTGGAATGGACCAGTCTCTGGGTATCTTGGAACAGTTTCTCCCTGGGGAATGGATGCTGGCCATTAAAGCCTACGACTTATCATATATTGTTTAACAGTTTCTTCCTCCATCTCAACTTTCAGTAATAATTTATATATCTTTACAATTGTATGTTGAGTTTCTTCTAGCAGGAGTTTTTGAAATTCTGATTCTTCTTTTGTATTTGTATTGTTTTTGGATCCATTTTAAACCTTTCATTAATTTGTCTGTATAAAAACCAATTACACTTATATCCTTCCTTCAATAATTCTTCCATTGTTTTAATTCTTGGCTTATCTGCTTCCCGTATCAGTAAACCTTTATAACTCATCCATTCTTCCTCTTTAATCTTTTCTCTCCTATAAAATGCTTCATTCACCAATATCCACTTCGGTATTTTCCTGATAAATATATTTCTATATTTTTTCCAGATTCTTAGTATTGGTTTTCTTATTATGTGATCATCAAATTCCTGTTGACTTTGTCTTTGTCGTAAGCCAAGTACACGTGCCATCCGAAGGGTAAATCTGCACCTTCTAATTGTAGTATGCTGTCATCTTTAATATTTACCCATTCTTTAATCAATTGAAGACAAGCTGTGTGGTGATATAATTTGAAATATGGCAAAATCATACCTCCTCTTTCTTTATTATCCTGTAGTATCTTCATCTTTATCCTGGCCTTTTTCTTATTCCAAATAAATTTTGACATATCCTTTTCCCATTCCTTGAAAGGTTTGTCATTGGTTATTATCAGAAGTGTTTGGAAAAGATACATCATTTTCGAGGTTGCATTCATTTTGATTGTGGAGATTCTTCCAATCCATGATAAATTCATCTTAGACCATCTTTGGAAATCTTTCTTTATTTCCTGCCAAGTTTTTTCATAGTTATTCTTAAATAAGTCAGAATTTCTTTTTGTAAGATGAATTCCTGAATATTTTTTTTCTTTACTTCAAATTTAAATATTTGTTGGATTTGATCAGTCTCTGTCTTATCCACATTCAACAACAACATGTTCATTTTCCTTTCATTTATTTTAAATCCTGCATGTCTTTCATATTCTTTAATTTTCTGTATTAGTGGATGAATACTTTCTAGTGGGTCTGACAGTGTTATCACCATGTCATCCACATAAGCCCTTGCTTTATGTTCATGTTTACCAGTCTTTATTCCTTTTATCGATTCATTTGATCTAATATTTTCCAAGAGTATTTCTAAAGTCACTATAAACAGTAAGGGGGAGAGCAGACAACCTTGTCTCATTCCTTTTTGTATTTGACAGCTTGCTGTTTTCTCTCCATTACAATTATTCTAGTTTCCTGGTTCTTATATATCTCTTTAATCCATTTTAATAAACTATTTCCGATATCCATTTTCTTTAGCACTTCCAATAGAAAGTTCCAACAAACATTGTCAAATGCCTTTTCAGCATCTAAAAATACCAATGCTGCTTTCTTATCTGATCTTTTTTTCATGAAGTTCTATTATATTCCTTATATTCCTTATATTCTCTTTTATATGTCTATTTGGTAAAAAGCCTGATTGGTCTTTATTTATCCAAATGTTCAGGATCTTTTTAAATTTTTCAGCCAATATCAATGTAAATATTTTGTAGTCATTGTTGAGTAATGCAATTGTTCTAAAATTCCTCATGTCTTGAATCTCTTTTTCTTCTTTCAGAATAAGTGTTATATGCAACATTCTCCATGTCTCTTGTGTTTCTCCTTCCAATATAGTGTTCATTGTCCTTTGTAGTGGGTTAACTAGTTGGTTGACAAATGTTTTGTAATATAGTGCTGAAAAGCCATCTGGTCCTGGCTTTTTCCCTGTCTTTAATTTCTGTATTGCTTGTATTGTCTCCATTAATGTTATCTTTTTGTTCAGTTCAGTTCTTTGTTTTTCATTCATTGTTTTTATTGGTAGCATTTGCATATATCTTTCTCTCTCTTCTTTATTTCTGTTTTTTTCTGTAAATAAATCTTTGAAATATTTGTGAAACAATTTATTCAATTGTGTCTGTTCATTAAATATGTTTCACCTTCCTTTATCTTCCAAATTATTTTCTTTTCTTGTTTTTTCTTTAATTTCCAAGCCAGCTATTTTCCAGTTTTATTGGCAGATTCAAAATATCTTTGTTTAGTGAATTTAATTTTTTTCCCTCTACTTCCTCTACCATCATAATTGAGATTTGTTTTTGTAGTATTTGAATTTCTGATCTCAGTTTTTTTTTCTTCTGGATTTTTCTTTAAAAACTTCTCTTTATTTTTAATTTCTTGCAGTATTTGGTCCATTTTTAGTCCCCCTTTTCCCCTCTTTTCTACACCTTTCTGAATGAAAAAGCCTCTCATTACAGCTTTGGAGGTATCCCATAGAGTTTGTATTTTCACCTCCTTGTCTAGATTTTCTTGAAAAAAAAATGATTCAAATTTCTCTCTGCTTGTTTTATAATTTCTTCATCTTTTAAAAGTGATTCATTCAATTTCCAATTAAATTATTTTTTCTTGATTTTAATTTCCATTGTTATAGGATTATGGTCCGAAGAAATTTTTGGTAATATATCCATTTTGAGAATTTTAGGTGCCAAGGATGTCGATATTAAGAACATGTCAATCTGTGACCATGACTTGTGTCTCTCAGAATAAAAAGTGTAGTCCCTTGCATTTCCATATTTCACTCTCCAATTTATAAAATTAACACCAACATTATTTTTTTCCAAAGTCAAGAACATGAACTGCCAGTTCACCTTATCAAAAGCTTTCTTGAAATTGAGAAATATCATAATTAGTTTTTTATCAGTTCTTTGTTCATGTAACTCGATAATATCGAGTACAAATCTCATATTATCTTTTATCTTTCTTAAAGGTAAAAAAACATTTTGGTCCTTTCCAATCCCCATTCTTTCAAAATATTTTTTAGTCTCTCAGCCAATATTGTTGCAAAGATCTTATAATTGCAATTCAGTAATGAAATTGGTCTATAATTTTTCATATATTCACTATCCTTATTTTCTTTAGGTATTAAAACAATATTGGCTTGATTCCATGACACAGGGGCTTTATTATCCCCAAGTCCATTTATAACTTCAGAAAGGGGTTGAGCTAATTGTTAGGCATATTTTTTTATAAAATTCTGCTGGGAACCCATCTGGGCCTTTAGCTTTCCTTGTCTTAATTGTTTTTATGGTGTCAATTATTTCTTGTGGTTGTAATTTCCTTACTTAAGTATTTTCTCTGATCTTCATTGAAAGTTTCCAAACTACTCTTATCTAAATACTTTCTTATATTCCCTACCTGTATATCTTTGGTCTTATACAATTGTTCATAAAAATTCTGAATAATTTCTTTTATCTTATCTTGATCAGTACATCTTTGTTCTTGTTCCTTTAGACAGGTTATCTGTTTTTTGACTTTTTCTTTTTTCAACTGGTAGGCAAGCCACTTACCAGGTTTATTAGCTCCCTCAAAATTCTTTTGTCTCATATAATTAATCTTACTTTGTATGTCCTCCATTAGACTCAAAGAAATCTGTTGTTGTATTAATTTAATCTTTAAAGTCAAGTCTTTATTATTGGGATTCTGCTTCAATTTGTTTTCATTATTATTATTATTATTATTATTATTATTATTATTATTATTAACACTTTAAAACAAAAATGTATACAAAGATTATTACAAACTATATATGATTTCCTTCATAATATGTTAGACGGTGGTAATTCATGCAAAATAAAATCTTCCCCTTACTCATTTTTTTATACGTTTTCTTCTCATTACCCACATATACCGTCTATATGTTATTAATATTTTTCCATTTCATTTCTACTTCTTAGAATTAAATATGACTTTACTAGATCTTTCATTGGCTCTGATTTCTTTTGTTTCTTCCTTTGATGTTCCTAAGTCATAAATACAAAAGTATAATATTCAATAATTACAGCTTATTTTCCCCATATTTTATCACAATATGTATAAAGGCATTTGTGTTTTTTTTCAACTAATGTTTCTTGAAATTCTATCAATTTCTGTGTGTGTAGTTTCTTAATCCAGTGGCTCTTTTTCATAAAGAGCCCTCTGAATACAGTTTTTGCAGCTTTCCATACCATATTTATACTTGTCCCTTTATTCATATTTTCATGAATTTTTAATCCATTCTATTGCTTCTTTACAAGTCTTTTTTTTATTCAATAATTCTGTCTTTAATCTCCAATTAAATTCCTTTTGTCTTACGTTTATGGCCATTTCAATAAGACTATGGTCTGAGAGAATTCTTGGTTTTATTACAATGTTTGAAATCCTGGTGACAAAATGTGTTGAAGTTAATATCATGTCTAGCCTGGTCCATGACTTATGCCTATCAGAGAAAAAAAATATATACTCCCTCCTATCCCTCCCTTTTCCCCTCTCCAAACATCTTTTATGTCTACCCTTTCTATTAATTCAAAAAAATTGTTTGGGGAGTTTACCTTGATTACATTTAATTTCCCCCCCAGAGTAACTATCAAGTCTTAGGTCAACTACCACATTCCAATCCCCCATTATCACACATGTATCAAAGTTAGATTCTCTATTTTATTTAACAGCAGTTTAAAAAACCTTCCTCTTTTTCTAGTGGCCCATAGATTCCAAGCAAGAGGACCTTTTCTCAATTTAACAAAATTTGAGCACCAACATAATGTCCCTTAGTCATTTAGTACCTCCAATGCCTCATATTTAGAATTGATATATAGAGCTACCCCCTTCTTTTTATTTTTCACAGATGAAACAAATATTTTCCCTAATTTGGGATTCTCTAATAGCCATATATTCTTTTTCTGTATTCTGGTCTCCTGCAAACAGACTATCTCAATATCCTGTCATTTTATAAAGTGAAATATTTTACCCCTCTTATCCCATCCATTTAGCCCCTTAACGTTCCATGAGGCAATTTTTAGGATAATCATCTTTCTTGTTTAAATCTAAATTGTACTTTATGCCTTTTCCAATTCTCCTTCACTATGCGCTGGTGAATGTTCCTCTACCAAATGTCCTTCTCCTTCAGAGTCTAATTCAGTCTCACTTTCCACTTGCAAAGTCAACTGTATTTCCTTTGCCTCTTTACCCTCTTTATCTAAATTTCTGTTATCCAACCTATTTTCTTGTTCTCTTTTTCCTTTCCTAGACTTATTTATCTGTACCTCACCTGTCTTTTTCTTATCTTTACTGTCTTTACTATCCAATTCTACTATGAAAGTAGTGATTCAACTTTTAAATAGTTCACAATGCTCAACCCCCAAGTTTTTTGTTTAACTTAAAAGAAAGTGAACTGTTGACCACTTGCTTTTGTTTACTCCCCATTTGGGGACCTTTTTTGTCTTTCTGTGCATCCTGCAGAGAATACTGAGGGTGCCGGGGGTGGCTCCTGGATCCACTGTAATTGTTTTCCACCTTCCCATTCTTTCCAGGATTTCCTTTCCCTTGGCTATAGTCCTGGCCATAGGCAAAACATGATGACAGTGATAGGACATTCATAACTGCATTTCCATCATGACAATAAGGAGAAAAATTATAGAGGATAATTGGAATGCAGTGCCTAACCCTTACTCTATCCAAACTTTCTCTTTGTAAATGTTTCAAACCCTAGCTATTCCTAATAATTTTATTTTATTTTTCCCACCAATGATTCAAAAGTAGTAATGGTGTGAGGGAGAAGGAAAGCGAACCACAGAAAAGGCTAGGGCCCCAATAATCCAATTTTGTAAATGCTGCCTACTTGTAGAAGCACATGTCTTAGATTACATATTTTCCTAGAAAATACAGATTTCTATATTGCCCTTCTTCAGCACTCCTGAAATACTGTTTTTCTGCAATTAGTTTGGAGGAGAATTAAAAACAAAGGTTCCTGTTCCATAGCAAATGGAGCCTCTTGTTATAAAAATGGGAAAGTTACACTGATATCAAAATTCAAATGATGATGAGATTATTCTTATTTGTTGACATAGCTGGTGTCTATTTTACAAGTCAAAAGTCTGCTTTTAAGATGCTGTCATTTGACATTTCCCTACTGCATGTGGAATGTTTCCGACAGAAAGAAAGGAATGCCAAGATATAATTCATCTTGGAGAGTTTAATAACTATTTAGAATGCATCTTGGTTCACAGACATCTTTGGGTACTCTTGTTAATGGTCATTATCTTATTAATTGGGATAGAGCAGGAATTCCTAACCTAGGTGAGATTGTAAATTCAAGAACTCTCCTTGGAAAAACTTGTGTGGGAAGAAAAATAGCATGTAATTTTTGGGAGCTTTTGGTTATTGTTCCTAGCTCAACATAAACTGCACAAATTTTGAAAACTGCACAGACATTTCAGAGACAGTGCAGAAATCCACGAAACTGTATATATGTGTTGTAAAAACATTATGCTTTTAGGATTTTCACTATGCACAGAAAACTACAACTGTCTATGGAAAAAATCCCACCCACTTATGTTCCCACCTACTACTTTCAGAGACTTCTGGGTGAATGGTTTAACTTCATAGCTGCAGCCTTTTCTGGTTTGAATGCTTTGCAACTCAAATGTTATGTGGCAGGCAAACAGATTTAGAGTGACTGTACCTGCAGCCTTCACCAGTTTGAATGTGCAGTTTCCTTTCTGTGTTGAAGAATGTGCAGTTTTCAGTTTCTGTGCTGAATGATGTTCAAGTTCCCAAAATGATACAGAAAAGCTACACACATTGGAGGTTGTCCAAATGTTTCAAAGATACAGAAGGAAATAATGTTTCATTTTTCCTAACATCCATAAAGAACCAGAACAATCAAGTTTTACTATCTCCATGTGTAAATAATCATGATAGGCTACTTGTAGTTGCTGCAGTAGTAGTTATCATCTTCATCATTGATTGCTTGGGAAATTTGGGTGGGGGGAGGTGAGTGAATATTCTATTTCCAAGGAAATTATGTCCCACATAAATTGAATATTACTTAATAGAAAAGTTATATCTCTGATGCATTAATTCTGAAGTATTAAAATCCAAGACAGAGTTTGAGAGCTTCTAACTAGTATTAAAGTCCTTCATAATTTTATGTGAAAAGCCCTGGAAACTAAGCTTTCTTATTGGAATATAAGCTTTAAATGTCAAAGGCAACTTTCCAAATTACTGTCTGATATATAGAGACAGAGTATACTTTGAACCAGAACCTGGATTTAAAGTATTCAAAAGACTCAGGTTTTGTGTAGTTTTCAGCTCTTATTATTTTTTAATGGCCAGATCCAACAAAGCTAATAATTCATGCCATAATGACCCTCTCAACTTACTTCATAGCTAATGTTTTTCATATGTGCTACTATATTTTTTGTTAAATCATAAAAGAATGTTATTATCAGTTCAGTCATGATCTAAGGATCTTGATATGATCACTTTTCAGGAGTAGGATCAGAATAATACCAAACACTGGTGTAAATCAATCATTAGGACAATCTAATGATCAAAATTCGGAGGAGATGGCAAAAAAATAACCTAAAGAAATGAGACAGCAGACACTATTTTATTTATTTATTTATTTATATCCGGTTTTTCTCCCAAAAAGGAAAAAGGGATCCACGGTGGTTCACAATATAAAAACACATTAAAACATTTTAAAAAACAGTTAAATAGGCCAATTCAAGCAGTAAACATTTTAAAAAATTTAAATATAAAATTTAAAATATACAAAGATTAAAAAATAATCTAAACCAACCCCACCCCCATAAAACTATGATATTAAAAAGCTTGCTAGAATAAAAATGTTTTTGCTTGCTGGCAAAAGGCCAGCAAAGAGGGGGCCAGCCTAGCCTCCTGTGGAAGGGAATTTCACAGGGAAGAAGCAGCCACTGAGAAGGCTCTCTCTCGTGTCTTCACCAAATGAGCCTGGGTTGGTGATGGGACTGAGAGTTCCTCAGGACAATCCAGACTTTTGCATCAGTTTGTGAGGAAATAAAGACTGGAAGAAATTAATGACTGATAATATAACAGTACAAAGAATAGTTAGACAATGTAGGGCAACAGGCTTCAAACAATGGCACAAGAAGATCACAGACAGCTTGCTTCCAATGTGACCCAAGACAAGTCAGACAAATCAGAAGAAGACTAAGGGGGGATGCAGACCAGGGCGTCGGAGACGCCCTGGTCCGGAGCGTCGCCGGAGTTCAGCCTCCAGACCACGGCGCTCCTGCGGTGAATCTAAAAGGACCGCCAAAATGGCGATCCTTTTAGATTCTCCGGAAAGTGCGCCCTAAAAGCGGCGGGCGCACTTTCCGGGGCTCAAATGCTGCGGCTCGTTCAGCTGCTGCAGCGTGAGGGCAACCCGCAGTCGCCGGCCGTGCGGACGGCCGGCGCTTCCGGGTGCACCCTCAGGAAGAGGAAGGGCCGCTGAACGTGCGGCGGCTCCTCCTCTTCCGGGCCTCAGAGACGGCCCAATTACCCGTCTGCCGAGGCCCTAAGAATGGCGAGGGTGGCTATGAAAGAACTAGAAAAGTTTCTAAAATGCAAAGATATACAACTGAGTACAACAGCTAGAATCATAGAAGCCATCATATTCCCTCTTGCCATATATGGGTATGAGAGCTGGACAGTTAAGAAGGATGATAGGAAGAAAATCAATTCATTTGAGATGTGGTGCTAGAGAAGAGTGCCAAGTATCCCATGGACAGCCAAAAGGACAAACAAGTGGGTCCTAAAGCAGATCTAACTGGAAACCTCCCTGGAAGCCAAGATGACCAAACTGAGGCTGTCGTACTTTGGACACATCATGAGAAGGGAGGACTCTTTGGAAAAGACAATTATACTGGTGAAGGTAGAGTGAAGTAGGAAGAGAGGAAGGATACTTGCTAGATGGATGGATTCTATTAAGAAGGTTATGAGTATGGGGTTGCGAGAATTAATCAGAGTAGTAGAGGAAAGGGGGTCTTGGAGATGTCTCATCCATAGGGCTGCCATGAGTCGAGATTGAATTGAATTCATTCATTTAACTCTCAAATGAGTTAATAACAAAAGAATTTCAGGATGAGAGCCAATGTCATGTAGTGGTTTAAGCGTTGAACCATGTGTCTGGAGATTAGAGTTCATACCCCCATTGGGCCATGAGACCTGATTGGGTGACCTTGAGTGAGTCACACACTCTCAGTCCCAGAAAACTCCATAGTAAGTTCACTTTAGGGTTGCCATAAGTCAAAAACAAATGTAAGGCACACAACAACAACAAGAAGAATTTCCA
Organism: Phrynosoma platyrhinos; assembly: GCA_020142125.1. Lineage (NCBI taxonomy): Eukaryota > Metazoa > Chordata > Lepidosauria > Squamata > Phrynosomatidae > Phrynosoma > Phrynosoma platyrhinos. Next base: position 59,649,911 of record CM034706.1, on the reverse strand, counting down.
AGGAAGTAACCAGCAAAACTACTTCTGAATATTCCTTTTCTAGGAAAACCTTGTGAAATTCATGAGATCACCATAAGTTGACAGGTGACTTGAAGGCACATACACAGAATTACCAACCAGAATTAGCTTTCAGTGGGAATGCTACTGCTTTATTTTATATTTAGAATGTTTTTTTTAATGTGGTAATAGGGAGATTCAGTGTTTTAATTCATGTGTCATCAATCTTCTTATTATGCTGGTATTTTTTACTTGTACCCCAATATATTTAATATAGAAAAAGCAGAAGAAGAAAGAGACTCTTCCACTTAATCCTGCACTATGGGTGTAGATGCTATGTGTGTATAATAAGAATCACCACTCATTCTCTGCTGCATCTTACATATTGTAATTCCTCACGGCAGCTATTCTTGATAATACTTTTTAAAAAGTGATTATATCTGTTGTCAATTTGTGTAAATTACAAACAGCAGCAGGCTCACCGACATTGCATATTCAGCTCAGAGAGAGATGATAAGAAGAAGTGTAGCAGAAATATAAGGGGAGGTAAAAACTTAAAGGTGATGGGAAAAAATAATTGATTAAAGGGAGGGGGTGAAGAACTGTAGCTAGCATTCAAGGTGGAAACATTTTCTTGTTTTGTTTTCAGCATGCTATTATAATGTTCCCAGTGAAGACATGCAGAAACCTAAAAAAATGCCTGGCTTAAAGCATGTGTACAGGTGTGTGTGCACACACAGAGAGAGAGACATGCAGAGAGAGAGAGAGAGAGAGAGAGAGAGAGAGAGTTCCCTCTCCCATTCATGTACTAGTAAATGTGCATTGTCACTTTTCACTTAACAGCTTGAAGTTATTACCATTTATCCAACAAGGTATTATACACTGGATTTCTAAAACAAGATTTTATTGAATTCTAGGAGAGAAGCAATGAAGATAAATTGAAATGTGTCAAGATAAAATTAAAAATTATTACTTGACCAAAATTCAGAGTGTAGCTAGCCATATCACCACATTTTCAGCTAACAGCATTAGGAATTAAAGATATGTAACTGATAGAGATGGATGTCTTACTTTCCTGGAGCCAACCTGTGCAGTTTAAAGTAAATATTATAATAATTGATCTCTCTGAATGATGTTCATGGCTAAATGGTATCTGAAGCTTGGCACAGATTTCCTGCTCCAAGCACTGATAGATGAGCCAAGTGTTCAGGTAATGAAAGGATGGCTAAACCATGAGTTATATACATTGCACTACTGCTGACCAAGCACAATGAAAATAAATATGGTCATTGATAGCAACCTTCCCTTCAAACATTAGCACAGACCAGAAATATTTCAGCTCAGTTTTGCTAACAATGAAGTAGGTATTAACACAGGAATTTATCATGGTTCTGTGCCAATGATGGAAAGTAGGTGTTTTAATGTAATAGGAGCATTCATTTTATTATAAGCGTAAAAGAAAAGTACTGATACATGTATCTGAACAAGGCTGTAGAGAGAGATGAGCACCTTTGTCATGCTGGTCAGTTTTAGATGATCTAATGACAAGTGTAATAAACTGTATAGTAGACCTAAAATACTATAGCGTAATACTTTGTCAAACTTGTCATGCGTAGTGGCCAAAACCAGTTCGCTAATTCTCAGCACACCGAAAAATGCAGTTAATGCTTGGGAAGTCATCAGCCTCATCACTAGATGAAGAAGGCTTGACTACCAGATGTTTAGAAGGTCATGTAGGCCCCTTCCCCTTGGGCCCCCCTTTACCCTTCTTTGGATCCAACAGCAGGTCAGGGAAAGCATAACTACCCAACAATGTAAGTATATGTTTATCTCAATAAAAGCTACAATGATAATGATGATAATAATAACAACAAGTTATTCCTTTATAAAAAAAGGGGGGGGGCTTTCATCTGAAATACAGCCTACAGGAATAAATAACCAGGCCAGTACGTACATGACCAGGGAGAAGAGGGGACAAAACAGTCAGCCCTGATCCCTGAGGCTGAGAGAATGTGACTGGACAACCTAGCACTTGGGAAGCATGGGCCTAAACTACAGTTCCCGGAACTGAGAACTGAGCCAGTGCAAACAACCTCAAACCGGATTATCCCGGTTTTTTAACCCACAGATCTGGACCACCGTGGGTTAAAAAAACAGTCAAGTTCAGTTGTGGGATGTAATGGCCAAGTGCAGCATGAGCCATGCCACCAGGCTGGGAAGACTCAGCAGGGGTGATCCACCAATTGTGTGGCACCACCCAGTATAAGGCCCCAATGTCACCGTGCAAACAGCAAAACCTTCCCTCAACCAGCCAGATGGCCCAGCAAACTAAGCCAGGGAAGAGGGGAAGATCCATGCAGTCCAAGGCAAAAGAGCAGTGAGTCCAAGCCCAAAGGAGGATGAGCCTGGCACACCAAAACGTATGGTGTGAGAGCCTTGCAGCATGAGGAGGAGGACAGCCAAAGATGATCCTCAGAACCAAGTGCAGCTTTCCAAAGAAGGCTGGCTGGAGTGACAGGTCAGGCTGAGACAGAGGGAGGAGCCTCATGACAAGCCCTGCGATGTGAGGAGAAGGACTGGCCAAAGCCGATCCTCAGAACCAAGCACCGCTTTCCAATGAAGGCTGGCTTGGGCGATGGGTCAGGCTAGGGCAGAGAGGAGGAGCAAAGAGGAGGATCAGCCAAGGTCAGTCCCTGGGCCAATCACCATCATAGAGGCAAGTCCAGCTGGGGCCGAGTAGGAGCCCTGCTCCACAAGGAGGAGGACTGGCCAAGGCCGATCCTCAGAGCCAAGCGTCATCTGACAGGTAAGTCAGGCCGGGACAGCAAGTCATGCCCAGGAGGAGGGAGCATAAGGAGGAGGCTCGGCCCAGGCTGATCCTTGAGGCCCACTTAAATAAGCCAGGCTGATGCAGAGGGATGAAGGAAACCACCTCCCCCTTCCACCACTGAATCTAAGAAAAAACTCAGCCAGTAATTGAGGAGATGTCTGCAGTCCTTGATTTAATGAAGCACACTGAAGCCCTGGGGGCGGCTGGTACCATATCAACTCAGGCTCTGCCCCCAAGACCTCATGCCACAGCATAACTGCCACAGTGTGATTTTAAACCAGCCTGTCTCATCTCAGAGGATGCCAGCAAACAGCCCATCCCCACTCCAATTCCTCCATCATGGGGGGGGGGGGGGAATGGCCATTCTCCTTGGAAGCCATAGTGACATATGTTATGAAACAATTCACAAGATATCCATTTAACTGGTAGTTAGTGGCAATAAAAAAGCAGAAAAAAGCAGTTAATGGCCATTGTTTAGAATAGATGATGATGATGATGATGATGATGATGATGATGATGATCCTGCCCTTTTCCCGGAAGTGGGACTCAGAGCGACTTACAAGATTAAATGCTACCCTGTTGTTATGAGGCAGGATTTTTTTTTCTGGACTATGATAATTTTAGGAGCTCCTGTGCAGATGTAATATATGATATATCTGTGCCTGGAAACATATTTTATTTTCATGCTAAGCCTCCCATTTTCAAGGGTGAAGTACCAAGAATATATCACTTTATTTTTCCCTGAGAAAGTGATTGAAATATCTTCTAAGATATTCTTTCACATTTGAAGGGAAAGAAAAGTGAAGAGTGTGACTATAAGGTTCAGCATGCCTTCTTTGTGTAATGGTAACTAGAGTGGGCAGGTTTTCCAAGTGGGGGGTTATCATAGCACCCTCAGAACCCACTGGGATCCAGTCTCCAACTGCCATTGCAGAAAATGCATCACAAGAATAACTGTGGCTGAAGTTTCCATTGCTGCTGTAAAACTCCCAGTAGATGTATGCTCCCAACAGCCCACTTGGGTGGGGAAAAAAATCCCAGGAAAATACTAGGAAGTTTATCAGATGGGGAAAATTGGAAGTTTAAATGGGTCAGAACCCTCAGCTATCCAGCTTATTGGGTGCAGTTGCGTGAATGGTTTTCACACAACATTGTGTGCAAACCACTTGGAATCTGACAGAAAACTGACATGAACCAGCAAATAGGCATTTTTGGGAAAATACCATAAATTCATTTCCATTTCATTCCCAAATTCAATCTTTTTTTGTGTGCAGTTGCTCTAGTGTGAAAACCTTTTGCAAGATTCTCCCTGTTTTTGTATTTGTTGCCAGATTTCTCATGGTTCTTTGAGGGGCTCTTAAAGAAACAATTGCTGAGGCAAAGGCAGGGACACAAGAAAAAGCTTGTTTCTCCTTCTGTGTGAATGTCTCTTTCCCCTCGCCTTTCCCCATTAGCCAGGGCTCTTAAAGGAACAGCCACTCAGGTATGGCAAGGACACTGGTTGCTAAGAGGGATGCAGCCTTTTATGCTGTTTTTCTGCCTTTCCTTTACATCTCTGGGTAATGTTTTGTTCTTTTTACTTAGGTTGGATACTACCATATTTTCTGGTGTAGAAGATGACTTTTTAACCCTAGAAAAGGGTCTCAAAAAAGGGGGGTCGTCTTATACACCGGGGAAAGAAGTAGGAGGATGAGGATGAAGGGAGAAGGGGAAGGGAGCCAATTGGAGAACGAAGGGAGAAGGGGAAGGAAGCCAGGAGAGAGGAGGACAGTGAGAATGAGGGGAGAAAGAGGAGGAAGCCAGGAGAGAGGATGAGGAGGATGAGAATGAAGGGAGAAAGAGAAGAGAGCCAGGAGAGAGCCAGGAGAGAGGAGGAGGATGAGACCAAAGGGAGAAAGAGAAGAGAGCCAGGAGAGAGGAGGAGGAGGATAGGAACCAAGGGAGAAAGAGAAGAGAGCCAGGAGGAGAGAGGAGGAGGAAGATGAGAATGAAGGGAGAAAGAGGAGGAAGCCAGAAGAGAGGATGAGGAGAATGAGAACGAGGGGAGAAGGAGAAGGAAGCCAGTTCTATAGTATAGATGCAGCCTGAATCTGCACTGCAGAAATAATGCAGTGTGACACCACTGTAACTGCCATGGCTCCATCCTATGGACTCCTAGGATCTGCAGTTTCTTTCTGGTAACAGAGCTCTCTGACAGAAAAAGCTAAATATCTCACAAAACTGCAAATCCCAGAATTCCATAGCCTTAAGCCAGGGCAGTTAAAGCAGTGTCAAACTGCTTTAATAGATTTCTGCAATGCAGACGCAGCCAAAGTTGATATGTTGCTTGGGCATGGCTTCATTAACAAATAATACTGTACAATAAGAGAGAGAGAGAGAGAGAGAGAGAGAGAGAGAGAGAGAGTATGTACCCTTGAAGATTTATCTAAAGAAGAACCAAGTTCCTTAACTTGGAGGTTATATGTGTATGTTGTGTGCCTTCAAATTGTTCCTGACTTATGGTGATCATGGGGCTTTCTTGGCAAGATTCGCTCAGAGGAGATTTGCCACTGCCTTCCCCTGAGGCTGAGAGTGTGTGACTTGTCCAAGTTCACCCAGTGGGTTTCATGGCAGAGTGGGGAATCAAACCCAGGTCTCCAGAGTGGTAGTCCAACACTCAAAACACTACACCATGCTGGCTCCTATTCTCATATAGTACCTATGAAACAATTGCAGACTTTTTTGTTGTTCTTGTGTGTCTTCAAGTCCTTTCTGACTTATGGTGATTCCAAGGCAACCTTATCATGGAGCTGTCTTGGATGAAACTGATTATCTAGATCCATTTCAAACTGGCTTCAGGACAGGCTTTGGGGTTGAGACTGCTATGGTTGCCTTGACCGAAGATCTGCGTCTGGGCATCAACAGGGCTAGTGTGACCCTGTTGGTGCTCTTAGACCTCTCAGCAGCTTTTGATACGATAGACCACAGTATCCCCTTGGATTGCCTGAGGGGATTAGGTATCGGGGGCACTGCTTTGCAGTGGCTCTGGTCCTTCTTCTTGGGCAAGTCCCAGAGGGTGCTGCTCGGGGACAGTAACTCCAGTAGAAGGGAGCTCACCTGTGGGGTTCCAAAGGGTGCTATTATGTCCCCGATGTTATTCAACATCTATATGAAGCCACTGGGTGAGATCATTTGGAGTTATGGAGCTGGGTGTTATCAGTATGCTGATGACACCCAAATCTATTTCTCCGTGTCTCGTTCATCGGCCTCGAATTCCAATGGTGTCTCCTCTCTCAATGAATGTCTTCGGGCAGTAATGGGCTGGATGAGGGAAAACAGATTGAAACTGGATCCAGACAAGACGGAGATGCTCACGGTAGCAGCCCTGAAGCCAAGAATTGGGTTGCAACCACCAGTCCTGGATGGGGTCACACTCTCCTCCAGTGACTGTGTTCACAGTCTGGGGGTGCTCCTCGACTCGTCGCTCCTGATGACAAATCAGGTAAATGTGACAGTCAGGAGCACCTGTTATCAGCTTTGGCTGATACGCCAGCTGCGCCCTTTTCTGGAAGTAAGGGATCTCGAGACTGTTGTGCATGCACTGGTAACCTCACATCTAGATTTCTGTAATGTGCTCTACATGGGGCTACCCTCGTGCTTGGTTTGGAAACTACAGTTAGTACAGAATATGGCAGCCAGACTAGTGTCTGGAACATCTAGGAGGGACCATATTACTCCCGTTTTAAGGTCCCTCCACTGGCTGCCTATAAGTTTCTGGGCCCAGTACAAGGTGTTGATTATTACCTTTAAAGCCCTAAATGGCTTGGGTCCAAACTATCTCAGGGACCGCCTCCCCCCATATAATCCTCCCCAAGCGCTCCGGTCCTCTGGGAGGAATTTACTGCAGCCACAAAGAGCTAGGCTGGCGGCTATCTCCCAGAGGGCTTTTTTGGTTGTAGCCCCCAGACTATGGAATGGCCTGCCGGATGAGATCCATCAATTGACATCTCTAGACAGCTTTAAAAAAGCTGTGAAGGCGGATCTCTTTCAGCAGGCCTTCAGTAATAGATAATCCCGGCCTCAGGAATCTCCTCTTAAGGCTTCCAGTTTAGATATGTATCAAGAATTGCTCCCATACTTTGATTAACTTTTAATTATATGTTGAGTTTTATTGTATGTTTTTAATTGTAACTGATTTAATAATTTTTAAGGGGGGGACGGGAATTAGATTTTATTGTCATCTATGTATTTTACTGCTGTTAGCCGCCCTGATTGTTCTCAAAGGGGAGGGATATAAATAAATATTATTATTATTATTATTATTATTATTATTATTATTATTATTTTCTTGGCATGTTTCTTCAAATGGGGTTGCCATTACCATCCTCTGAGGCTGAGAGTGTGTGACATGCCCAGAGTCACTTACTTGGCCACAAAATGTACATACCCCAGAATGCATCACCTAGTATATTGGCAGTCTTTTCCCCCAACACCTTCTCATTTCCCCCCCCCCCACCATCTCATAGCTGGGAGATGGAAATAATTTTTAAAGCAGCATTTAAATCTGAACTATTTTTAAAAAAGTTAGGTCCAAAACACACTGTAGAAATAATAAGGTCCAAAACACACTGCAGAAATAAATGCTAGGGAACATGACAGCTGTAGTTTGTTGTGTTTATAAGTGACAGTTTTTCTACTAAGTACCTGCATGTCATAAGCATTTGAATTAAAATTACCATATTGAATCAAATCTGATTTTTTAAAATTTTTATTGGGTGGCATTGGAAGAGGGGTAGTCTTATTCAGCAAGTATATCCCAAACTATATTTTAACTGGCAAAGTGGGGGGGGGGGGTCGTCTTATACACCCAGTCGTCTTATAAGTCAGAAAATATGGTATTTCCTGGAAAGTAAGGGACAGTACAGCATACATTAAAATGGTCCACCCTCAGAGGCCAATGGAGTCAATTGGATTCCAGAAAGCTTTGGAGGGTTTTTTGGTTGGTAAGGCTGGTGACCCTGATGAAGCCCTGGTAAGCACTTGGAACACCAATTTCACAAGGGCTATAGACACAATCACTCCCAAGCATCCTTTCCAACCTGCTCCAAATTGTCACCCCTGGTTCACAGAAGAACTCAGGAAAATGAAGCAGGTTGGACAACGACTAGAGCAGGGGAGGCAACCTTTTTGAGTCGGAGGCCAGGTTGCTGTCCCTCAGACAATTGGGGGGCTGAAGCACCAAAAATAAATAAATAAATAAATAAATAAATAAATAAATAAATAAATAAAATATTTTTAAATTTTTTTTAAAAAAAATTTAAAAATTTAAAAATATGCATGCACACACTCTCAGCCCCAGAAAAGCCATGGCAAAATTCCTGTGGAGATTTTGCCAAGAAAACCCAAAGAACAAATAATAACAACAATAATATCATCATGGCGAGTGGCGGCAGTGGCAGTAGTGGTGGCAGGACCGGCCTGGGGCCGGTCCAAATGCCTAGGGTGGGCGCATCCAGCCCCCGGGCCTTAGGTTGCCTACCTCTGGACTAGAGTGCACCTGGCAGAAAACACAACTCTTATCTGACAGAACTCATCACAGGCAATTTCTTTATTCCTATTGAGAGGCAATACAGGCAGTGAAGTAGTCTTTCTCCTCTGCCCCTATTGTGTCTGTGGAATCTTGTCCGGCAGAACTGTTTAGGGTGGTAAGGGAACTGCCACAGGCTCCACCTGTGCAGAACCCTTGCTTAACCCAAAAACAGCCTGCTATGATGTTTTTAACACTTTTTTCGCAGATAAAATCTCTCAGATAAGAGCCAACTTAGATTCCGGGAGTACAACAGAAGTGACTGAGGAGGTTTGCAGTAAACCTGTTTATGAGATTAAACTGGATCAATTTGAGTTAGTGAGTACCGATGACGTGGACAAGATCCTTGGAAAAGTAAGGAAGATGATGTGCTCTCTCGATCCCTGCCCATCTTGGCTGGTTGTCCAGGGGAGTGATGCATTGATGGCCTTCCTTAAAGAGGTCATCAATGCATCCCTTAGGGAGGGAGTTGTTCTATCAAGTCTAAAGGAAGTGGCCGTTAGACCACTCTTGAAGAAACCTTCCCTGGACCCCCTGGACATGAAAAATTTCAGACCAGTCTCACACATACCATTCTTGAGCAAGGTGATTGAGAGAGCCGTCACCTTACAACTCCAAGCGATCTTGGATCAAACCGATTTTCTAGATCCATTTCAAACTAGCTTCAGGACTGGATATGGGGTGGAGACAGCCATGGTCACTCTGGTAGATGACCTTCGCCTGAGCATCAACAGGAGTAGCGTGACCCAGTTGGTGCTTTTGGACCTCTCAGCAGCCTTTGATA
>CM034706.1:59621575-59632417 GCA_020142125.1 Phrynosoma platyrhinos | reverse complement strand
TATGGAGGAATGTATATTTATGTATATATGTTTAAAGAATTAATAAAAAAAAAAATAAAAAAAAAACTTTTCCTCAACCAAATATGGAGCTTGGAAGCATAGTCCTAAACTCTATTGATAGTCTTAATAATAATAATAAAATTCATTTTTATCCCACCCCTCTGCATACACAACTGGGGCAGCTTAAAACATTAAAAATATGCTTCATATCCTGCAGTTCCACCCACCCCTTAAAGTAAAGCAGACCCACTGAAACTAACTGATGAACTAACATTCTGTTGCTACTGTTGTGGTGTGCCTTCAAGTTATTTCCTAAGATGAATCTATCATGGGGTTTTCTGGGGTGTAGAGTATGTGACTCACCCAATGTCATCCTGGGTTTCCAAGGCCAAGAGGGGATTCACACCCTAGCCTCCAGAGTCATTAAGCCACCACATCACATTGGCTTTTATATAATACTGAATATTATGGAATTCATGTTAATTCAGTGGGCCTATTATAGTTGGGACTACCAGTAGAATTCAAGTGAGAGAATATAGCAGAAGCATTTGACCCACCTGGAACAAGGAGAAAGAAGAAAAATATGCATAAAATGTGAAATGCAACAAAGGATATACTTTAATAATGTAGTGCATAGAATTACATTTTTCATATTATTGATTTATTTATCAGGAATCTCACAAGAAATTTTTACAAATCAGTCTGGAGGAAAAGTCCCAAGACTGAGGCATGGATGATATTTTGTAAGAGTTTTCAATTATAGGAAATTGCTATAGATGATTGACTAAGCATGTTTTACACTTCATGAGCAGAAGGTGAAACAATTCATTGGCAGCTACCTAGCTAGATAATCATGAGAGCAAACATTTTATTCCTGTAGATTAGAAAGAAAAATAAATATCACCATTAATATTTTACATAGTTATTTTTAATTAACCCAGAGCTTTAAAATCTTCACAGTGTTTATTTGGCAACATCACTATGATGTGGATCATAGTAATTCCATTTTTTACAGATGGAGTGCTGAGTTAGAATATAATGTATAGAAAATACACAGCTTGGCAACTTTCTTTTTTTTCTTTTCCCAGGGGAGAGGGGTCTACAGTTCCCAAAATATTCCAGCCAGCATGGCCAGAGTAAGTACAAAGTACAACTGGAATTAGAATCAAGGCTTCCCAGATTCACAGCTTTTGCTCTAATGCTGGCAATTCAGCTTTCCTTTTATTACATTTTGCAGTTACAATTTATTACATTATGAGCACTAATGTAATATTTGGTCCCCTCTTTAAGCAGAACCTTGAACTAACTCTTAGATTAAATTGAAAATATGCTTTCTGTTTCTATATAAAACAAATTAATTTGAAAACAAGATGTATTATTGGAGACAATAACTTCCAGTAGGGAGAGGAACTTTTGTTGGATGGGTCAATTTTATTCCTCCCATCTCGGGATGTTACCATTTCATATATAATTTCCTTATCTAACTTAATGAAAAGCTCCCCTTCTTAGGAAAAAAAATAAATCACTCTGATGTTCTATCTTTCCACTTTCAAAACCAAAATTAGTTATGAAAAAGCTGCCCTGAGCCAAATGGTTACTGCTTTCCTGAAAGTACAAGATCAACACACGCAGTTAATTTTACAAGGCTGTCTTAAGATCATTCAAGGAGCCTGATGGTGCAATGGTTAAATAACTGTACTGAGGGCAGGGAACTGTCTAATTAACCATTTGTAAGCCACTCTGAGAACCTTTGTAGCTGAAGAGCAGGATATAAATACTCCAAATAAATAAATACAAACACAGAGCTCAAGTTTATAGACATACATGCCTTGTTCTGGACACTGTGCATGAGGCCTTTCCCCCCTTATGCAGCATACCTGTTCTCTCCAGGCAGCTGTCAAACTCTATGGGGTGGTTCTACAGTTGTCCCTTCATATCCAAAGATTCTTTATGCAAGAATTCAACAATCCACAGCTTATATATATATATATATATATATATATATATATATATATATATATAAAATATATAAATTCCAAAAAGCATGTAGCAGAAAAATGGGACAGAGAGACACCATGGTCTGAAGGAAAGAGAATTTATTCTGAAAAAAAAAATATGCTAGTGGGCTCAACAGGATATAGCTTTCCAAAACATGCTGAGCCCAGAATATCAAAAAAAGCGGGTTTATATAGCATTTTACGTACAGGTTTTACATACAACCACTCCCCACTCCCACTCCCTCCTTAGCTTAAAATGTGCATTCTTCAGTACTTTTTCACTGGAACAGGTTTGTTTATATTACAGGAATAGCACAGGAATGCATTTAGCTCAGGATGTCTTAGCCTTATCTCATCTTGGTCTTATCTTTGCCTCCTTGCCTATGACCCAGACAGTTACAGCTGAGACAAACCAGGCCAGGATGGAAGTTGTTATCCAAAGTTTTGTCTTACTCTCCAGTTCCATGTTAATGTCTAAACTTACTCTTTTCAGTAGTCATAGGTAATCATTAATAGCATATACATTCAATATATTGATCATATATAAAAGGCTACTTCAAGAAAACCTTGTTTTTGCCATTTTACACGAGGAATACCATTTTATTATGCCATTATATTTAATGGGACTTGAGCATCCATAGACTTTAGTATCAACAGTGGGTCCTGGAACCAAACCCCAGCAGATACTAAGGTCCCACTGTATTGTCATTTACTGGCTGAGGAAGAAGAGAGTGAAATGGCAAAGTGGCAGGGATTGTGGCCCATTCTGGGTGCAGTTTTCCAGGTGGAAGAGGAAAAATAAAGTTGCTCTGTCTAAGACAGAGATCAAGCTTGTATTAATTTTTTGGCTGAAGAACTTCAGCTAAGATGCATCACAGTCCCACTGCTTGGTTGCCTCCTTCCCATCCTCAACCAGTAAGTAGCCATAGCAGTGCTCAACTGGTACAGTAGGAGCATTGCACTCCACATGCCTGATGCAGGAACTCAGCTATTCTGTCTACAAATACCTCCACTTGGAATACTATATTTGCTACTCTCACAGTTCATGTTTCTTGAATTTTACTTGGAAATACCATAAGTAGGAAATAATGTTTGCTATCTCAAAGCCCCTAAGGTTTCTACTGAGCTATTTTGTTTATGTGTATTAGGGTACATTTAAACTAAGGGCCTAAGCAGACTGCCAGAAATAGTGCACATTAAATTGAGGCACTGCCCGGGCTCAGTGCTAGGGAATCATGGGAACTGTAATTTATTGTGGCACCAGAGCTCTCTGACAGAGAAGGCTTAATGTCTCAGAAAAAAATACAATTCCCATGACTCCCTAGCACTGAGCCAGGACAATGCCTCAATTTAATGTGCACTATTTCTGGCAGTCTGCTTAGTCCTTAAGTGTTATATTTCTTGTATAAAATCCTACAGGTTACTTTAACAATCATTATTTGACTTAGAAATGTGACTGCACTGCCCTAAGGGTCAACTTCATTGGGACAGATGATAGAATTCCACAGAAAGGGTAAAAAACATGGTTAAGCTGCACTGGACTTTTAATAAGGTTCTTGGAATTCATTTTTTGAGTTGCAAGGGTTACAAAGTACACTTCTGATAAAATATAAATAATTCACCTTTTTGCCCCAATGCTGAGGTTCAGACAATGGACATAATTCTTTTTATACACAATCAGTTCATTTTTTAACAGTTCTGCACTTTTTGACTAAGTCTAGAAACTGAAATGTTCTCATGCTGTAGATTTTTAATATTTCATTATTTTGTGGCATTAGGTAGACCATGAGATGCATACCAAAGCCAGTTATTGCAGTATTTTCAGTTTAATGTAACCATGGCCTAAATCTACTTGTTAGGCTCAACTACAGTAACCTCAATGAATCCATTTCTCAGTGATAACATAGCTGTTACATAAATCCCATTGATTTAATAAGTTTACTCCAGATGTAATCTGAATTAGATTTAAGTCTTTATAATTAGTATAAAGGTAATATGAGAGCAAGACTAATAGCTACAGTTGTCCTATTGTGCATCACATACATTCTTATAACTGCAGTGTAATATTATTCCTATTTTACACAGAGACATATGTACACACACAGAAAGAGAAAGAGAGAGAGCGTTATAATTGCTTACCAAGACTAGCCAATGGCTCCTTATGGCTGAGGACAGACCTTAACCATGTACTTCATAGCTCATTATAATAACATAAGAGAATATTCTTTTAACCTGCAATACTCTGATACAAACAATTGTAAATTGTATTGTTGGAATGAAAAATGCAAACATTTAAGTACATAGTTGGATAGGGTAAGTTCCCCAAAACAATGAAATGTATTCTTTCTTCAAGACTTTTTCTTTAACAGTCTTCTTCAAATATTGAATATATACAAATGTTACATCATCTGCAAATATTATGAAATGGTTTTATTTTGTATTACTATACAGATATCTTGCTACATTCAAATTCTAAAGTGCATGATAAGAAGCAGTCTTCAGTCATATCATCTCACTATTTTAAACCATATTTTTTCCCTACAGTAGTTGTTGGGCTAGCGTGATATGAAGCGGTATATAAATAAGCTGCTTTGCTTTGCTTTGCTAGAGCTCCCACCACCCATGGTGTTTTTCCACTAATACTTTGGGACTTAGATTTTGCCAATGCTGCTGCATAATTCACAATGCAGTTTTCTATTTCTTCAGCAAACTAATTGTTCCCAGAAGACATTTCTACAACATTGCTGTTGCAACTACATGCCCTGCAATATGCAGTGCACATTTTGATGAAATCAACAAAGTTATTACAGAAAGCAACTAATTCAAGAGAACCTTGGATGAAACACTCTTGGAAAAAATTTCAAATCATTAGAACTTTTTTTAACTATGACTACAAGCTTGAGAGCCAGCATGGTGTAGTGGTTTGAGCATTAGACTATAACTATGGAGACCAGGGTTTGAATCCCTACTCCTCCATGGAAATCCATTGGGTGATCTTGGGCAAGTCACACTCTCTGAACCTCATTATCAATATAAGTTGAACCCATTATGACACATTCAATTTACCGTCTCCTAGATCTTCCAGAAATATTTATGTTCATATGGGGATCCTTTAATCTCTTTGGATTTCATAATAGAAGGACTCCCTTGTTCACTTTAACATTATAATAGCAAAGCATATATTCTCAGAGAGAGAGAGATGAACTAACATCTGATTAAGCTCCGCATGAAATATTACAAAATTATTGAGCAATTATTCAGTAATCTTTAAGCACATTTACTAGGGAGTATGGGTCATTGAAAGGGCCTAAATGCTCCAAAGGCACCAGATCCTATGTGACCACAGAAACTAAGCAGAATCAGGTCTGGTTAGTAGTTGGATAGGAGACCATCAATGAGTACCAGGTACTGTAGGATATATTTCAGAGGTAGGACAGGGGACTTGAAGGTACACACGAACATACACACAAGGACTATTGAAATCCATGAGACTTACTTCCGACCAAGATGCTTAAGGTTGTACCATCAAAGCCTGATTCCCAAGATCCTCCTTGCCTAGGATATAGCTAAGTAACTGGCAGGATGCTATCAGTACTGATGTTTCACCTTGGCATGTAAATCCTGGCTTGATTAAACTTGATGGGGTAAAGGAGATGCCTTCCAAAAAGTGCTATGAGGTGGTCCTCTTTTTTTCTTGTGATGGTGGAAAAAAATGTTCCTTTTTAAGAGTGTTTTGGTTTATATTTGTAAAAGGTACAGAAATGGAAAATGGTAACTGCAACTTGTGGTATGATCTCATGCAGGAAGTAACATTTGATAAATTGTTTATACCCTTCAGCCTGCCTTGTTATATTTTCAGTGTGTGTGTAAGCATAGATCACTGTAGGTGATCACAACAAAGACTATGGTGATGATTTTTTAAAATTTATATCCCACTTTTTTTAACAAGCTGGAAGTCAAGGTGGCTGAAGTGGGACCCAAGACTTTTTTTCACAAATGGGGAAAAAAACCTTACCCATGATATAACAGTTGGTGTGCTATTTTATGCAAAATGTGAAAGTTGGGATAAAAAGGGCACCTCAGCCTTTTGCTAAAGGTCAGACCCCAAAGATGATAAAATATTTCATTTCATAATTGGAAACAGGTACTCAGTCTCATGCTAGAATTACATTCAACTAGATAAGGAAATCTGGAGACATATAGGAATTACTAAATGCCTCCAATGCCTTTAGTTACTCCCATTATGTCAAGTTAATCAGAGTTGTATACCATCTCAGGAGCAGTGAGATCTTTTTCACACTGAGAGTTTCAGGAATTATCCGGATGCTACACAAGCATTGAGAGCAGATAATGGGAACACTCAGCAAGCCGAATTGGTTTCTAATTTCTCCTTATCCCATCTCATAGTTTTCTATAAACTATAAACATTGTAAAGAAGGAAAGGTTGGACTTCGGATTACTGCCCTTACAGAACAAAAGGTGTCCTTAAGGTGTCTTTATCACAAAACCTGAAAACCTGTGATTTTCCTTGTATAAATGCTGTCAACTACCTTAATTCCCTAACAAAGTGTGTGTGTGTGTGTGTGTGTGTGTGTGTGTGTGTGTACTGATTCAGTTGTTCTGAAGATAGTTGAATATAGAAAATTTACATATAGATGAATTCTCTGTTTTTCAAGAGTCACTTTGAACATGTTATTATGCATGAAAAACTATGTAATTGGACATTTATTGAATCTCAGGTTTTATCAGTTGTGAATGTGAGATTTGTGAAGTTTGATAAACTCTTACCAAACCTGACCTGAACTGAACAGAAAGGTCTTATAACAAGATGCAGTTGTGTCTCTTCCACACAGGCTATTTTCCTGCCATGCTCTGTATCAAGATCTTTGGCTGGCTCAGCATTTCTGAGATTGGCTGACACAAGCTAGACAGATCCTTCTTTAACCCATAACTTCTGACAGGATGTCCTTAGGGTACTGTTGGCAACTATTCACAGAAACATATGTTTGCTAATCAACTGAATCTAGACTGTGGTTGTTGGGCACTGCAAGAATGAGAGATTTTCTCTCCCATAGATTTTCCTCTGTAATTCTTCTGAACAGGGTAATTCAATGAAGATAGGAATTAGTGTGCTCTGTGATGGTAACATTTCATAGAAGCTATGAGGGGATGATCCTTGGTTAATTCTTGGATGGTAGACCACCAATGAATTCCAGGTGCTGCTGGCTATGTTTCAGAGAGAAATTGCAAACTACTTCTGAGTTTTTCTATGAAAACCCCATTAAAAATTCATGGGGTCACCATAAATTGACATGTGGTTTGAAAGCACATACACACATATGAAATAACCCATTAAAATCAAAGTATTTTCATTGTATGGCTGCAATATGAAACCCTGAAATGTTCTGACTGGTAAGAATATCCAATAATATTCTAATATGAGAATGGAATATACTTTTTTTCTTCCTTCATCATATTTTTTGATAAACTTTACAGCTGTTTTGTTGTTATGTGTCTGCAAGTCACTTCTGACTTATGGCAACCCTAAAGTAACCTCCCTGAGGCTGAGAAAATGTTACTTTCTCAAGGACACTAAGCAGTTTTCCATTACTGAGCAAAGATTCAAACCCTGGTCTCCCAGTGTCCTAATTCAGCACTCATACCACTAAACCATATTGGCTTGTTGCTTGTTTTTGGTTATATTGATCTTGTAGCATGAGGATTATTATATAACAGTGATTTGCAAATGGGCAATATGCCCATCATCAAAATAGTGGAAAGATGCACGGGGCAGTAAGGGAGAGGGGCGGGGGGCAGGTTCCAGTCAAGATATTGGCATACAATAAAGACAAGGGCAACCAACAGCCTTTAGGGCCATGGTGGGTTTGAGGAGTTAGAGCACATTTTGGTGGTGGGGAAGCAGTGGCAAATACTTATCTAGATATCTATCTAGTATCAATCATTCTCATGTGGCAATCACATTAGATTCAAATAGGAAATGTTCAATCTGTCTTTTCACACACACACACATCCAGAACACACACCCAGTTGTGAACATTTTTGTGTTTTTTTAAAGTACACACACTTCATGAATGTACATTTTTCCTGCAATCAAAACAGTGCTTGGTGCACATTTTGAATGTTTGGTTTTGTTGGAGACATCTTCCAGCTACTCACTGAGGTGGGAATTCTGGAAGGCAAATTATGTTTAACTCAAAGGTAGCTAGTTGAACTCTGAAACAGTCCACTAGAACATCTCTAGAACTAAACAGAAGTGCCTGAAAAGGAATGAAGCAAGGTGCCAACTTTTCAAATACATCTTCTTTAAAGACCAACTGTGCCCTACAGTGTATAGTGGTGATGTACTCCATCATCAGCCACCAGTGCTGACTACATTGTAAGGGCTAAATGTTTCCAATGTTAGCTGAAGCTTGGAGGGGGCACAATAAAGGCATTGTTCCCCAATAAGAATTATTTTCCTCCAGTCTATAAATTTCTAGTGCTGCAGTAAACTAATACCTCATTTGAGTGCTTAGAAGTACAGTTTAGGCATCCACTCTTTGTAATGCTAGAAATTTGATAACTGAAGGGAAATTTCATGGTGAATAGAATTCTTACTTGGGGGCAAATTCCTAATTTCCTTTCTTTCCTGTAACTACATCTTTGCCCATATTGCTGGTGCAACATCTCCAGACCCAGTTCTAGATTCAACTGAGTATCTGTGCCTTTTGCATCCTCCTATCTGTTCCTGCTTTATTTGTTTTGTAAATTGTGGAATGCCCTGCTATAAATGCCCTGCTATAATTTTTTAAAACATACCTGGGAGAGTGTGTTTATTGCATAGAAGTGGAGCTTCCATGATTCACATCTGTGAGTCACTAGGGTGTGGAGGTAGCCACATAGCTCTATATAACTCTTCCCAGAGGCATGTGCTTAACAGTGCACAAATTTTTCAGAAGACAAGAAAAGCACAGCACAGTTAGAAGAGGGCCTGGGAAATTTGGGCCTAAGCAGATGGCTTATTGGGCCATCTTCAGCACAGGGAAGGGGAGGGGCAGCTGCACGCTCGGCGCCCCTCCCCCTCCCGAGGTTGTCCTCGGAGCTGCCAGCCCTCCGCATGGCCGGCGCTCCAAGGAGGACCTCCCGCCGCAGCATCCGGACATGCTGCGGCAGAAAAGTCGCCAAAAGTGTGCTGCAACCTTTTGCGGCGCACTTTCGGCGACTTATGAAAGGAGCACTATTTTAGTGCTCCTTTCCAGTGGCTACGATGGTGCGCTGCAGGATCGAGGCATAGGGATGCCTCGGTCCTGTGGCGCACCTTCCCAGGGTGGCCCACGTTCACCCGTCTGGAACACTAGTATGTTTTAGAGCTTCACTTTATTTTTTTTTTAATTAAAGGGCTTTTGGTTTTGCTTTTTTTTTTCTCTCTCAGAGGAAGAGTCAGAGACTTGCCTCCAGAATAAGGTAGCATCCAGGAGTTCTCTATAGAGTTATAAACCCAGTTGATTGAACTCCCCAGGATGCCTGGGGAAAAGGCCAAGCCAACAGGGGCCCTTTATGTGGGTCTTCACCAGGGGACTTTTTGAGGGAGAAGCCCACAGTCCTGTCTCAGTGCTTACTTAAGATTTCTTAATATGGACACTGAAGGAGCGGCTGCAGTCACCTACAACACTTGTGGGATGTTTGTCTTCTTGCCTAGAGATGTAGGGAACTTCACCTGCATGAAGTGCAAGTTGGTAGCCCTCCTGGAAGAGTAAGTCCAGCAACTGGAGGCCTGGGTAGCTACACTTCAGCATATTAGGGAGCAAGAGATTTTCCTGAACAGAATGGAACAAACGGTCTTGGATGGGGACAAACAGAGGAAGTTGTTGGGGAGGAGGTCACTTCACACACACAGGAGGTAGACAGCTGGAGGAATATCACACACAGAAGTAAGGAAAACAGGGCTTGTTCTGGGAGCTTGCAGCTACAGAATCAATTTGAAGCTCTCTCCCTCATTGAGGATGAAGAGGAAGAGCAGCAGGGACAGTCTTCAGGGCAGGGGACCCTGAGAGTACCACCTCAGGGAACAGCCACTGCTAAGCCTCAGAGGAGGCATGTGGTGGTGGTGGGGGACTCCTTCTTGAGGGGTACAGAAGCAGTGGTTTGTGGGCCTGCCAAGATGTCCTGGGAGGTGAGTTGTCTCACTGGGGCAACAATTTGTGATGTGATAGTCAGGCTGAAAAGTCTTGTCAAGCCTACTGACCATTACCCCTTCCTCTTTGTCCATGTAGGAACAAATGATACTGCAAGGCATCACCTTCAGAATATCAGAAAGGATTATGAAGCTTTGAGTAGAAAGCTGAATGAGCAGGATTCACAGGTTGTTATCTCATCAATGCTCTCAGTTAAAGGCCATGGTCCAGAAAGGAAGAGGAAAATAGAAGATGTGAATAACTGGTTCCGTAGATGGTGCCACCAAGAACAATTTGGATTCTTGGATCATGGGCTGCAGTTCCATAAGGGTGGAGTTCTGGCAAGAGACACCAGTTGGCAGAAACATTTTTGCCAATAGTCTCAAACATTTGACCAGGGGGGCTTTAAACATGTGAGGGAGGGAGCCAGTATCTTGGAAGGTATCTTTGAAGGCAGGAGTACATCTTGGGGTGGAGATAATAGTCAAAGTGTTATAGAAAAACAAGGCAAATGATGCAAGGGCCTAGCAGTGGGAGGCAACCCCCCCAAACCCTCACATAGGCAGCAAGTGGGGAGGATCCATGGTCTTAGATGTCTCTACACTAATACACAGAGCATAGGAAATTGTCATGGACAGACAGCAGCACCTTGGACAATCAACCAGTCAGTT
>CM034706.1:59562362-59581534 GCA_020142125.1 Phrynosoma platyrhinos | reverse complement strand
CCCCCCCCCCCCGGGGATAATTCAGTTAATTGAAATTACAAAATTGGATTACTTATTTGGATGAACAGCATACATCATAGGGTTAACTAAATTCTCTATGACGTTAGCAACTTGGTCATAGAGAATTTAGTTAACCCTATGATGTATACTCTGGATTACATCATGTGTTTAGTTATGATGTCATATCTGGTGTATATGTGTGTGGGGAGGAGATGATTTATTGAGTTGTTCTTGCCGCACTTTAGAAGGGCTTGGTTTAACCTAATAACATATTTAGTTATCTGCATTGACACATGTGTCAAGAACAAAATAATTATGATAGATGTTATGTAGTTAATGAAAATGATTTTTGACCCTGTACAAATAAATAAAGTTGTGGCCAATTTTTACCCAAAAAAGAATTGCATGTGGATTCTTTTTGTGCCGGTGCAAATAGTAGCACTTGCAAGAGATCAAACAAGGAAGTTAAGAGGAATTTAGACATTTGTGAACCAACTGTATCTGTCCAATGGACTTTTTTCAGTTAAATCTCATTTGAATGTTTTTGTATACTGTATGTTTTTATTTATTTTATTAATAAAAAATTATTAATAAAAAATAAATGCATATTCCTGGGAAATTCATTTCTTACATGAATATGTATGCCTGTGTGTGTGTGTGTGTGTGTGTGCAATTTCTGTTTTCCCTACTACCTGCCCTAGTGAACATATATTAGTGTTGTTCACTCTGTTTCTTAACTGCAACCTTGTGTTGCCTCTCTCTTGACAAATACAGTTCCTAGCTCTGATTTCTCACACTATGTGGCTTAACTGGCAATAGCTTTCCTATTGCTAAAAGATGTATTGTGGTTCAGGCTCTCAGATGACTTTTCATTCTAGCCCCTGGTTGAGTTGCAAATGCAGTACTCTCAGCAGGGAATTTTCATTCATGCTTCTTTACCTGATTTGGGAAGTTAATTAGTCAAGGAAGCCTGCAATGCATGAAAATACAGGGACGGCTTGGCTCAGTGGTGCTAGGCTCTCATTAAAATTACATGTGGTATATTTTTAAAGCAGTCTGCTATCCCAACTACTTATATCTATCAACAATCAGTAGTTTGGGTGGTCAATTAATTGCTTTTTCTGATGTCCTGACATCTGCTGTAAAGAAGGCTTTCACTCATGCTTATATAAACTGCAGAAATTATAATGTGGATCCACAACATTCAGAGTCTCATGTGCAGTGATGCTTGCATTTCCTTTTAGCTTGCAAATCAAAGATCAAGAAGAACATCCACCAGATTTAGGACTTTCATTTCCAAAGTTATTACAAGGCCATTGCTGCTTTATGTTACTTTTTTGCTGCCAGATTATGACTAAAGCTCTGTGGACCATCCCACCCTACCTTACTGTATACACATTCAAAATCACCATTAAGCTACATTATACTTCACTGTGTCATGCAGAAAGAAGGTTGCAAGTCAACACAGTGAGTAAAGTTAATTGAACTCAATGGGATTCATTTATAAATATGCTTAGAACCAGGTTGCAAGTCCCCTTGTCAGAGAGCAACGCTTTATCATACCATACATTGTGTGTGGTTAGCTACATACTTGAACACATCTGTGTACACTCATCTGTGGGCATTTTCAACAGTGTTGCTTGTACAACAATTTATACAATTTTCAAAAACAAGCAGGAGGGAGGGAGAAAGGATATCTACTCTATTTAATTCTCTTTTATTTCTAGTTGTACTAAGAATATTATGGAATGCTAAAGACAGATATATTCCAATTTTGCATCACAGATAGGGCTTTACTTTGATCTGTGGAGGATGTGCTGAATCTTTTCTCCAAAACAGGTTCAGTTCCACAAATGGTTCCATAAAATTTTGGAGTGCCACACACACATGGAAGCCATCAGTTTCCAATAATACTGATAATATATCTCCACTGATCAAAGTTTGTTTACCCACACATTATGAGGATCTAGCAGAACTAGTATGCTAATATGTAGAGATTTCTGTATGTTCAAAGATATGATAAATATAAAAAATTAAAACACCAAATATTTCACCATTACATAGAATGTAATGTGTGTATGTGTGTGTATGTTTGTGTTTGTATGGACAGAGATGAGCCATTACCAGAAAGGTAATGAGAAAGGAAGTATCTCTCAGAATCTTTCTCCCCCTGCCCCATGTTGCTTTCCAGCATCAGAGAAGAACTAACCCTAAGGCAGGGGTAGGCAACCTTTCCCCTTTAAGGGCTGAGGGACTTCAGCTCCCAGAAGCCTCAGCCATGTTGGCCAATAGTCCCATGTTGTCCAATAGCTCCTGGGATTCTGGGAGCTGAAGTCCCTCGGACCTTAAAGGGGAAAGGTTGCCTACCCCTGCCCTAAGGTTTCTCCTTGGGGTGGAAAGATGGTTCTGAGGTCAGATATGCTCCTCAAAGGCCAGGTTCCTCTTTTAGGTTATTTGAGAGTGAGATTTGCTATATTTTATTATATGTAGCATTTTTCTTCTGAAGTACATAAAATGGCCTTGACATTCAAGTGTGATATACTTTTGAGAGAAATAGTTTTGAAAGCAAATAATCAATTTCAAACATACTGTACATCAAAATGACAGCAAACAGATGATGTACAAAATCAGATGAAGCAGTGGCCATCTCCCTTTTACAACTAAAGTACTATAAGAGTTTGATGAACAAGAACATTTTAAAAAGTATAGTCAAAATATTGTTTTTTGATTCTGCACCATTTTAGTTCTCTTTTAGCTCTCTCTTCTCTCTTTTATTTATTTATTTATTTTATTATTTAATATATTTTTAAAAAATAGGCAGGATTGTGACTTTTTATTTGTCATGTCAAAAAAGCTCTTAATATTCTTTTTAAAATTATGTTTTAAATGTGTTTGAAACTGTTTTAACTTTGTGTTTTTAATAGGATTCTTGATTTAAATTTTACTTTGATGTAATTTTTTGATAGGCATCTTGAGTCCTGTGCTGGGAGAAATATGAAATATAAATTAAAACATGAAATAAAGGTAAAAACAACAGTAACAATAATAGATACATAGAGAGTTGTGAATTGTGTTTATATATAGGTATACTGTATGTATAATGTGTATGCATAACTATTTATCTAGTATGTTATGTCTATGCAACAGTGTCATGAGTGTATATTATACACACTGTATATATGTATCAGCAGGAAGTTATTGCCTCATCATATTCAAATGGACAGGTCTTTGGATAGCATTTTTAGATCTACTGAGACACAGGAGTGGGTTGTCTGCTAGTTGACTAAAGGCACACTCTTTATATACTGTCGTTGCTTGTCCTTGCAAATCTCCTGCTACATGGTTGCCCTCCTCTGTGAGCCTTCTGCCTCACCACCTTTCTGGAACTAAATGAGAACAGAGGATGACACTATAGTTGGGTCTGATGTATGTGTGTGGAGGAGTTTTATGAGAGATTAACTCCCCAAATCCACTACCTCATAAGATGCCTTACTTAAGGAGACTTTATGTAGAGAGATCTTGCAGCACCTTTGAGACTAACTGAAAGAATGAGGATGGCAGTGTGCGTTTTCATGGACTCAAGTCTATTTCTTCAGACTTAAGTCTACTTCCTCAGACTTAAGTCTACAAAGGCTCATGCTGCCAACCTCTTTATTTCACTAAGGGCCTCTGCAGACTGCCAGAAATAGTGCACATTAAATTGAGGCACTGCCCTGGCTCAGTGCTAGGGAGTCATGGGAATTGTATTTTTGTCTGAGACATTGAGCCTTCTCTGTCAGAGAGCTCTGGTGCCACAATAAATTACAGTTCCCATGATTCCCTAGCACTGAGCCAGGGCAGTGCCTCAATTTAATGTGCACTATTTCTGGCAGTCTGCAAAGGCCCATAGTTTAAAAGGTGCTACAAGATCACTCTACATACTGATTTTACAGACTAACATGGTTATATGTTTGAATTCAAGGACACTGTAGCTTTGAAAAAAACTAAGTATTGTCCATATTTAAGAGGAGATCCTAGGAGGCAGACCCCTAGAATCATCTCTGAAGGCCTCCATTACATACAGAAGCATGTCCAGAAAGCAGCTCAGATCAAGAAGAGCAGTGACCATTGGGCAGCATGTCAAATATTTCTGAGTCTTACTCATGAATCTTCATGATGATAGAAAATTCAGAATCTGACTCAATTTAAGATGTGGCAAAAATAAATCAATTTGGTTATGTGGCATGTAAATTAAAAATGAGAAGAAAACACTGAACTGAGCAGGAGGCAGACCTTCACTTACCAGAAGACCATAGGATAGTCCCAGATTCAATCTCTATCAGTACCCATTAAGAAAAACCCAACCATTCAGTTAACAAGATCCATGGTACTGGAGAGGTGCTGGAAGTCAAAAAGGGCAATATTGGGTTAGATCAGGGAAGGCAAAATGCTGCCCGCTGGCTGCCTGAGGCCCCTCAGGGCCCCCGAAGGTTCAAACTTTTTTGTCCCCCATGTCCTCTAGGGTACATTTTGTCCCCATGTACTCTAGGGTACATGGAGCATACTTTTTTGTCCCCATGTACTCTAGGGTACATGGAGCATACTTTTACCACATCCCTCCCTTGACCTCCTCCTCCTCCTCCTCCTCCCCCTCCTCGCCTCTTCTTCTTCTTCTTCTTCTTCTTCTTCTTCTTCTTCTTCTTCTTCTTCTTCTTCTTCTTCTTCACAAGTAATGAAGACAAATTGAGTTTGTAGCCAATGAGGGAACAAACATGGCAAAAATTCTTCAGCACCCCTCAGAGTGTGTTTGGGGCAAAACATCTGCTTCCCCCTCCCAGCGGGGGTACATCCTTGTTGTTTTGTCCCTTCAAGTCATTTCCAACTTATGGTAACCCTAAGGTGAACCTATCATGGGGTTTTCTGAGACTAAGAAAATTTGATTTGCCCAAGTCACCCAACAGGTCTCCATGGCTAAGCAGGGATTCAAGCCCTGGTCTCCAGATTCGTAGTCCAATGTTCAAACAACCAGCTGTACTAATGTGGCCCTTGCGGGGGAAGAGCTATAGCAAAGTGGTTCAATACGTACATTCCATTCTAAAAGACCCAGTTTCACTCTTTTGCATTGCCAGGCAGGGCTGTGATAGACCTCTATATGAAATTGTGGAAAGCCATTTTGGTGAGTATAGAGAATACTCTATAGTATAGAGTATAGAAAATATTGGTCAATCTAGAATACTAGATTAACCAATATTCTGTCTCAGGATAAGGCAGCTCCTGCCCATTCTTCTTAATTCACTCCACCTTACAGCTCTCCAAAGATTGCATTCAAAAACAAAAGGAAAAACTGATTGGGGTAAATACATAATAAACCTGCATTGTCTAGTGTGCAAAGCATGTGCTTGATCAAAGCATTATCCTCCCATAATTTAATCTTAGATGGCTTTCTACAATTGACTTTGTGTTTCTAGTTTAATAAAGTGGTGTTGGGACCTTCAGCACTACACAGTTATAGTTTTATGATTCCTCTAACTGCTGTGGAAGTTACCAGGCAGTTAAAGTGGGATCATAGTGCAATAACTGTACAGCGTGAAAGGGTTCGGAGATAAGAGTATTTATTGATTTATTTGTTTTCTATGCTGCCTTTCTCCCTTGAAAGGGACCCAAGATGGCTCACAAATAAAAAATTCTAACCTATTACGATAAAACAATTAAAAACATCCACTAAACATCCATTAAAAACAATATAAAATTACAACCATTAAGACCACAATAAAACCACAATACCCACGCCATCATTTCAAATACACACATTTTTTAGTTGTGTCATTTACTTTTGTAAATTTCCAAAGAAAAGAAAAAAAATCTGATACTTGCAGGTTCCTCTCTGTGCTGGGAAAATGGAATATAAGTGCATGTTTTTGTAAATAGTCTCTCAGGCCATGATTTCAATGCTACAGCCTCCTTGAATTCAATCAGGCCATAATTAGACTACTGTATGAAATACCCAAAAAAGGCATACATGTGTCCCTGTCTCCATACAGAGACAGAGATAGAGGGAGCAGGGACAGGTAAGAAATTTACATGTTCTGTTTTTTGCCTCTTGTTTGTTTGTTTAACAAATTTATGCACATCACAGCCTGAGAGACTATTTACAAAATCATGCACTTACATTTCACTTTTGCAGCGCAGACAGGAACCTGCAAGTATCACATCTTTTTCTTCTCTTTGGAACTTTACAAAAGTAAACAACACAACTAAAAAGTGTGTATTTGAAAAAAGCACAGATGTTTTTGTCAATTCAGAAAATGCGAACATTAAGAAAAATGCACAGCAAAGTACACAGCCATTTTCAGGAAAAAAAATGTCAAGCAGCTCAGTACAAAACATGAATAGGATGGAAATGTAGGTAAATTTTGGAGAAACTCAATGAATTCAAGATGATTTTCACATCTATAGCAAATGCATTCACAAGCACACAAATGTCTACGCCAGGGGTAGGCAACCTTTTTGAGCCAGGGGCCGGGTCGCTGTCCCTCGGACTATGGGGGGGGGGGGTAGAAGCACCAAAAATAAATAAATAAATAAATAAATATTAAAATAATAATAAAATAAAAATATGCATGCACACTCTCTCAGCCCCAGAAAAGCCATGGCAAACCCACTGTGGAGATTTTGCCAAGAAAACCCCAAGAACAAGTAATAACAATAATCAATATCATTATGGCAGGTGGCGGTGGCAGGACCCACCTGGGGCCGGTCCAAAGGCCTCAGGGGGCCACATCCGGCCCCCGGGCCTTAGGTTGCCTACCCCTGGTCTATGCAGTCATATGAGTCATATACCAATCTGCACCATAAAAAAAGCAGGGCTGGGGGTGCAGGATAAAAAGGAATAAATAACATATATCTGTTTTGGTGTCTATGTTATAACAACATTCCTGAACATGGTATGTGCTAGATGTTGAACTAGAAACTTTATAACCCCCAGCCAGGTTTAAAAGGTCTTGTATATTAAGGAGTGACTTTACCATTATACTTAATGCAATTTAATCTGGAATGCAATCACCTCTAGCACTTAGACTGATTTGTTGTTGTTGTTAGCTGCCCTCAACTCATGTTACCCCTGTGGATGAGACATCTCCCAGACCCTCTATTTTCTGTCTCTCTGCTCAAGTCCTGCAGGCTTAGGCCTGTGGTTTACCTGATTGAATCTAGCCATCTTGTTTGTAGTCTTCCTCTCTTTCTGCTGCCTTCCACTTTTCCTTGCAACATTGCTTTTCTCATTGTGTGTCCAAAGCATAACAACCTCAATTTAGTCATCCTGTCATCCAAGGAGAGTTTGGGCATGATCAGTTAATCTCAAATGAGTTGATTTTCTTTTTATCTGCTTTCTTTACTGTCCAGCTTTCACATCTGTAAATGGTGATGGAGATTACAATGACTTGGATGAATATAATTTCAGTGCTCAGTTGTACATCTTTACTCTTTAGGATCTTGTCTAGTTCTTTCACAGCTGCACTTCCCAGTCCTAGGACGTTATCACACGGGGTCTAAAGCAGACAGAATCCACACTAAATCCCATCCTATTGTGCTTTATTTTTCCGTGTGTTCACACGACATCGCACAGAACCCCATCATAACCCCGTCCCAATGTGGCATCATCCCCATTCTTTTGAATGCCTGTTTCTTGGGGAATTGCAATTGCGCGATCGGAATGATAGCGCAATAATTGCGCTTTCACTGTATGTCTGATCACCAAATACATATGTGCAAGAACATCCTTGCTGGGTTCTGTATGGGATCTTCTCACTTGTGTGTGAACAGCAAATACGGTTCCCGGGGGGCGCTTCATCGCGCTTTCGTTAATTGCGCGATGATGCTAGTTGCGTCTGATAGCCATTTCCGTATTGTGGGGTTTCTACCGGTATAGTTCTGGATTGATTCTTATATCACTTTCTTGATGCTTTGAGCCCCGCATTTGATAAGGTCCCTAGTCTTGTTCTGGTTTCTTGACTGCTGTCTCCATTCTGATCAATGTTTAAGGTATGGGAATTCTTTGGCTATGCATATTTTATCATTAGATAGGATGAATTGATGTAGTACTTCCATGGTAATTATTTTTGTTTTCTTAATTTTCAGCATTAAGCCTAGCTTAGCACTTTCATCTTTGACTTTCTTTAATAATTATTTTAGGTGTTTGTTGTATTCTGCTAGTAGTATGGTGTCATATGCATATCATTGCTTGTTAATGTTTCTGGCTCCACTCCTCCTGTCTCTGAGTCTAAGCCTGTTCTGCATACATATTGAACAGACAGGGTGACAGAATGCACCCTTGCCTGACTCCTTTACTACTTGGGAACCATTCTGTTTCTTTGTGTTCACTTCTGACTGCAGCATCTTATCCTGAGTACAGATTATGCATCTAGACAATCAGGTGAAGTAGAACACTCATTCTTCTAAGAGCAAACTATAGCTTTTCATTATCTATGCAGCTGAATGCTTTGTTGTAGTCAATAAAGCACATGCTGATTTTCTTCTGGAACTCCATTATGCACTCTGTTCTATGTTTTCAATGTGATCCCTAATGCCGCTTCCTTTCCTGAAACCTGCTTGCATCTCTGGGATCTCTTACTCCACATATGGTAGGAGTCTATGCTGCAGAATTTTGAGCATTATTTTGCTTGCTTGAGAAATTAGTATGATGGTTCTGTAATTACTGGAATTATTTATGTTTATTTTTATTTATTGTTTTATTTGTTTTATTAATATTTATTGTTTCCAATCTGTGGACCACTTTTGTTTTCCATATTTGTCGTCATTTTTTAGTTAGAACTGAACTTGAGTCTGTTACTGTGGATTGTAGCCATTCTATTGATATGTCATTTGTTCATATTGATTTATTCTTAATTCCATTTCATGTGTTAAATGTGCATTGAAGGTGAGGCATTGGTAGAATCAGTTTCTTTAGCTACAAGAGATCTTTGAATGGAGTGGGAAATAGTTTTTGAGGATACATTCTTCACATCAAGTGATCTTGAACACATAAAAACTAGCTAACACCCTTATGAACCAAATTACCCCCAACAAATCATTCCACATCTCCATCTTGTCTCATCTAATAGCTTTATTAGGATGCCTTTTAAGAACTAAATGTTATGGTAGGAAGGAGAAGTGTGACCTTTCAGAAGTGGTTGGATTGTAGCTTCCATCAATCGTAGCAAGCATAACCAATAGTGAAAGATGCTGGGAGCTGCAGTCTAACAACAATTGGATGACAACATGTTCCCTCTTCTTGCTTATGTGAACCTGTATTTTTATGTATTTTCTTCCCAATACAGCATAGATGTTTAAGTTATAATACTACTTAAAATGCTATAACTATATTTTTATTGAAAATGTGCCTTATTAGAAAAATCCCCTTCACACACTATGCATGTATGGATGCACCTTCAAGTCATCTGTTAACTTATGACAATCCCATGCATTTCATAGGACTTTCTTAGGCAAGGAATAGTGAGATATGATTTTGCCAGTTCCTTCCTCTGAAATATAGCCAACAAAACCTGGCATTCATTGGCAGTCTTCTATCCTGCTACTAACCAGGGCTGATCCAGCTTAGCTTCCAAGGTCAGATTGGATCCATGATATTTAAGTCATGGACAAATGTACTGAATTCTATTTTTCATATAATGGCAGGTTTTCACTTTTATTTTTCTTTACAATGAAAATAAAATAAAAGTCCAAAGGAAGACTCTGAACAATAATGGGGAGCAGCTGACTAGAATAATGTCACCATTAATTTGATTGTATGTTTGTTTTTGATGCAGATTCATAATCTGGCTGCCTTTGTATAGTTTCATTCATTATATAGATTCAGAAACATATGTCCCTTTATTAACAGCATAGGCATATATTTGTTTACTCAGAAGTAAGTTCTATTGACTTCAATCATGCTTATTCTTCAGTTGGTTTCCAAATATGTAAACTCAGAAGTGGGTTAATTATATTTATGCTGTTAGTGATATATCGGACTGTGCAACCAGTCTAACCAAATTTAAAATAATGAAGAAAACCAAAGTGATTCAGATCAATTTGGATGGCCAAATCTGAAAATATTTGAAAAAAATGTTGAAAAAGGTATTTCCAGTGCACAAAAAACAACAACACTGTTTCCTGTGCTGAAAATGGTATACCAAAAATGGTTGCATATTTCTATAAAAGAATATTATTTGCTATGCAAAAAATGCTGCTTTCTGTGAAAAAAAAATCATGCAATTTGAGGCAGAATTAATCCTGAATTGTGGATAGGTTTCAGAAATTGTGCAAATTCTCTCATTGGGCTAAAATTGTTTATTGCTTCTTATGGGAAGAATATTAGTGAAGACTTGCATTCCTAATGATCTTCTGATTATTGGTTGAGTTTCATTCTGGAATGCGCAGTACAGTCCAAGGCCACAGAGTAATCTGGGGATTTGGATATGAAAAATCAAGTGAAAAATGCTAGAGAATGTGCTTTCATCAAGTATATATGAGGAAAATACTAAAGTGATGTGTTGTGGAGTAAGGGAGGAGAGGAAATGAGCTTTGATCAATGCCACCACCATTGTGCAATCTTAGGCAAATATCTCATCAGCTTTCTCCAATCACATTGTTTACATACATGAATTATGTCAATATCTCCTTCCCTCTTAGGGAGGACAATCTTCATTCTATGTCAGTAGCAATACTCTGACTTTTGGAGGGGGTAGGCAGTTGTTGACTGAGAATCTTATCTGAGAGCCTTATCACATTCCAAAACTAAGATGAGGGGCAGCATGATAGAAGCAGTTTTCTGTTTACCTCCTTGCATGATGTTATAGTACTTTCATTCTCCTTCAGCATGTGTTTCTCAAAAACAAGTCATGCCAAACTAATCTTATCTTTTTCTTTGACAGAATCACAAATTTGTCAGGTGAAGGGAATGCTGTGGATGTTGAGTATCTTAATTTCAGTAGGGCTTTTCTCAGAGATCCCCATGATATTTTTGCAAAAACTCTAGGAAACTTTGGACTAGACAATAAAACTGTTAGATGAATTTGTAATTGGTTGACTGACTGACCAATGGCTCCTTCACATCCTGGAACAAAATGACTAGTGGGATGCCACAGGGTTCTGTCCTGGGCACAATGTTATTCAATATCTTTATCAATGACTTGGAGGATGGAATAGAGGGCATGTTTATGCAAACTGTAAATGACACTGAATTAGAAATGACACCAAATTAGGACAGGCTCAGAATTCAAAATGACCTTAACAGATTAGAAATCTGGCCCCAAACTAACAGAATTAATTTTAATAGGGGGGAAATGTAGGATGCTACACTTGGGCAATAAAAATGAAATGCACAGATATATGATGGGTGATACCTGTCTTGACAACAGTATATGTGAAAGGACCATTGGCTGAACATGAGTCAGCAAAGTGATGCAGCAGCTAAGAAAGCCAATGCAATTCTAGGCTGCACCAATAGAAGTATAGTGTCTAGACTGAGGGAAGCAATAGTACTTTGGTCAGACCTCACCTGGAATATTGTGCCCTGCTCTGGGCACCACAATTCAAAAAGGATGTTGACAAACTAGAGCATTTTCCAGAAGAGGGTGACCAAAATGGTAAAAGGTCTGGAACCCATGCCCTGTGAGGACAGCTTAGGGAGCTGGTATGGAGAAGAGAAGGTTAGGGGGTGATAGCCATGTTTAAATATTTGAATGACTGTCATATTGAGGATGGAGCAAGTTTGTTTTGTGCTGCTCCAGAGAATAGGACCCAGAGTAAACTAGAGGAAAAGAGATTCCACCTCAACATTAGGAAGATCTTCCTGACAGTAAGAGCTGTTTGACAGTGAGACACACTCCCTCAGAGTGTGGTGGAGTCTCCTTCTTTGTAGGTTTTTAAACAGAAGCTGGATGGCCACCTGTTGGGATTGCTTTGATTGTGTATTCATGCATGGCAGGGAGTTGGGACTTGATGGCTCTTGGGGTCTCTTCCAACTCTATGATTCTATGATTTATCAAAATAGGAATTGTTTGAAATAAAAACATTTTTGGTAAAACATTTTATTTTTATAATAGACTCCTTCTCAAAATTGATAATTTTAATCTATCGTATTTAGTTTGTGAAAGTCTAGTTTAATCTGGTTCCATGCTCTTGAATAATTGTTCATAAATAATTTTGTATTACTATCAGTAAGAACAACATCTAAATATTTTATTTTTTCTAATTTAAATCCTATCCTTTTCATCAAAAGTTTTCTATCTTGTTTTGTCATATTTTTGTTACCATTATGTTTTTTCTCTGTTTATTTTCAAGCCAGCACCTTCCCCATATTCTTTCAGTATTTTCATCAAAGGGTTTACTCCACCAAAGGATTCTGTGAGATATCACAATGTCACCAGTTCAGGCTCTAATCTTAAATTGATATTTTTAAATTATTAATTCCTTCTATTGCTTTTTCTTCTCCAATAGCTCTCATCAAAACCTCCAAGGTCAATATAAATAATAACAGTGAAGGTGGACAGCCTTAGTATGCCAAATCCCAGGATTCCATAGCATTTAGCCATGGCCATTAAAGGCTTCATTCCCACTATGATTTAACTCAAATTGCTGATCAGGTTTTATGTGCCTCATCCCCACTTGAAACCAGTTTTGATCCTATTGAATGCAGTTTCAGTCGTGGTGAAGTGAGGCAAATGCAAAAAAAAAAAAAAAAAAAAAAAAAAAAAAAAAAAAAAAAAAAAAAAACCCCACTCTTTTCTGACACTTGTTTACTGGCAGTTCTTTTGAAAAGAACTAATTCAGAAGTATGTTCAACAAGTGGGAATGACGAATCAAAATTGCATCATTCTGGAGAGGAGGGACTAATGGCATAGGGGTGTTTATCATTCTGACATATCGTCTTTGGGAAATCAGCCATTTCTCCCACTCTCAGTGCTGCTTTTGCTTTGCAGTATGATTTATGACAATTTTCCTCCCCTTCCCACTTTCCCCAAGGCTGATGGCTTACAACCAGGACACAGATCCTCATTTTTCCTCCCTTCTCCACCTCTCCCAAGGATGATGGCTTGCAAAAAGGACACAAACACCTGATTCTCCTCCCTTCTCCACTTTTCCTAAGGCTGATGGCTTGCAAAAAGGACACAGACCCCCAATTTTCCTCCCTTCTCCACTTTCCCCAAGGCTGATAGCTTGCAAAAAGGACAGAGACCCCTGATTTTCTTCACTTCTCCACTTTCCACAAGGTGATGGCTTGCAAAAAGGACACATCCCCCTGATTTTTCTCCATTCTCCACATTCCCCAAGGCTGATGGCTTGCAAAAAAAGTCACAGACCCCCAATTTTCTTCCTTTTCCCACTTTCCCCAAAGCTGATGGCTTGCACAAAAGAGGAATAGCCCCATCATTGCCACTTGCATCACCGATGACATGCTGATGATTGACATGCATTTTGAAGGGGCACAAACTAGTGGGAACAACAATCATGCCAAAAAAGAAGTGATTACAAGGGAATAATAAAAAAAATCTGCTTTCATAGTGGGAATGATGGACCTTTTGGAACTGATTCACTGACACGGAGTGAAGGTGAGTCACAAACCAGTTTAAATTTAGGCCAAAGTAGTGTCAAAGTGCATTATTTCTGCTGTGCCAATGCAGCACCTGATGCTTCCCTTCCAGATACCTTGAGTGGCAGGCCTGTCCTTCATAAATAGCTGCTACATTATTTAAAAAGATACTCTCCAACAGAAATGCAGATAAAGAAATCAGACTGTTGCAGATCTTAATGCCAATTCTGTCCCTGTGTCTACTTAGATAACACTACTACATGATCTAATAATGCCATCCACAATATCAGAGACCTTCTCATCTTCCAGTATAGTATAGGTAAATTTCATCATTTTTCAGCAATGCCTTTTTAGATTCCACATAGGACCAGTATTCCAACCTTGGAATTCATGTCACAATGAAAAATATTAATCTTTCAGGTGCAAAAAACCAATTTGTTGTATTTAGGGACAGACAAATCTGTTTTGATTTGCTCCACATTTTGATTTTGTGAACTTTGGTAATTTGATTTAAAAAGCAAATGAACAAACAAGTCTGAACAAAATGTAATCCATCCTTAGTTATATTTACTGCTACCAATTAACACAGCTATACTTCTCCAGGTTATATTGCATTACAGTGAAATCTCTTTTCTGGTTTGGCCTTATGCTTTTCAGTCTATGATACCAATGGTGTGCCTAGGTAGAATTATTTACAATGTCAGCAATAGAATGCTCATGAAAAGAGGTTTTACACCTTTTTAAAAGCTCACATTGCATTAATAATGCTTTTTAGAAGACTCCCCCCATACTTTGGGTTTCAAAAGCAGTATATCAAACTGTGCCCACAAATTCTGCTCACAAGTTCTGCCACAAACATAAAACTTGGCAAACTCTTTGGAATATAGCCAGTATTCATGTCTCTCTTTCAGACACATCTGTTGCCTTTTCTCAGCTATTCCTTTCTGAAAATACAGTACAAATATGTCTAAGTTCTTCTCTTAATAATTCTCAACACTTAGATGAGGAGTCTTTTCAAATATATTTTACTGTATTATATTTATTTCTACCAACAATGCTTGGATTTACAGCTTTATCAGTGGAAACATCTGTCCTATGAATCGCGTGGTATTCTGCCATTGTAGTAATTATCTTTTATCAAAATTTGATCATATTATACTTGTAGTTTAATCATACCATTGACATATTAATTCCAAGTCCAAAAAAAAAAATGATTGCTTTAGATAGCTATGACTATTACCACCCCATAGCCATGCTTCAGGCAAAGGCTAAAGGAGAAATGATTAGCTAATCTCTCAGCATGTAAGAATTATTATCAAATGGGCTATATGTGACTCTGCAGTGTTCAGCAGTGAAACAATAGCATCACCTTCTGCCTCAAGTTAGGATTTGATAGGCTAGCATGAGGCCAGGTCATTTTAGACCAAGTGGAAAATTGAATCTGTAACTATCTTATTACTCAAATCTGTAAATATCTACAAATGGCAGGCACAGTGGATATTTGAAAGGCCAGCCCTATTATTAGACAAAGTGGAGCACCTTCCCCAGACAGCCAAGTTTGGGCATTGAGAAAAGGCACCAAATTGTTAACTGTGCAATTTGTTATTGCTGGATCTTTAATGGGAACATGTGCTTGAGGAATTTCCTGCCTCTTGTGCCAAAATGACATATTTGACTTTGGGTGCTAACCATCTTGACTTGACTGAGTGGGTAGTGACATTTTTGCTACTCCACATGAGAGGAGTAAATGGCCATCATGACTAAACTATATTCTTTTCATCTCCTTTCCTGTGTTACTAGGGTTAGAGTTTTGAAGAGAAGGGAAAACAGTTCTCACTTTTTCCCAAACAATGTGTAAGCCAATCAAATCATTATGAATATCATAAGCCCAGTACTACATATGATATGAGTTCAGATTGGTTGTAGTCATCACATGTGACATTTTAGTGGGGGATGAATGTTTTCCAAGCTCATGGTTAGAGCCAATATAGAGTAAAACCACTGACTCATTTTTAAAAGAAAGAGGGCAGAGAAAGGCTATGCAGTGCCAGGATATGCTCATGGGATGTTAGGCCTATTCAAATATTATAAAACCTGAGTATGACAACTTTACTTTATAAAGAACTGCTATGTGTGCACATAATTCACAATGCTGGAAAATCAACTGGAAAATTTCTTGATAGTGTAGATAGCCCTTCTAAATACAACATGCTATCCTTTCAGACCAGCTCCCCCATGTGTAGAGAGCAGTAAAACTATGACAGAAGATAGCAGGGACCATATATTCTCACTCTTCATCTTTTGAAGTCATTTACTTTTCAGAACACCTAATAGGCTTATTGTTTTCTTAGATTTGCATTCAGTTTCTTGACATTACTTATAACAACAAATGTCACCTTCCTGTTTGTGACATACACAAGCATTAGTCCTTCTTATGTCTGTATTGTCTTTTTTGGTCATTCCAAAGGTTGGTATTTTCATCCTCCCTCTGTAATGTCCAAAGCAGAGGAGGAGATACTATTGCAGTGAAATGGTAAACCTTGAGGGTGGTGAAATGGAACTGTAGTTTAGATCCACCTGAGGAACTGGTGTTGGGTCTCATTCTACAAGTATTAAACAGAAAGAAAGAAAGAAAGGAAGGAAGGAAGGAAGGAAGGAAGGAAGGAAGGAAGGAAGGAAGGAAGGAAGGAAGGAAGGATGCAATATTTCAGGGACTGAAGCTCAATCCCAGCATTTGTTTTCTATGTCCATGTGAATTTTAGATGTACTGCAGATACTTTATAGATTTATTGCCAAGAATAACACCTTGTTTCCTGACTGTAAGACAATAAGCACCTTTTTGTCTGTTGCAGAAGCTGTTTGATCCAAATATGAGACTTTTGGGTCTCCATGGCATAAAAGATGTAGAAAAGGAAACGTAGCTCCTTCTTCAGTGATCATCTCTACATAGATTTCCTGAACTAGATCTACTAGAGCAAATTTGATAAGTTATAACAAACCATGTGCCTCTCCCCAAAAAACAGTAAGCAGTTGTGGTGCTTATATTACTTGGGGTCTGCTCCAAGTCCCATCCCAACCTCTATTGCACAGCAGCCAATATGCAAACATGGGACCTTATCCCACGGGGCCAAAAGCAGCAAGAATCCACTAAGAATCAGGCGCTATAGCGCTATACATTCCCGGGTGATCACACGACGTCGCTCAGAATCGGCTAAGAATCAGGCGCTATAGCGCTATAGTTTTCCGGGTGATTACACGACGTCGCTCAGAATCCAACAAGAAACCGCTCGGAATGCAGCATCATTCGGGTTCTTTTGAATGTCAGTTTCAGCGGGCATTGCAATAGCGCTAGCTTATCCATAGCGCTATTATAGCGCTAGCACCATATTTATACTAGCGCTATAGTACTGCAATGATGCTCATATCGCTTTCTTGCCACTTTTGAGAGCAGCGTGGGATAAGGTCCATGGTGTAGATCTACATTATGTGGCATGTTCACCTCTGTTTTATGCAAGGCCCCTATCACCACATCATTTGCACCTGGATGGAAAAACTGAGAATTCTATGACATATTACTATTTCTTTAATCACAGTACATGGTGCATCCAGTCCACATTCCACTTAAATGTTTGAAATGATCTGCCATTCAGTTAATTCACCAGCTCTGAAGAGAGATGCAGTGTCCCTCCTCCCCTCCACAGTTACCATGCGTTTGGACTGAAACTCTTCTGAGAGAGAGAGAAAAAGGACATCACAGGTTATACCTGAGTGATTGGTCATGGCTATTTCACTTTACAGAAATAATGACTGCTTATTTATGAACTGAGAGTAAAAAAATAGTTTGGGCTTTTGTGGGCTTTTCATAGTCCTCACAGTCCAAAACCCCCACAAAAACCCATGGACGCCAGCCGTGAAATCCTTCAACTTCATAAAAAATTAGTTTGTTTCCACTAGAAAATACACTGTCAGCTGTAAGTTTTATGTGTTTGTGAATCTTTTATGTTTCCTCACTAATTTAAGTGTTTTATGTTATGTTCTGAAAGTGTTTGGGAGAATCATCCCTGTGGGTTTATTTACCATGCTCTAAAGCACAGGTTGCTTGCCATTCTCAGCAGACTGTGAAATCCAATTAATTGCATCATGTGAATCTATATTGTTTGTTGCAATAGCAACAATGGGAGAGCAGCTCTTATTTTTATAGAAACTACTTTCAGCTCTTCTTCTTTAGTCTTCACTTCCTCACAGGAGAAGACAGACTATATCATTTCATAGGACTATCCGGATGTGGCCCCCCGAGGCCTTTGGACCGGCCCCAGGCTGGTCCTGCCACCGCCGCCCGCCATGTTGATATTGATTATTGTTGTTATTACTTGCTTGGGGTTTTCTTGGCAAAATATCCACAGGGGTTTTGCCATGGCTTTTCTGGGGCTGAGAGAGTGTGCATCCATATATATTTTTTATTTTAAAATATTTTTATTATTTATTTATTTATTTATTTATTTATTTTTGGTGCTTCGGCCCCCCAATTGTCTGAGGGACAGCAACCCAGCACCCGGCTCAAAAAGGTTGCCTACCCCTGCTCTAAACCATACGAAAGATTACTATGGTGTTGGTTATGGACAAAACAAGAAACCATATCAAAGGATATTAAATATCCAAGGATATTAAAAGAACTGGCAAATGTAATCTCAGAGCTACTAGCAATAATCTTTGAGAGCTCCTGGAGAACCGGAGAAGTCCCAGCAGACTGGAGGAGGGCAAATATTGTCCCCATCTTCAAAAAGGGGAAAAAAGAGGATCCCAACAACTATCGCCCAGTTAGTCTGACATCAGTGCTGGGAAAGATTCTAGAGCAGATCATTAAAAAGAGAGTGTGTGAACATTTAGAAGGGAATGCCATAATTACTAAAAGTCAACATGAGTTTCTCAAAAACAAGTCATGTCAGACTAATCCGATCTCTTTTTTTGATAAAATTACCAGCTGACTAGATGAAGGGAATGCGGTAGATATAGCATATCTTGATTTCAGTAAGTCTTTTGACAAGGTCCCCCATGATATTCTTGCAAACAAGATAGTAAAATGTGGGCTAGACAATATAACTGTTAGGTGGATTAGTAATTGGTTGACTGACCGAACCCAAAGGGTGCTCAGCAATGGCTCCTCTTCATCCTGGAGAGAAGTGACCAGTGTGAGGAGTGAGTGGAATTTTCGGTGGCACTGCTAAACTGAAGGAAAAATAAGTACAAGCCAAATGGGGAACCGCCATGCATGATGTGGAGAGTTCCCTGGCAAGCGAAGTGAGGATTTCAAAACTGCTGATGTAGTGCTGGTGAATCCGAAGACAGGATGCAGCTGTCTGTGTTATCTGCAAAGGAACAGATCATTCAGGGAACTTGGACAGCAAACAATTTGTGAATGTCTGCAGGAAGAAGTGATAAGATCTAGAGTGTTTCCAGAACAGTGTGGCCAGTTCTATAGCATGGAGACCCTTGGACAGAAGCAAAAGAGGTGGTGGTTGCTTAATGTGGTTATAGACTATAAAAGATGGGAATTTACATGTTGGTAACCTCACGCCTTGACTTCTGTAATGCGCTCTACATG
>CM034706.1:59544791-59557282 GCA_020142125.1 Phrynosoma platyrhinos | reverse complement strand
TCCAATTCTGGGCACCACAATTCAAAAAAGATGTTGACAAGCTGGAGTATGTCCAGAGGAGGGTGATCCAAATGATGAAGGGTCTGAAAACCATGCCTTATGAGGAGAGACTTAGGGTGCTAGGTATGTTAAGACTAGAGAAGAGATAGTTAAGAAGTGATATGATACCCCTGTTTAAATATTTGAAAGGGTATCATATTGAGGTTGGAACAAGCTTGTTTTCTGCTGTTCCAGAGAATAGGACCTGGAGCAGGGGTAGGCAACCTTTTTGAGCCAGGGGCCGGGTTGCTGTCTCTGAGACAATTGGGGGGCCGAAGCACCCAAAATAAATAAATAAATAAATAAATAAATGGGTTTTTTAAATTAAAAAAATAAAAATAGATGCATGCACACTCTCTCAGCCCAGAAAAGCCATGGCAAAACCCCTGTGGAGATTTTGCCAAGAAAACCCCAAGAAGAAGTAATAACAACAATAATCAATATCATCATGGTGGGCGGCCCCCGGGCCTTAGGTTGCCTACCCCTGACCTGGAGCAATGGATTCAAACTACAAGAAAAGAGATTTCATCTCAACATTAGGAAGAACTTTCTGACAGTAAGAGCTATTTGGCAGTGGAACATGGTCCCTCAGAGTGTGATGGATTCTCCTTCTTCAGAGGTTTTTAAACAGAGGCTGAATGGCCATATATTGGTGGTGCTTTGATTGTGCGTTCCTGCATAGCAGGAAATCAGACTGAATGGCTCTTGTAATCTATTCCAACTCCATGATTCTGTATTTGCTTTCCAGTTCTTTGTCTATAAAGTCTAACTCAAAAATATTTCTGGTAACATTACAAAATCTACATTTAAATTTGTTGGGTTAACATGCAATCATCCCTCTATACACATGGACTCTTTATCAATAAATTCAAGCATCCACAGCTTGAAAATGTTCAAATAATATTTAAATTAAAACAAACAAACAAACAAACCTTGATTTTGCCATTTTATCTAAGGGCCACCATTTTACTCTGCCATTATATTTAATGGGACCTGAATATCCATAGATTTTAGTATCCATGGGGTGTCCTGGAACCAAATCCCAGTGGATACCAAGGGTCTACTGTATACATAGATCAGTCAGTTTTCACGTTTTTTCAGGTCCACTATAGGGGGGATGCAGATGGGTGGCCCTGGGCCACCCCTGGAAGCAAGGATCAAGACTGAGGCTGCCGGACACCTTGGCCCCGATTGTCCCTTTCGCTTCCTGTGAAAGGAGTGCTAAAATAGCGCTCCTTCCACAAACTGTGAAAGAGGCACCACAAGAGGCGTGGCATGCCTCTTTGGCATCTTTTCCAGCTCAGCATGTCCGGACGCTGAGCCGGAAGGACGTCATCGGAGCACCCATTGTGTGGACAGACCGTCACTCCAATGACGTCCTCAGGAAGGGGAATGGGGCACCCTTCGTCCGGCTGCCCCTCCCCTTCCTGGGATTGAAGACGGCAGTTTTGGCCATCTGCATTCCCCCAATATATGAATGCTGACATCCTGAAAACTGATTTGAAATGTTCTGAGACATTTTTGACAGTTTATTTTGAGTTGGATACCAACAGTACATCATCTTATATGTTTTCTTTTAAATATTGCACAGTGAAAATTTTATATCTTTAGACCATATTTTCCCCATAAACCCATATGGATATTGTGCCTAATTTTGGGGTCACCTTGTCATGTACTCTTTTACAGCCTCATCTTCTGTCTTCATTTTCAAAAACCATTTATAAACTTTTTAAATTACATGGCTATCATCTTTATGTAAGCCTAAATAATACTCATTTTCTTTAATCTCTATGGCTGCATTTCTTTTGTCTTGATTAAACCAGTCCTTAATTGCATATAAGCAAAACAGTTTAAAAGATCATTGCCTCCCATAAGAATCATCTGTCTTGAAACAACTTTTTTGTCTAAGATACAAAAGATCATCATAAAGCTATCATTTCTAATGTTTAATCCATTCTTTTCTAGAAAAAGGCTTTCTGTGTTAAGATGGTTAACATTATCTTAAACCCAGAACAGATGGGCTAAATGAAGTGGCTTCTGGCTGCTTTGGAGGCATGGTGTACAAATGATACATGCCTCCAACATGGCCCAAAGCCACGCCGAAGTCACACATTGCATTTTTTTTTCCAGGCCGCTAATGCCTTGAAGGCTCTTCAAACATAGCAAGATGTAATAAAACAATAGTGAGTTCCCAATTCCAAATCATAAAGCTTTGTTGTATGCTTTTGATGGGCCTATCACTCCTTTCATCAAGAGTATATTTATGTCTGAAGCTTACACAATAAACCAGAAACTGCACAGCTGGTTGGCAACTCAGATCTGCCAGGCACTGCACTGTCTTTGTTACCATCACATTTTTTGTGAATAATGGGGCTTAGATTTTTCTTTCTTGATAAAGATGGCCAGTCACCAAAAAAAAGTGAAACAAAATACATACAATTGCATGCCGATTGGATTGGCAACAAACCACTTTCCCAGCCTATATATAGTACTGGAGCCAACATGTGGTTATAAACTCAGCATAGTATACATGAATGCTTGCCTTTTCCCCAGCAAATGAAGACAACAACAGGGGTATTAAGTAGATTGGATAAATTTGTCTCACTTGCTTTTTATAACATTCACATTTTTGCAGTCTTAGGTTTTGGGCAATCCTGCTTCTGTATGCAAATACTTTTCAAAAACCCACAAACATATTTGTATGTATTTTGTGCACACAGATTTTGTATCAATATATATATTTGTGTATACTATTCCTTTACTTCTACATTTTTGCAAGCATGTTTTCCTAATACCGGTATATGTCTTTTTCCATGTTCTTCTCTCAAATGTCTACATTACTGTATGCAGTTTTTTTTCTGAAACATGTGCATCTGTATGTACATTATTGTTATTGGAGAACTGCATCACAAAGTTTAAAG
Source organism: Phrynosoma platyrhinos (assembly GCA_020142125.1). Taxonomy (NCBI): domain Eukaryota; kingdom Metazoa; phylum Chordata; class Lepidosauria; order Squamata; family Phrynosomatidae; genus Phrynosoma; species Phrynosoma platyrhinos. The sequence continues at coordinate 59,554,322 of CM034706.1, read as the reverse complement.
AAGTGCAAAACCCAAAAGGTGATTGAATTCCTTTTGATGTATAAGCTTGGGGTGAGTATAAATATGCCCCCATGCTAAATTTCTGAAACATGATAAGCAGAATAAAGGAACTCATACTAAACTCTGACAGGTAGAATTTTAAAGTGAAAATGGTTGTCTTTTTTTTTTTTAAGCCCTTTTGTATAGCTAAGGCATCTCATTTCTGCAATTACCTGGAAACAGAATTAATTCCACACAGGTAATTAATATAGTGTCACAATATACAGCAATACACAATATACAGCAATACACAGGTTTTTCAAACAACATTTATTCAGAAATAAGTTCCATTAAACAAAGGTTCTTCATAACATTAATTAAAATTTTCTTCTTGTAGAAAGGGTGTTTAGGAGATTAATGATGAATAGCTGATTAATTTCTCCTTGATATTCTCTCTTACAGCATAAGAACATTAAAGTATTGTCAGGATAAAGTCATATCCAGAGCAGAAAATGTCCCAGATGTAGCAATGGAGTTTAAAGGTAAAAAGGTAACTAAAGGTCAACAGGTGCCATGATGATTGTACAAAATTAAGGGGTGCTGAGTCACAGGAAGATGATGAAACTTCATCAGGAAGCAGAATCATAATGCTTCAATAATGCACAGTCATGGTACACATGCCACAGGAAACTGTGTGACATATCAGTTGGGGGTTGGACTAAATTCTCAGGCAGAGTGTGTGTATATAAGGGAAGTTCTGCCTGTTGGAAAATGTAACTTGTGTATAAATGTACAGATGTGGGAAAGTGACATAGGGTACTGCAGGTCACTTACAGCTTTCTAGTTGGGAAAGTTATCTGCAGTTAGGATACAAAACAACACAGGAGATGTTCAAGGTCAGGATGTGTCTGGGAACATGTAGACAAGTGGTAAACACATTAGGTCACCATGTTTGGTGGGAACAACTATCCATGTGATACAGGAAGGAGTCACAGGAAGAGGCTGGGTTTTGAGGTCGCATGGCAAGTGTCTATAAATAATCTGAGCCCTCAGCATGTGGTCTCTTTGCTCTTTGCTCTTTGCTCGTTGCCTTTGTCTTTGTTCCTGTTCATTCCTGTTCTTGTGCTTGTATATAGTTTTTCTTTGTACATATTGCAACTGAGGAATTCAAGTGCCTCTTTGGAGAAACCTGTCTCCGATCTGTTTCCTGGGAGGCTGGAAGGTTACATTTCAGATCAGTGAAACAACTGGCTGGTGATTTCACAGCAGAGGGGAGCAGGCTTCCAGAAAATTTATCTGCACACTCAAATTGCTACAACACTGCCACTGTACATTGTTGGGTTGTTTTTGTCAGATGGTGGCAGAGCATTTTTTTCAGATAGTATAAGATATCGTAAATATTGCAACTAAGATTAATGCCTCTTAGAGAGCTCAGCTGTTGTGTGAGACTCTCTGGTGGAAGGAGGATTTCTTCACCCTGCACCATTTCCAGAGTGTTCTGTGGTGTTTGCTTTTTAACAGCCTCACTTCTGCATGCATGGACTTTGGCTCCCACATATGCCAACAAGGACAACATGGTGAACACTACTGCGTGTGAGGGATTCTGAATTCAACGCTGGCATCTCCAGTCTGAAAGATATGATGGATAATAATGGGTCAGATGTCCTGGATATTCACTGCCATTCATTGTAGAAAAAAAATGGGCAAAACTTCTATCCTGGTATAAAGAGCTCCCTCACAAGAAGACATGATATTCTTGCTAGACATTACACTCTAAAAAGTGAACAAATGCAGAATGGCAATTCCAGATAAAAGGACTCATATGAATGCAAGAAATGAGAAGCCAGAGCTAAAACACCCAGTACTTTCTTGCACTGATCAACCAATCAATTGATCAATCTGTCATACACACTGGCAATGTTTAGCTGAAGATTAGCATGGCATGTATACATTGTCTTGCATGCCTCTTTCAAGCAGGAGTGTATGCTAGAGTATGCTACTTCTGTGGGCTGATACTCTTTAATAGCAGATCACCTATCTGCATATTGAAGAAAGCTGGAATCAAGGGATGGTTTTCCTAAAAGTTATTCATATAGAATCTTATGATTTAGTGTCTACTTCAGTTAAGCAGCTATAACTATACAAAAGAGTTTTCAAAACAAAAGCTTTTATTGCTTGGAGGAATTCCTATGGTATCCAAGGCTTCCAGATATCCACTTGCCAACCTTCATTTCATGTGCCTCCCATTCACAAGGAGCTTTCTTCTATCATAAATGCTTGCTTTCCTTGTTACCTAACAAACAAGAGTCAAGGCTGACTGTGGGAGAGAGATGTGGTACTTGAAGCATTAGTGGAAACAAGCAATATCTTCCTAATTATCCTTAACTGATTCTAAATGGCAACACTGTCATGGCACAGCAAGCAGCAAAGGGGGAGAAGTTAGCTGACTGCTATGTGCAAGAATGAAAAGTATTTCCAATAAAAGCAATTCTGATGCAATTTTAAGGGTACTGCTGGTAATATTGTATGTCTTGTACTGCCTGTACTTGTACTTCTTGTGTTCTTGTGAGCAGAAAGACTATACTGACTGCAGTGGTGGCCTACCACCGTTCTCATCTTCCCAGCACAAAAACATGCTCAATAAATCTCAGGGTTTTTATGGCATTCTGATGGTGATGATTTAATGGAATAATAGTGCAATGGGAGGTGGAATATATCAGGATGTGGGATGTATATGCAGACCTTACTGATGCTAGTGTGATTGTACGATGCAAAGTTACCCATCCCGGTACAATCTGGCTCACAACTTTCCTCCTCCTTGTAAAACTTAGTTCCCAATTTTGCACTGCTTACCTGCCTGCCCAAAGTTCAAAATACAAAGTTCACTGGTTGTGAAGGAGCCAAACCTTTTTTTAAAATGCTTAATTCCATGTTCAGAGATGAACCAAACTGAGCCCTGCCCCCCTCCCCTGTGCCTTTAGGGTTAAATTTGCTTCAGGTGTCATATGATTTAATAATGTTGATCCCTCCTTAACCCCTCTGTAAACCATCAAGCCACCCCTCCAGTTTTGATTGTCTTTTCTATCAGTAATTCTGGAAAAGTTGTTGGAGGTTCACAGATAACTACATATTCCACTGCTCTTGGCACCTGCATTATATCAATAGTAGTATTCCAAATAGAAATAGGAGGGAGGAAAGAGAAATAAGAGACAGTCACTTTATTCTGGTGACACCAAAATCTTCCCCTTCATTACAGGAAAAATAATTTCTCCAAAAATAATTTCCCCCAAATCTCAGACATATTTTATCTCAAATCCACTTACCCAGACTGGAAACATATGCCTTCTCCATATTTCCAATATTTACTTATGTATCACAGCATGATGAGATCTGATCCTTCAGTGAAACTTAAAGATTCCTTCCCACTGATTCACCACCAGAACAGAAGCAACCAGAGCAGAAGTAACCAATATAAGAAGGGAGGGAGGAGTTGGTAGGATGGATCGAGAAGTGGAGGTGTGACATTTTTAAAACCTTGTATTAAAATCCAAGCTAGGGAAGAATTTTACTGAGATGAGCATTATATGTTTTGCGATTTGTGCTTATAAAACACAGATTATGAAACTCAAAGACATCACTAATGTAAATCATAGTTCAGATATTAAGTCAATGAATATGTATCCAGAGAAGTGATTAATATACTGCATCTTTGGGAAATGTATTACTCAATATCAGTTTGGAAATACTTGAGGGAATGTTTCCCAGTCTGAATATGTATGTGTTGGCTTATACTGAACTAGGAATGTTGGCAGAAAGCAATATATTTGAAAATACTAACTGAGATCCTCCTGGTGCCTTACACATTCTTAATTCCCCTACAGAAGCTATTGGACCTTTCTTTTTCCAATGCAGAATGGTCATTTTCAGCTCAAGATTTGGAAATCAAAGTTGTGAATCCAGTACCATGTTCATGTGTATACACTTTGCACATGCAGGTGAACATACACATTTGATTGCACAATACTGTATTTGACTAATGAATTGTCACTGAGCATAAAGTGATGCTCCATCTCCTCAATCTAGGATCTCAGGCAATGACTTTTTTTAAATAATGTTCTGTACTGGAGCATTAGCCTGATTACACATCCACCTATTCATCCGTTACTGTGGGTGCTACTGTATCCACTCCCATGACTAAAACCACTTCTTCACAATGAATTATTCACCAGGAAGAAATTAAGCTCTGTTTGGTTTTCCATATTCTTCCTAATTAGTCCTGCTTAAGTCTTGCTTGACCTGTTGTTCTGTTCATATCTGAAGTGAAACTAACTGGAACACTTGAGGCCAAATTTTGCCCTGGTCACAAAATGAAAGAAGATCTGCCAGGTTATACTGAATAATATTTTGCCACAGGGCAACTAAAAGAGAACATTGCAAAAAAATCCAGTTTTATGGCTGTGTTCCACTATGTAACTTCATATTCAAACCATTAAATGTGTGTGGCTAGATGAGGGGGGGGTGCTGATGGTGGTGTTTGCAGTATCACAAATTACAGTCATTTCAAACAGATAAAATACATACACATTATTTACAGCATTATCCATAACAGATTTTTCTTGTTCACATCAAATTCTCTATCATTCACCATTCTGCATATGTGGGTTGCCCAGACTTTGACAGTTCCAAACAGTTCTGTTAACCATTACTGAAATATTACATCAATACCGGTAATTCAGCAGTATTATGCCTACTAATAATAATAATAATAATAATCAAACAGCACCATCCTGCACCCTTGAGCTCCAGATAGTTTATAGGGGTGAAAGGAGAAATTCAGGTTTATTTACTAATGACTGAGTAATGAATCTCAGCTACACAGATCAAAATGAGAGATTGTCAGAGGGAGACCTAATAACAGATCTCAGCATGAGGACAATAATCTATCCACTTTAGTACAGGGAGTGAACCAGTAAGTGCTGGGAAACACAAAATATGTGCCCCTCCTTCACCTAAACCAATGAAGACAAAATAGTATAGATTTTCAGTTTAAGCCCTCAGCAGCCCTAGAACATCTGCATGAAATTGCTTCTTCCTTTTATTAAAGCAGGTACAATCAAACTAGATATGGTATTAAATGTGTGCTTCCATATAATATGCACAAAATACAAAAGGCAGAACTGAGTGAGGGAATTGATAAAGATTGAAATCATAGTGGGGGAGGCAATTTAACCTTTGTCTCTTCAGCTGAGGAAAATTCTTCCTTTAAATCATGCTTGCATTAGGAGCAAATCCCCCCTTTACTACTAGTGGGGGGCTTCCTTCAAAGGCAAAAAGAACCTTGAAAAGAGAGTGTTTCCTAACAGAGAAAGAAAAGGTTTAAACAATCCCAATAACCCACCTGTACCAGTCCAAATGATCCCTTCCAGTGGATGTTATTTGCATTTAAAACACACATACACAGATGGACATTCAATGCAAAGATACCCTTCATAGTACATCTGTTTTGGCCCTTAGAATCACATTTATACTGACAGTGTTATGATGAGCTTAAAGCAGGAGTGGGCAATTGTATGCCATTTTTCATGCATTCCCTCTTCAATGAGCTTTAGGACCAGGTTTTGGTTAAAAAAAAATCAGCAACATTTTTGCAAAATCAGTTTTTTGTGTGTTTAGTTTTGTGGTATATATTATGCCAAATTTCCATGTTCGGGGATGTTTTGCTATAGTGATTTTAGACATTTTTTCCTGTTTTTGTTGTTTGTTTTTTGTTTTAAAAGGTGTAGGGGTTTGGGAGAGTGCTTGAAGAATTGAAGGGCCACCAAAAAAAGTTGGGGCCACATGCAGGACACCTTTTCCACCACTCCTGGTTTAGAACATAAGTCACTCTTAGGAAACAAAATAATATGTATTGGTATTTTTCTAGTCATCATTTACTTGAGAGAAAAAATAGGTGTGATACCTGTACTATCACAGGATGTACATGTGATTACAGTGGAACACTTTTCAGTGTTGAAGTCCAAATGTTTGGAGGAAAAACCCCTTACCACCCTTTGTGAGGTCATGTGGAATAGGTAACCTGTCCCTAACATTGACCTTTAATTGTGTCCAGTTACACTGGAAGGAACTATCCAGCCAGCCAGAGGAAGTCCAGTAATGTATTGGTCAGTGTATGTTTCTAAATCGAATGACTAGTCTTAACTAGAGTAGTTCTATGGGATTTACACAAGTGTGGACTTACCATTCAGTAGTTTATTCAGCTTAAGAGAAGATTTACCAAAAGAATGGCCAAAAGTATTGGCAACACAAATGGAAACGAGACCTAATATTTAAGGTCTTGCATGCAGAATGTACATTAAATCAAAGACGTATTCAAAATAACATTGGCTGAAGGGATTCAGCTTGAAAGAATGATAAATTACATTGCTGTACTCCTGATACTCCTGACCATATTAGAAGACAACTTTTTTTGCCAGAAAGGGCCTTGGAAAATGTAGTTTGTAATGTCTCCCAGTAAATCCTTTGAGTCAAAGGCATTTCCAAGTTCCCTCGTAGCTACTAAGCATATTATGTTTAAAAAAAAAATGTAGACATTCCTTTCCTTCCTAAGTATCCCAGCTATCTTTGCTGCAGTCAGGTTAGGAAAAGAAAGAAGACAGGAAATTGCTAGGAGCTCTCATGGGTTCATATTATAAGCTGAAGAAAAAGCTGAAGAACATTTGAGGCTAGCTAGAACTCTTCTGAGGATTTTTCTCCATGATAGTCCTGAAATACTAAGCCAATTATAATTCAAACTGCATTGCATTCACCCATCACTATTGTTCACACATACTTGGCTTAAAAAAGGAGGATGAGAGAGGGAATGCATATGCATTTAACTGTGTCAGTCAAGACCACTAGTGCTTTTCCTGAGCACATGTATAGAACTTTATTGTTATTTGCCTTCAAGTCAATTATGAGTCCTGTCATAAGATTTTCTAGGCAAGATTTATTCAGAGGAACTTTGTCACAGCCTTCCTTTGAGGCTAAGAGAATGTGACTTGCCCAAGCTCACCAAACAGGTTTCCATGTTAGCAATATGTTATTTAGCCTTTTGAACCCATTTTTCTCTATTAGTTGAAAACTGAGAGGAATAATGCTGTGATAAAACTCTGAAAGCAATTTTCTAAATCTCCATCCTTTATTTTCCTAAAACGTCACATCTAGCTTTGCTTCAAGGCTATACTATTAAGTACCAATATTGAAGAGGAAACCACACTATACCCAATAGAACTTATTTTTACATGAACCTGTGTTAGGTCAAGCATGAATGGAAGCATAAGGAGATTGTGCAAGTCGCCATAGGGACAACACTTGACTATTTGACATTCTGAGGAAGGTCAATAATGAAACTACTACAAAAATGCGAATGGGTCATTATCCAGAGACAGTGACAACTGATGATGATGCAGGATATAACGTGCTATTTACATAGCAATATAGTCATATGAAGGACTTCTGTTTAGCATGATTTGGTATTCTGTATCTCCTGTTGTTAAAAATTATTTCAATGAACATTACTGTGACTAACCTCTTCCACAGCAACCGGGGTTTGTTTGTGAGTAGCTTAAATTTAAGCCAAACAAATAAAACATATCATTTCAATGTAATTTAAAGAATCCAAGTAACTTGTGGAGACTATAAGGACCCATAGAACCCATTCCACTGGGGAGGCCAGAAAAACAAAAACAAATACACAAGGATATCCACATCATATATTTATGAATAAAAAGCTATTGCTGTAAGGAAAAAAAAAAAAAGGGAAGAAAAACTAGTTTCAAGAATAAATGTTCCCAAAAAGACTTCATATAAAAAAAATCTGAAAATATGCTTTTTAGTGATTCTTAAAGATAACAATCTTGCTGTCATTTTTTTTGAACTGAAATTAAATAAAAGAGCTCTTCAGCTTTTATTTGCAGAAGTGATGAGCTGCTATCTCATTTTTTTCAAGCAGCTTTAAGAGGGGCACATATATTGTTAAAGGAAACTCCCAAAGGAACACCTTTTATAGCTCAAAAAATAGGAATAATGCTGTAACAATAAAGATCAAAGATTGATGCAATTGTGAGTACAAGTAATAGCTGCCTCGTGTGGCTGCAGTTTCCCCATGGGAATTCTTTAGGAATGGCTTTCATTTTATAAAAATGTATTTGTTTCAATGCTATAGTGTATGAACAAGGAAATGTGCCATCGTTGCTTTTTCCCCTCTCCCACGCCCTGCTATAAAATATATTTACACAGTTACTGTGTCTTACAGTGTAGTGTTTTCAAGAAAAAAAGCAATCCAGTGATTAACAGAACTTCCAATTTTATGATAATTTTAAGCAGATATGAAAACAGAAGCACAATGGAATTTGACTGCTTCCTGCTTGTTTCTGTGAAACAAGCCAATAGAAACCAATATCTTTGAAACTGTTATTCTTGGAGATGGCCCACTGTCAGGTTCTCTTGACAGGGATTGTGTCATAGAGATTGGAAATGCTTGTTTGTCAATGTGATCTAGATATCCTTTAAATAAACATTTTCTTATGCAGATGGAATGCAGGAAACCCTGGATGCAGATAATGGCTAAATGGGCTATAGTCTGCATTAAGCAAACGTTGCACTACTGGCCAACTCCAACCACAAGATTCTTTGGCAAGCATGGTGATTATTTCTATCTCTTCACTACCAATGACTTCACACATCTGTAAATGTGACACTTTGTCTCCAGCATCAATGAGATGAAATGGCTATGTCCAAATGGTTGTCTTTGGGCTATTTGGGCTATGTCCAGATAGTTGTCTCTTAAAAGCTGTCATTAGGATATTAGGTTTTGCTTATTTCCTTCTCAAAGGAAGCAATGTGTAATTCTAGCACTTATCTTCCTGCTGAACAGTTTTTGTAGATTGTTTACTGCTCAGGACTTATTCTGACCAAAATTTACATAGGTCTTTTGCACAAAAAGAAGCAATTTCTGCACATTAAACAATGGCTGGGATCCTGCATCATATTTGTAGCTAAGTAAACATAGCTGTGAATAAGGAATCAACTGTTTCTTTGTTGCACCACAACTCAGAGGCAGGAGCGGGTTGATTGTATAATCCTGAAGCATCCACTCAACCCGGTTTTAGACTGCTGTTGCTCAGAGCTGCTTTGTAGAGTTTAAATTGAGTTTTGGAAGGTGTTTAGAATTATGACAACAGTACTACAATCATCTGTTCATACCACTTTTTGATTTGTTTGTTAACTGCCTTGGTGTAAGTCTCGACCCATGGTGACCCTATGGATGAGACCTCTTCAGATTCCCCTGTCTTCCACTGCTCTACCCAGTTCCTGCATACTCATATTCATGGTCTCCTTAATAAAGTCCATGCATCTAGCATGTGGCCTTCCTCTGTTTCTACTTCCCTCCACCTTTCCTAACATTATTGTCTTTTCCAACAATTCATGCCTTCTCATGATGTGTTCAAAGTACAACAGTCTATGTCAGGGGTCGGCAACCTATGGCCCGCGGGCCGCTTCCGGCCCAGGTTG
>CM034706.1:59520898-59541306 GCA_020142125.1 Phrynosoma platyrhinos | reverse complement strand
TGGACTCAATTTGCACTATTTCTGGCATTCTGCAAAGGCCCCTAGTCTGAACAACTCTTATTGGAAATATAAAGTACAACAAGACACAATATTAAATGAGAAACAACAACAAAAACAACAATACTGTATCAATTTAAGAGCAACATTAAGTCTCATGTTGAATCAAGTTTCTCAAAGCCAAGAAACTGGAACTAAATGCAAATGGGAAAAAAGCAAATGGGAGAGATCCTTCTCAGTTGCTGCTCCCAGGCTGAGGAATTCCCTTTCATGGGAGGTCTGGCTGGCTCCCTCCCTGCTTTCTTTTTGCAAGCAGGTGAAGATATTTTTATTCAGGCAGGTCTTTGGACTTTAATTTCAGAGCAGTGGTGTATGAGTGAAATTGTATGCGGTATTTTTAATCTTTTACTGGTAATAATATTTTAAATTTGGTTTTAGTCATTTTAATTATTTTGTTTTTAAAAAAGTAAATGATGGCTGGAGTCCTGTTGAGACCAGGGGTGTCCCTGACCCTAGTGTCACCTAGTGCAGGTGTGGGACTTCTGTTGTGGGGGTGGGGCTTCTGGAGATGACATGTTTATTCTCTTCATGAGCAGGACAAGGCAGAGGCACAGAGGTGGGATGGGGGACAACCAGGTCTCACCCCTCTTCTGGAGTATCACTTGGAGTGTGTCACACCCCTCTGTACCCTCCAAGTGACACCACTGTTGGGGATTTACAATTTTGTAAGTAGACTTACGAATTAGAATTGTGCATTTGCATAACACCCATATTTAGTAGATATGGATATTATTTTACATCACAGCTATTATGTTACTGCATAGTAGAGCCAGCAAAGTGACTTCCTTTTTTCTTTTATTGCTTATGAAAGGATTCATAACAATATAAACCATGTGTAGTTATCATATAAAGTGAAATATGTTGTTTTTTATTGCATGTTCCCTGCCTGAGTACTTCCAGCCAAACCAGACTAATTTACCTTCTTCTTCTTCTTCTTCTTCTTCTTCTTCTTCTTCTTCTTCTTCTTCTTCTTCTTCTTCTTCTTCTTCTTCTTCTTCTTCTTCTTCTTCTTCTTCTTCTTCTTCTTCTTTAGTCAAAGCTTGGTAGATGAAAGGAATGCTGTGGATGTAGCATATTTTGATTTTAGTAAGGCTTTTAACAGGGCCTCCCATGATTCTTGTAAAAAAGCAGTGGGACCAATATACAATTGCATCTATACACAATAGGACCAATGTGCATGAGTCCCAATGTTCAATGCATAGGGTCTGATGCACATCAGATTCCAGTGCACATTGGGCACTCTTGCTGGTGTCCCATTATGCATTTTTACAATTCAGTAAAGGGGTTTCTTAGCATCTTTGCTACATAGCCAGGTATATTTAAAGCAATATAATGTGACAAGTCTTATAGGAATGCAGTGAATATTGTTATTTAATTGTTTTAACTTTTGTAAACTAATATTTTAGATTAATATTTTTAAAATTATTGTAAGCTGCCTTGAATACAATCTCTGGAGAAAGATGGGATATAAATTCTATAAATAAATAAATAAAGTTGTTGTGTGCCTTCAAATAATTTCTGACTTATGATGACCCTAAAGCAAATCTATCATGGGGTTTTGGTTCGCACCTTAATATCTGTATCCTGTATCCTGTGCTATTGTGCAGTGTCACAAACTGTGCCTACTTACTTTGATTTTTCAAGATCAATCCAAATGAACTGTGTTCCTATGAACAACAGTGAGCTTCCTGTGTCTTGTTTCTGTGTTCTGCCTTCAGAAACACTAGAAACCTTCTATTTTAAGGAAAGAAGATGGGTAAAGTATGGCTTTGGGGCTCCCCAGTGATGTTTGGTGGCCTTTGACACCTCCAGAATCCTCAGACAGTCATTTTTCTCATCAAGAAACAGGGTGAATGAAATCCTCCAGATGAAACAATTTACCTTTTAAATAGATTGCAAGAATTCACTGTACCAATTAACATAGAAAATACCAAATTTTGAGAACCAGAGGTGGACTTGTAGACATACTGGGTTTTTTGTTTTAATTTTCAGTAGTCCATACAGTCCCTTAATATGACCCTTGGATCTGTTGCAGTATCTTACCCCCATGCTAGAGGAATCCTCCTATGAGTTGTCCTCTGAGGACAACCATAGTAAAGTGCCAACCTCCTGTCACTGGACTCATTCCATCCTTTGAGGATTTGCAAGTCATCTGACCTGAATTGCAGTCTGTGAATGACAAATGGAGCTTTGGATTTTATGCTTTTCTGAATTTCAAGGCATTTTTGGACCCCCAAACTATCAAAATAGCTAAAAAGTATATAATCTGAGAGAAAACACAATCAGAAATGTACACATTTTATGAATTATTTTTGAAATGTGTATTTTTTTTCAAAAACAGTATTTAAAAGAATTTCTATACAGATTTTTTTTTAAAAAAATGCAAATCATATGTGAAAATGATACAAATTAGAAACAGAGAGATCTATCCATCCACAACCATAGAACCCACAAAACTGTTTTAGGATCTAATGAAAACCATGCAGGAGTCCTTTTCATTAGAATCACAGAGAGCTAGAGAGAGAGAGAAAGTGAGTTCAGAGAAAGCTTATTTACATTTTTATTAAAGTAAGTATAACATTGTTACATTTTCTCAAAGAGCCCTCAAAATAATATACAACTTTAAAACAAAGGAGTAAAATTAAGAACATTGTAAGCCATATTGCAAATGAAATATGCCTAGCAAAAGCCATTCTAAATTTCTTCAGACTTGCTTTTATTTAATGTTCTGTCTAGAATTTCATTATCTCAATTTCCCACCTTGAATTTCTTGCAATTTAGTCTTCTTTCCAATGTTGATGCTTCAGTTGATTCAAGGTTGAACACAACCTGGCAATCAAAACCAGAGTGGATTTTACAATTAATTTTCTGTAAGGCATTTGGAAGACCTGAATAACTATTCAGAAAAAAAAAGGGGGGGAGCCATACATTTCTATTCCATTTAAACATGGTGATGATTTCTGCATTCTGTATTTTGTCCCATGAGATAGTACTGTATGTTTTGTGCTATAAACAAAAGTTGTCTACACACAAAAAATAGCTTCGTTGCCTTCAAGTGGGATTTGACTTTTGGTAACCCTATGAATAACAGACCTCTTAAGGCGTCATGCTATTAACAGTCCTAAGCTTCCTTGTTGAGCCTATCCACCTGTAAAGTTCTTTTCTTCTTTTCCTGTTGCCTGCCACATTCCCAAACATTATCATCTTTTTAAATGAATTATGTTATCTTATAATATGGTCAAATTACAAGAGACTCAGTATAAGTCATTTAGATTTCTAGAGAGGGTTCAGACTTGATTTGCTCTCAGACCCATTTCTTTCTTTCTTTGTTTTTGGCAATCCATGATATTTGCAGAACTCTCCTCCAGCACCACATTTCAAATGATTTTATTCTCATTTCCAAATTCCAGTTTAGGCAAAAATTATGTAAAAATTGAGTAGTTACCTTAGTGGAGTTGCCTGAATTTAAACATGTGCAACAAGAAAGTTTCTTTAATGGCTATAAAATTATTGGTACATTAGCAATTATAATATAACAGTTTGACTGGAGGACATTACACATTATAACCATAAAATGAATATAGACTTTGAGTGCATATAACAGATTCTGTAGAAATATGTACAATATCAACATCTTTGTTGATGACTGTGGGACTGACCACATTTCCCTGTCTAAATGTAAATTTAGTAGCAAAAATGAATATGATGTGCTCTATTATGTGAAATGCTGAGTTTTGTCATGGTAGAAAGCACAGAATGTTTCGTTTGCTTTGTAAAGTTTCAAGGAATGGCAGAGTGGGTGCTAGCCATGGTCCTAAAACAAGTTGAATACTCCAATTAAAGACTTGGTTTACACCAGAGACAGGGAATCTTTCCTATCTAGATGATGTTGGTCTGTAACCCTCATTATCCACGACCATTATTTATGCAGACTGGGGATTGTGGGTGTTGTAATTTTATCTATATAGTGGCAAGGGTGCACTATTGGTATGCAAAACATAAGGAGTAGCTATCTTTGTTTTAAAGTTTTCCAGAAATACCAGTCACCCATATGTTAATTACCTCTTGTATTGATTTTAGTAACATTACCTAAATAAAGTTGTCTTTGAAGACTGTTTAGAAATTTTCATTAGTTCAAAAGGCTGAAGGTATTTTCTTATGGATATGGGATAAAGAGCTCTTGTTACCCAGAATCTCCTTTTCTACCAATATTGTCTGCCTCTTTATTTCTGAGAAGAATTCAAATTGGTGATTTTGAACCATGAAATTATAGTGGCTTTGGATCAAATTTACCTGAAAATTATGTTAATCAATTGGGAAGCTAGACAAAATCTAACAAAATGAATTTCAACATGGTAAATGTTAAATATTTCTTCTGAATAGGAAAAACAGATGCACACATATAGGATAGGTGATGCCTGGCTTGACGTTAGTATATGTAAAAGGGTTCTAGAGTCTTGGTAAGTCACCATCTTAACATGGGTCAACAGTGTGATGAAGCAGCAAAAATAGACAATGTGATTCTACACTTCATCTACAGACCCTTAGTGTTCAGATAAAGGGATAGAATAGTGCCCTTCCATTCTGCTTTGGTCACATGTCACTTAGATTACCATGTCCAGTTCTGAGTACCACAGTTTTAAAGGGATATTGATAAACTGGAGCATGTCCAGAGACTTTTAGGATGGTACTAGTTATAACTAGAACTATGCACCAGATTGCCATTTTAGACCAGTTCTGATGCTTTCAGAGGAAAAGCAGTCATGTTGATCATCATCAACAATGCCCAGATCAAGCATGCTTTTGTGCTTCAGTGTACAGAAGATAGGGGGGAATGCAGATGGCAAAAAGCTAGAGAAGGGGAGGGGCAGCTGGATTGCACATGGTGAGCACTCCGATGATGTCCTTCTGACTCAGCATCTGGAAACCCTGAGCCAGAAGGAGCACAGAAGAGGCGCCCGATGCCTCTTCTGGCACCCCTTTTGGTTCCTGTGAAAGGAGCTCTATTTTAGTGCTCCTTTTCAGAGGCACCATAAGGGTGGATTGGGGCTGAGGCATGGGACATGTTGTTCTCTTCCATATTCTAGGTCCCAATCCATGGCGTCTCGGGGTGGCCCATGGCCGCCCATCTGTAGAGGCCCATAGACAGAGGTGAGCCTTTATGGTGTTGTTCTCTTCCATATTCTATGGACCTTATCACACGGGGGCTGAAGCAGTCGCATCCCCGTCCCTTCGCGCTTCCTTACCCAGAAAGCAGCATCATCCCAGCATCATTCAGGTCACGGGAAATGTAATTCCCATTTCGACCAGGCATTCAAAAGAACGGGGATGATGCCTGGATGATTCAGCATCATGCTGCATTGGGACAGGGATGCGAGCGGGTTATCTGCAACATCGTTTGATCAGTCGGGGACAGGAAGCGCGATCGCACAGGGATGCAACCGGGATGCGACAGGGATGGGTGGGGTCTCCCTGCGACGTCATGTGATCAGCCGGCGACAGGAAGCACGATCGCACGGGGATATGACCAGGATGCGACAGGTTTCCCTGCGACGTTGTCTGATCAGCCGGGGTAAGGAAGCGTGATCGCACAGGGATGCAAGTGCTTTAGACCCCCATGTGATAAGGTCCTATGATGCTATAGCCTTCCACATTCACTTTGTGAGACTCTTATCTCAAATAAAGTTGTCACTTATCCATATAAGTTACCTTTGCCTTGTTTCTTGTTCACATGAAAGCCAACCTGATAGTAAAAATGTTAATTCTCCTCTAGTTAGGTCTCTTCTCAGGATTCGATGGATTTTTCAGCTTCTGGTAAAACAGAATGAGATATTTTTTATTAGGTAGAGAATGTCGGTATTCATAGTTATAGCCATCTTCTTGTTGCTCTTTAGAGACTGAATTAATTGCTTCAAAGATAGATCCAATATTCATTGCTTCTATACTGATTACTTACCATTGTTGTTAAAATGAATTAACTCAACTGTTCTTTGAATGGATTGTCAAATGACAGCTGTAAGGCCTCAACATATCTCATCAGCAAACTCAAACCTGCATACTAGTACAAGTGTGAAATTAAAAGAAAATGAGCACTGACCTTTGCGCTGGAGACACTGTATGCATATTTTCAGTGTGAACTGACAGGGTAATTTTGTTTGTGTCATTGTCTGTTTTGGAAACTGCACAGGAATTTGTCACCCTGTTTTGGGCTGAAGAGGATACCAGCCTAAAGCCCCATAACAACATTTAGCCGAACAGATGTGTTTGCATATCTGTAAACATTGCCCTCAGCAACCAGTGTCAAAACATTTTCTTCTCTTATATCACTAAGATCAGACAGAGGGAGAGGGATACCTGTATTCTGGAAAGAAGACGTATAAAAAAAGGAAAAGGAAAAGGGAAGGGAACAGCTCAGCATGAAAAGCTGGCAAAAGCTGGAAAGCATCAAACCTTGAGAGCAAACACTGCATGCAAATGAGTTGAGTTCTAATGCACTCAAGTACACTTTGGATTTAGGAAGCTTATTTAGAGAAATAAATCTATGAGAATGAATGTATCATCTGACAAGTCTATTTATTCTGTAGTAAATCTCCATGTTAGATTTTGTATAGCACTTCTCTGTCACTGAGGAATACAAACATCACTGAACTTTCCAGAACCAAAATATGAACTTCAAGCTTTTACATAAATTATGTTTACACCAGATCAGGTAGCACTGATTATGGGGTTTTAACATGAGAATTCCCCCGCTCAGCTTGTTCAAGCATACCTAAAAGTAGAGACTTAAGATCATCTGTGACTTATCCAATTGCAAATGAGAAGACTTTGACAGCATAGCATAGCATAGCATTATAACAGATTGCTGTAAAAATCATAAGTGTTTGTATGTTGTAAAAGCTGTTATGTCATATAGATGACTAAAAGGCACATGTCCTAATGCTCATGACAGCCAGCATGGAACAGCAGTTTGAGTGCTGGCTAAGACTGCAGGAGACCAGTATTCAATCCCACTCAGTCATCAAAACACACCAGGTGATCTTGGGCAAATCACACTCTCTCATCCTGAGAGGAAGACAATGACAAACTCTAAATAAACATTGCCAAGAAAACCCTATGATGAGGACTCAGTGAGTTGGTGCTGACTTGAAGGCACATATTAACAGCAATAAAATGCTCATTACTATTTTGATGTGCTGGCTCAAGTGGTTAAGACACTAACTCTATTGATTGCAAGATCAGCAGGTTGGCAGTCCGAGACCCAAGTGCCACATGATGGGGTGAGCTCCCATCACTAGTCCCAGCTTCTGCCAACCTAGCAGTTCAAAATCATGGAAATGCAAGTAGATAAATAGGTACCACTGTGGTGGGAAGGTAAACAGCATTATGTGCAGTCATGCTGGTCACATACCACCCCCCCTCCAGAGTAGTCTTTGACAATGCTGGCTCTTTGGCTTAGTAACAGATGAGCACTGCCCCCTATGGTCAGACACAATTTGAAAACCTTGTCAAAGGGGAATACCTTTACCTTATCTACTATTTTGACATGGTAGGATCCATTTTAATTGAAACCAAGTTGACATTTCTGCATCAGAAATGCAGTAATGTGAGTGGCTACTTACATCATTTACATGTGAACATATGGGCCCAGTGGCATATCATAATCATCATATGATCAACAAGTAGCAGATATATGTAACTGTGACATTCCAGATACTGCAGTTCTTGAGCATGATCCTATTGTCCCCCACCATTGGCTTTGTTGGGCTAGGGATGCTGAAAACTGCTGTCTCAAAATACCTGGAAGATCACAATTGCCTACCCATGCAATGTAAATTAGCAACATTTGTCACAGAAACATAAACTATGCATAACATTAGAGGGAGGGAGACAGACATCCAGGAGCTGTTGGTAGCACCATTACTAATCATGACTATTGTTCTTATATTGCTGATGTAATAAAAGTATCAAGCATGTGACATCAATCAATCAAATCCATACACACACACACACAGTTGGCCAAGCTGAAGGCGACTATAGTACCTTCCTAAGGACAGAACACTGTTATGGTATGCTTGGAAGGTGGCCATTGAAAACAAAAGTAGGGATGTGGTAAACATTGTATTTGTGCATCAGCAGTAAAGTGGGTTCTGCAAGAACAAAGTAGAAATAGGGTTGCCACTTTCTCTGTTTTCACAGGCCCTGTGCTTGGAAAACCTTGTGGTACATGTCAAAGTAACAGGAGCATGGTAGCTACTTCAGAATAGGTACTCTTATACAGTACTGGGAGTAAGATGGAAAGATATTCAAACTCTGTAAGGGCACAGCTCAGAATCTCATAAAAGAACAATTGATTTCTGTTACTGCTACCATGATAAGCCCTCCTGGTGGTTTCCACAGCAGACAATGGGATACCTCGTGCCTTTGTGTTAGATGTTGTTGGTTTTGTGTGCCTTCCATTCATTTCCAGTTTATGGTGACCCTAAGAAAAACCTATCACAGAATTTTCTAGGAGTGAGAGTGTGTGATTCATTCAAGGTTCCCCAATGGGTTTCTGTGGCTGAGCAGGGAATCAAACACTGATCTCCAGAGTTGTAATCCAGTGCTCAACCCACTACACCATGATTGCTTCCCACCAATTTTCCTATAGATCAGTGTTGAAAACACTGTTCAGATCTTGATTAACAACTTCCATCAGTCCTAGCTGGCATAGCCAATGATAAAGGATTATGGATGCTACACTTTAAAATTTTGGGGCCATATAATAATAATAATAATAATAATAATAATAATAATAATAATAATAATAATAATAATAATATTTATTTGATACCCCGCCCCTCTGAACGCAATCGAGGCGGCTAACAAGATAAAAACATCATACAGGCTAAGAACAATTCCCCCCCCTCCCCCCCGTAAAAAATTATTAAATCAATTTCAATTTAAAATTATCAAGGAGTAAAAACCTCCATAACAAACAATTACAACAATTTAAAAACAACCCCAAAATGTTGACAAAATGTGAACTGCCGGCTCATGGCAGAGCCTAATCAGAAAAAGGGAGGCATCCAGGAGGGAAGACCTGGAGCCAGAGCTGATCTAGTTAATCCCATAGTGATCTGGCTCCAGAGCTAATCCCATTGCTGTTATGGAAGGCATGAAAAAGATTGGGAGTGCAATGTGTAGCAGCTGTAATAGGAACAACAAGTTGTTATTGGCTGAATGATGAGAACAGATGCTATCTAGATATCTTCACAATGTACATATCCCAGCCAAGATCTACACTGTGTTGGGGGAGATAATGTGGTTATTGCAACAGTTTTCAACCATGATGTGTAAGAAATTGCAATAGAACATTCTTTCCTAGTAACATGATGGGAATGCAATGCCCATGTCAGCAGTTTTCCAAATAAAAAATAATATCTCCTCCAGTGACTATTTGTTCTGTGTGGCTTGCTTTAATCCTTCAAAGAAGAATGAATAATATGGCATTGGTGAGTGAAATGAAGAACCTGATGTTCTGTTAGGGATATAAATCTTCATAAATTTTGTTCTCACAGAGAAGAATAAATAATTTTACCATTTTCTAGCTGTAAGAAAATTGTACAAAACTGTGCAGCTTTTTGAAGACTAATCACACTTCAAACCTGATTATGTACCTTACACATGAACACTAAGGTCTTAAAAATATGTTGCAAGTATTAGTAGCAGCAACTGAGGTTGCTGGTAAAGTTGCCCAGGAAAAAGAAACTAACCAGTCAAAATCAATTAAGGTCCCACACACCCTAAGAAATGACAGACACAGAGTTAAGGGAGGGTATGATTTTTATGCCTTCCAGGAATGAGGCCAGTTTATAAAAAATAAGCATGCCTCATTGGGCCAAGCTCAGGCACATGATGGGGTGGGGTGGAGCAGAGTGCAAGTATATTAAGCCTAGCTGCCTCCATCCAGCTTCTTTTCAACAAAGGTAGCCCACCCTCCTAAACTGCAGTGTGAGCTCTGTTGGTCACTTTGGGACTGGGTAGGAATTTTCTCCCCTTTTCTGGATTTCTTTCACTTACCCCACACTGTAGGTAGAGATTGGTAATTGGCTTAAGGTGGTTGCTAAATAGGTTTCATTGGCCTGAATGGGGGGGGGGGGTAAAGAACGGTTTGGTGTACACCTTGGCACCCCCGTGTGGTGAAAGGTTAGGCTCTGGAACATCCTCAACAGGTCAAGGGACCTGGGTGTTGTAAAAGAACCTGCCTTTGAGGTAGACATGGGGTTTGCCAACATTAGGAGGAACTTCCTGACAGTAAGGGCAGTTCGACAGTGGAACACACTCCCTTGGTGAGTAGTGGAGTCTCCTTCCTTGGAGGTCTTAAGCAGAGGCTGGATGGCCATCTGTCAGGGATGCTTTGATTGGGAGTTCCTGCATGGCAGGGGGTTGGACTGGATGGTCCTTGTGGTCTCTTCCAACTCTATGATTCTATGATTCTATGATTCTATGATTCTATTATTCTAACTCTAGAGAGTTTGGGGGAGAGTGCCTTATGGCTACCTTCCAAGGACTGGCCAAAGATGCAATCTGAATTATCGGATTTACCTCAGGGTCCAGTGTTGTCACCCAATGGGAAGGCTGAAGAGGCAGTCTTGGATTCACACCTGGCTTTAGCTGGACCCACATCAGGATTTCCCCTTCACTTGATTTCTCTCAAGAGTTTTGAAGTTTAAGAGTTTATTGTTAAATAGGTTATAGGTCAAATAAATGGCCCTTTATTCATCTAATTTACATGTCTGGTATCTTTATTTTATGGTTGGGCATCAAAAGACACATTGCAGAAATAATCTAGTTTGAGACAGCTTTAAATGCCCTGGCTCAGTGCTAGGGAATTCTGGGAATTGTAGTTCATTATAGCACCAGAGTTCTCTAATGGAGAAGGCTAAATGTCTCACAAAACTACAGTTCCCAGAAGTCCCTAGCATCGAGTCAGTGCAGTTTAAGCAGACTCAAACTGGATTATTTCTGCATTGTGTTTTGGGCCTCAATTACATCAAAACTTTTGTGTTGCAATGGAGTAACTCACATTTATTTTTTAACTGAATTGAATGGCTTAAAATTGGAATTTCAGCATGAACTTAATTCCAGAATTAAGTTGTTAAAGGGGCAACAAATTCAACATTTTCCAACCTTTTTATTTATTTATTTTTACCCAAAGGTTTGTACTCTGATTTTTGTAAAACCGAATCTCATGTTTTGTAAGGCTCCTCAGGGCTGGGGAATTATAAGACTTTTGGAAAGTGGGTAGAACCAGTAAGCTAAAGAAAATGTTTAGCAATAAAGAGGAGATATTGTAAGGGAAGGAGAAAGGAAAAACAAGAGCATGATCTTTTGGTTTTCAAAAAATCATGCAGCATAGCCTTCCCTCAAACACTCAAAAGATGTGGTGGGCTAAATTGTGGATGGTATCTTTCAGCTTCATTTTGTTGTTAACTTCTCTCAAGTTGACTTCAACTTACAGTGACCCTATGAATGAAAGACTGCACTGCTCAGATCTTGCAGACTCAGCTATGTCTTCCTTGTTTGAGTCTATCCATCTGGAATGTGGTCTTCCTCATTTTCTGCTGCCCTCTCGTTTATCAAGCATTATTATCTTTTCTAGTGAATTGTGTCTTCTCAGCATGTAGCCAAACTACAAGCTTCAATTTAGGGCCTCGGCAGACGGCTTATTGAGCCGTCTTGGAGGCAAGGAAGAGGAGGGGCAGCCGCACGCGCGGTGCCCCTTCCTCTTCCCGAGGTTGCCCTCGGAGCTGCCGGCCCTCCGCATGGCCGGCGCGCCGAGGGCAACCTCCCGCCGCAGCATCCTCACACGCTGAGGGGGAAAAGAAAGGGAAAGTGTGCCCTACACATTTAGGGCGCACTTTCCCTGTCTTCTAAAAGGAGCGCCAATTTGGAGCTCCTTCCAGGGTCGCCGCAGGAGCGCCACGGTGCAGAGGCTGCGCTCCTGCGGTGCTCCGTCTGGTGGCGTCTCCGGCGCCTCCGTCTGCTTCCCCCCTTAGTCATCTTGGCTTCTAGGGAGAGTTCAGATTTCATTTACTCTAGTCTAGGATATATTCATTTGTCTTTTTAACAATCCACAGTATCCACAAAATTCTTGTCCAACACCACATATCAAATAAGTTGTTTTTCTTCCTATCAGCTTTATTCACTGTCCAGCTTTTACAACCACATATAGATATTGGGAATACAATGGTATAGAGAATCAAACTTTAGTATTCATTTATATATGTTTACTCTTCAGGATCTTACCTAGTTTCTTCATAGTTTTCTTTCCAAGTTCTATACAGCCCTGGTGGTGCAGTGGTTACCTGTACTGCAGCCACTCACTCATAGACCACAAGGTTGTGAGTTCAATACCAGCCAGGGCTGAGGCTCGACTCAGGCCTGCATCCTTCCGAGGTCGCTAAAATGAGTACCCAGCTTGTTGGGAGGCAATCAGCTCACAGTTATAAACCGCTTAGACATCCCATGTGCGATACGAAGCGGTATATAAATGAAGCTGCTTTGCTTTGCTTTATTCTTCTTCTGATTTCTTGACTGCTATTTCCATTCTGATTAATGAATCAGGTATGGAAAATTGTGGACAATTTCAATATCTTTGTTGTTTATTTTAAAATTACATGAGTCATCTGTGGCCATTATTTCCCCCCCCCCCCTTAATACTCAACTGTAAACTTGCCTTTGCACTCTCTTCCTTTACCTTTTTGGTCATTGTTCCAGGTCTTTCCTATTTTCTGTTAGCAGTATGGAGTCATCTGCATATCTTAAATTATTTATGCTCCTTCCTCCAATGTTCATACTTCCTCAGGTAAAGCTTTTAGTGGAGGCATTTAAATTTTATGTAAACAACAATTTAACATAAACATAAAATTACTTTCCCAATCTCTCTAACAAAAATGTAATTGGATTGCATTTTATAACTTATTAACAATTAACTAAACAAATTAACTCTTTAACATTAATAATAACATATTAACATTAACAAACTGGCCAATTTCTGGCTTGGTTACAATTTTGCATCCTTTCACCTTGCCCAGTGTCATTCCAGGCCATGGGAACAAATGGCAGCCAAAGAATCTTTGAGGAAATTTTTACAAAGCAAATTTTTTTTTTCTAGTGAGTCAACAAAAAAAGAACAACATCAATAGGCAAATGTCTTCTGAGAATTTAGTTATCACCACTGTTCTTGAGACACATTAGGATGTTTATATTCTCTCTGGGATTTGGATGAGTTGCAGTTTAGCTACTGAAGGCAGTATTTAAACATATGGGCAGGAAAAGGTGACCTGAAGTTGGCTTTTCCCTAAACTGCAGCAACCGCATCACCTGCCCTGGATGCCCTAAGTGGGGATGGAGCAACCGCACTGGGGGGCAGTTAACACAGCTTTTCTGAGGCTGCAGTGAAGCCTCATCACCTGCACAGCTGACCCCAAGGTTTCCCTAAATGGGGATGGAGTAAATGCATGGGCTGGCAGCAGCGGCTTTAATTATTTTTTGTGGTCTCTCAGGCACATGCACATGAGCGCCAGGACAACACGGCCCCTTTAACAGCAATGTTGGCATTGCTATACACCTGTGCATTGTGAGAAGCAGAGAGATCATGGATGCCACAGCAATCGAGTGGTCTACACTGGTAGTCAGCCTGCAATGCCACAGGAGCCTCTGCCATGCATGCATACAAGACTGCAGTGATAACTTGGAAGATCCAGAAGAGACAACTGGTGTCACAACAAGCATTACATGGTGTACTGCCACCACTGACACTCTGATGCCACCTGAGAGAGCCCCGCACCACTGGTGGATGTTCCCCAGAAACATCGACTGGTGGGACATGTTCATCACATACATCTGGTCTGATGAGCAATGGAGGATGTTCTTCCAAATGTCCTGTGCCCTCTTCCACAAGATAGAAGAAATACTGCATCCAGAAATGGATGAGGAAAGCCATCCTGGTGGAGAAGAGGGTTGCCATGGCCATCTGGGTCCTCGCCCACAAAGCCAGCTACAAGCAGGTATCAGAGTAGTTTGTGGTCAGCCTTACCACTGTGGGGAAAGTGTTGGTGGAGTTCGTCCTCAGCATGGAGAAGTTGCTGCTGACACAGACAGTGTACCTGGGGGATGCCGCTCAGGTAAGGACAGTCGCACACACTTGTCCCTTTCCCCTCCTGTGCAAAAAACCTCATGAACTGGCACACAGTGTGGCTTTTACTGTACAGATTAGTCTGTTAGGGTCATTGAACCTGTGCACGTACACAAAAA
Source organism: Phrynosoma platyrhinos (assembly GCA_020142125.1). Classification (NCBI taxonomy): domain Eukaryota; kingdom Metazoa; phylum Chordata; class Lepidosauria; order Squamata; family Phrynosomatidae; genus Phrynosoma; species Phrynosoma platyrhinos. The sequence continues at coordinate 59,526,951 of CM034706.1, read as the reverse complement.
ACGTCATGACCCAGCATACAGTGTGGCTTTTACATATAGATTAGGTTGCAAGGATCATTGAACCTGCACATGGATGCCAAAATCTCATGACCTGGCCTATAGTATGGCTTTTACTGTATGGATTAGGCTGCTAGCATCATTGAACCTGCGCATGTATGCAAAAAATGTCATGACCTGGCATACAGTGTGGATTTTACTGTATAGATTAGGCTGCTAGGGTCATTGAATATGCGCATGGATGCCAAAACCTTATGACCTGGCATACAGTATGGCCTTTACTGTATGGATTAGGCTGCTAGGGTCATTGAACCTTTGCACATATGCGAAAAATGTCATGAGTTGGTTAAGTGCCCTGACTTTTTTCATTAATCCCCCACTGCTCCCCCTTCTTGTCACCTACAGATCATGCAAGGATTCAGTGACCTTGGCTTCCCCCAAGTAGTGGGTGCTGTAGGTGGGTGCCACTGTCTGATTGTGCCACCCTTGGGGCAGAGGAATGAGTTCATCAACAGAAAAGATAGCTATTCTGTCATCCTCCAGGGGACAACAGATCATAGAAGACGGTTTGTGGACGTAGAATTGGGCTGGGCTGATGTGACTCACGATGCGAAGGTGGCAAGGCACTCCATCATTTTCTAGGCCATGGAGGCTGGCATCTACATGCCAGGGAACCTCACTGTCACCCTGATCAGCAGATCAGACCCTTCCTGCTCGCTGACAGCACCTACCTCATTTGGAAGTGGCTCATGAAGCCCTACCAGGGCACCACCGATGGCAGGCAGAAAGGATTCAACAAGAAGCTGAATCATGCCAGGAATGTGGTGGAAAGGGCCTTTGGGCAGCTAAAGGCTTGGTGGAGGTGCCTCACTGGGCCACTCCTTGTGGCAGAGGAGAATGTCATCCCCATCATTGCCTCATGTGTCATCCTCCACAACATCTGCAAGGGAAGGGTGCTGGATGAGGGGGCTTGCTACAGGTGCCACTGTGTGCTGTGCAACCTGGGGGCACCCCTCATAGACAATGACCTTGTGAAGCAGAGAGAAGGGGAGGCTGTGAGGGAGGCCCTGGCAGAGTTCTTTGAGACCAGGAAGATCTGAAGTATTCCCTCTCCTCCATCTATGACCTTAGGCCACTACTGTACTATGCCATGATAAGCAATTCAATAAACATGTCCTATTATCCACACTCTGTGTCTGGCCAGCATTCATGCTCCTATGCACTTACGTTAAACCATGAGCCTAAGGGGGGACACACATACACACACACACACACTTACAGAAGGTCATGGAGGATCACCAAGTGCCAGATTTCCTGGCAATAGAAAGATGCAGTGTGCAGGAATGACCAACTGTAATTTCTGACAATGTATCAATTCCCCAATAGTCAGCCTTCCCAATGGCCCATTTGATTGTAACAATTGGTAGCCCAGAGGGCAACCATTGGAGGCTTGAGCCATGGGCTAGGGGCAGGTAAAGCCATCTGTCCCAGCAACAACTGCCCATAAATGCCCCTACGGACCTCCGCAGTTCCCCAAGATGATGATGGTGGCCAGGAGGAGAGTGCTCATCCACATCACTTATTGGACTGATGAGGTGGGCATTCTTCTTCATGCCCTCACCCCAGAGGCAGCCTTGAGGCGGGTGATGGCAAGTATCAACTGGCCCAACCAGGGGTACTTTTATCAAGCTTCCTAGGCCCTCCTGCAGCAGGGCTTCAGGAGGACCCCTCAACAATGCCAGACCAAGTTTAAGCCACTGAAGGGGGTATTCTTTGAAGTCCTGGAGGATTATGCAGAGCATCCTCCACTGCTGAAGTGGTCTCCCTTTTATGACCAGCTGCGGGACCTGTGGGTGAGGGCCAACTGCCCACGGTCACAAGATTGTCGTCCTCTGGGAAAGTGCTGGGCCCCTGCCATGGTCCCTGATGGCCATTCCTCCCTTCTCATCACCCTTCCCTATCCCTCCCCTCCCTCCTTTCCCACTTCCATGGGTGTTAATGGTGTCTCTCTTGTCCCCAGATCCAGGTGTGCAGCGGAGGCGATGGCAAGGACGGAGGAGGGACCCTGCCAGTTCCCCCTCATCCTCCTCCTCCTCAGAGGGTGAAGCCACCCATGGCAGAGAGGCCCAGCCAGAGGGACCCCATGCTGTCCCTTTGTAGCCAGAACAGCCTCCTATGCCAGAAGGTAGGTCTCTAAGGGGGGAAGCACACCAGGGCATCGGGGACGCCCTGGGACGGAGCGCCGTGGGACCGCAGCCTCCACACTGCTGCGTTCCGGTGGCATCCCTGAAAGGAGCGCAAAAATAGCGCTCCTTTCAGAAATCAGGAAAGTGCACCCTAAACGTGTAGGGTGCACCTTCCCTGACTTTTCCGCCTCAGCACGTGTGGTCACTGCGGCGGGAGGTTGCCCCCGGAGCGCTGGCCGTGCGGAGGTCCGGCAGCTCTGAGGGCAACCTCGGGAGGAGGAAGGGCCGTCACTCGTGCGGCTGCCCCTCCTCTTCCCTGCCTCGAAGATGACTGTATTAGTCATCTGCCAAGGCCCTAAGGGGAGGGGTGATGTCTGCATCACTGCAGCCTTCATGGCTTCTTGACCCTCCCCTCCTCCACCACTTTCCATGCCAGCTTCCTAAATGGTGTCTTTCCCTTTCACAGGCAGTTCTGCTGAGGAGGAGCAGCCTGGCCCAAGCCACTGCCTGCCAGCAGGGCAAAGGGAGGAGCCCCTGGATGCTATCCCACCTGGCACATCTCCAGGGAAGCTGGGACCAGGACTGTCAGCAAGGTAAGAGGGGCAGTGAAACAGAGGGAGGGAGTGGGGGGCTCTCAGGAACCCTGGCTGTGGCATTGGGTGATGGGGTGCAGAGCAACCTCCTAAGTACACTTTTCTCTTTTCTTTCCCCTTGCAGATAGATGGATGGAGGACAGGATGGCTGTTGTCAAAGAACAAATCAAGTGGCTCACTGACTCGGTGTCAGCTATCAGCTATGAGGTCAGCCATCACCACATGGGACCACAATGTCCCTCTCCCTCTTTTTGGCCCACTGCATGTGGATGGCTGTGTCATTCTGCCCACTGTACAAGACGAGCACCGAAGGTGCACAGCTATGGAAGTCCACAGCTACAAAGGTCCGCTGTGAAAATGGTGCTGTAATGTGAGTGGGGGTCCAGCTTAAAAGTGAAATTTTCCCTTTATCACTTTTACACTGATACATCTGGCTGCAACAGTTTCACCTTCCTGCTCTGGCACATGCACACTGCAAAATTATGGTTAGGGCTAGGGTTCTTATGCAGCTGCACCTGCAGCAGTACACCCACACCTGGGCTGTTGGGATGCTTTAAATTGAACCTTTTTTCACAGGGCCCATGTTCTCAATGGGAGACTCAGAATGGGGTGCATGTGTGCTGGTGCATTTACAAGGGTGTTTTTACTCTTGGGTGCCCTTTTCCTGCTGCCCCTCCATCTCTGCACACAGATGCACCTCTGAAGGTGTGCACCTTGCAGGAAGAAGTGGAAATGGCTCTTTTTTTTGAGTGCCCTTTCCCAGGAAGGGGCAGGTAGAGGGCACTTTGCTGGCTACCTTTAGGCATGTATCATCTAAAAACCATACCTTTCAGTTACCCCCAGAGCACCCCTTTTTGTCCATCTGCAGAGCCCTATAGAATTATTTTTTTAAAAAAGTCTGAAGCTCTAAGTGATTGTTATTTAATAATAATAGCTGTTTCATTGACAAAATAGTCATTTGATTATGTCATTGGGGGTTGCAGGCTGCCAGAAATAGTGCAAATTGAGTCCACTTTTAGGGTTAGGATTAGGGTTAGGGAATCATGGGAATTGTAGTTTATTGTGACACCAGAGCTCTCTGACAGAGAAGGCTCAATGTCTCAGAAAAAAAACAATTCCCATGACTCCCTAGCACTAACCCTAACCCTAAAAGTGGACTCAATTTGCACTATTTCTGGCAGTCTGCAACCCCCCATTGTCTGTGTTTCAGATTTTAACTTGCATTAACTTGGTTTGGGATACATATTTGTGAAAAGTAGTATGTAAACATCAAAAGCAAACAAAGGGGGAATGCAGATGGCGAAAAGTGCCGTCTTCAAGCCCAGGAAGGGGAGGGGCAGCCGGATGCCGGGCATCCCAACCCCTTCCTGAGGACATCATCAGAGCGCCCGCCATTGCATATGGCAGGCGCTCTGATGACGTCCTTCCGTATCTGGACACATGGAGCTGGAAGGAGCACAGAAGAGGTGCCTGACACCTCTTCTGGTGCCCCTTTTGGCTCCTCTGAAAGGAGTGCTATTTTAGTGCTCCTTTTCAGAGGCACCATAAGGGTGGATGGGGGCCGCCTCAGTCTCAATCCATGGCTTCTTGGGGCAGCACATGGCCGCCCATATGTACAAAGAAAGAAACTATTAACACAAAGATGTTGGCTTGCTCAGATCAAAGACCTAACCATAGCCCAGGACCTTCATGAGGTTTGAGATTATATACCCATAGGATGCTGTCACATTGCAGAATTAAGGCAGTTTGATAGTACTTCAACTGTTATGGCTCCATCCTATGGATTCTTGGGGTTTGTAGTTTGTTGTGATACCAGCGCTCTCTGATAGAGATGGCTAATTATCCCATAAAACTACAAATCCCAGACTTCCATAGCACTGAGCTATGGCAGTTAAAGTGGTGTCAAACTGCATTAATTCTGCAATGCAGATGCAGCCGTAGACACCTAATTATAAATCCTTTGCTGACTAGCAGCTTCTGACTGCTGTATCAGTTCAAACGACTAGTCCATTTTGCTCAGTGCCTCTGGTATGTACGTAAGGCCTGAGGGCAAAATCCACCCTTGTTGTCAATTTGAAGCTCATTCCAAGCATTCCATAAATAGATATATTAAATATCAGAGAATCAGAGGCGTTTATCACTGCTGTTGATCTCTTTTCAGGAAAATCCAAGGAGCCTACTTAAAATTCTCTCCGGGTCCAATTCCTTAATGAATGGTTGTCTTGCTTCATGTAGAAGTGTTTGTTAGCTTCACTGTACCTGCTTTTTTGTGTTGTGTGTGACAGAATGCTCAAGGAGTGAAGCTGGATTATACTACTGTATCTCTGTACCAAGTCATCCCTTTCATGCTTTCATGTGTGCATCCACCAAACTACACGGGCACCAATGGTAGAGTTTTCAGCAACAGAAGCATCAGGTGCTTGTGAGAAAATTGCCACGTAATTCAGTATCCATATAGCGGTAGGTATACGAATAGCATATACATAGAAGCAACTTGTCAAGGGCTTAAGGGAGATACAGTGGGCCTCATTGGAGAAGAGGAAATGAAATTTCTTCAATGGTTCTTGAATTTATGATGTATTTAGGAAGAGAAACAATTTCAATTTTCATAGCATTTTTTTAAGTTGCAGTTGCCCCCCTTCATTACCTATCATATCTTGTTTGCATGAAAGGGGTATATAATTTATTTGTAATTCATATATAAATATTACAATTATTAATATACATGTTTAGACAATATAAGTAAGAAATTAGAGCATACTGTGGACAGCTGAGCCTTATTAAAAAAAACTGGTGTATAATTAAACTGGATTTTACCACACTGGATGACTCAACACAAAATTTAAAACTCTGAAAAGTGTCCACAATGTTGTGTTTAATGAAGCACAATGTTTTCTGCCATGTTCTCTGAAAAGAATAATTGAGCAATACCATAAAGCAAATGTATTTAGTAAAAAAAACCTGTGATAACATTAAAGTGTGGTTAATGGCTCTGTTTTATCTTCTAAAAGGCAGTTGGTAAGGTAATTATAACATGCAAATTAGTTTCCACTGGGCTAGTCATATATATATATATATATATATATATATATATATATATCTCACATACACATGTGCATTTGCACACAATAGGAAAGTTTGAATTTTCATATATTTTGAGAAGTGGTAACAATATAGCAACATAGGCTTATTTGTAATTCACTTTCCAGAATTCCCACAAATAGGATGATCTAAATCTGGGGTAGGCAACCTTTCCCCTTTAAGGGCCGAGGGACTT
>CM034706.1:59483561-59520798 GCA_020142125.1 Phrynosoma platyrhinos | reverse complement strand
TTAGTAATGACTGTGGAAATATTTATTTGCATGGTTATCTCTCCCTAGTCTACATGTACACAATTGGTCTATGCACACACTGGAAACAAAAGGTGGTAAGGTGGGCTTTGTCACTGTAGAATGTGGGTGGGGACTGGAATACGGTTTTGGGATTTTCCCCCCCAGCAAGATAAAAGCTTTGCACAAGCAGGAAGAAATTTTCTATCCCTTCCAGACCCTGTGGTGCTAGTGTTTTACTTTCTGGGACTTTTTCACATGAGACATTAAAAATAACACTTATCTATAGTCTGATGTAATGCAATCCATTTTATCAATTTAAATCTCTACCACTTCATTCAAATGAATGTGTACACCACACCTTAAATGGCATCGTTGCTTTGGTGCTATTATATGGCCATATTTGACTGTCTACATAGACTCTGCAGAATAATGATATCATTCTGTTAACTACATCCTCCTCAGTTGCTTGCTAACATTTGTCAATAACCATTGGACTCACTCACAGTTTTATAATAAGCCTTCAAGTCGATTCCAACTCATGGAGACCCTAAGGTGAATCTAACATTGGGTTTTCTTGGCAAGATTTGCTTAGAGGGGGTTTGTAATTGCATTTCTCTGAGGTTGAGAGAATGTGACTTGCCCAAGGTCATCCGGTGAGTTTCCATGCCTAAGTAGGGATTCAAACCCTCATATCCAGAGTTGTAGTCCAGTGCTCAAACTACTACATCACTACACCACACTGGATCTCCTATGACATATTAGAACTTATTTATATGACAATTATATAATGAATTTAGGAGGAAAGGGGAAATGATGTCAAAGCAAGAAGACTGGCAGGAGGCTGGTGGAAATATTATTCTTTTCATAATTAAATTACTTGATGGACTTCTTTGTCCTGCTGAACATTGTTTTGGAGGGCAAAACTGAAGTGGAATAATATTTGATATGGCACTAGAAAAATATTCATTTCACAACTTGTATGCAAATATCAGGGACAATGAGTAACTACTTCTGTGAATGCCAGAATTTGCCAGGTAATACATGACTTAATAATTTAATTTGGTCCCACTATATTGCTTTTTCTGTGGTATGTATTTTCTTGTATTAGCTCTACATTGTTTTACCTTTCCACATTCATGGCACATAACCTCATTAGCAATGTCCTCTTCTCATTCCCCTTGTCACAAGCCTGCCACATTTTCTGCAACATTTCTGCTGGGATATGTTGGCTAGGCTTTGAGGAGATGAAGCCCTGCAACACCTGGTAAACTAAACTTGATAAACACTGGGCTAAATAGTTCCTCCCCACACCATATATATCCTTGGATGCTGATTTAAACAATTCAGATTGTTCCAGACAAATTTCTTTCTTCTCTAGAATCAATGGAGGTGTAGTTGTAAGATAGTTTTCTTAGCCTCTTGTCACCTTATCTTTCCTTCTTCACTGCAGCTCCACACAATAAGGGATGACAAAGCTAAAAAGGAAATAAGGAAGGACAACAGTTCAAGAGGCCTCAGTTTTTCTCCTGAGATGAACATGCTGGCAATGGATGCAAAATGTAGTGGAAAATAGTGGTTATTTGGCTTGCAGAAATATTGATAGGCATAAGAGCAGGGAAGAAAGAGTTCTGCTGACAATCCATGCAAGACAGAATAAGATGTATCACAATTCAATGGGAAAACACAGGACCTTTACAGACTGCCAGAAATAGTGCAGCTTGACGCCACTTTAACTGTCCTGGCTCTGTGCTAGAGAATCATGAGAATTGTATTTTTTTCTGGGACAATGAGCCTTCTCTGTCAGAGAGCTCTGGTGCCACAATAAACAACAGTTCCCATAATTCCTTAGCACTGAGCCAGGACAGTTAAAGTGGACCCAGGCTGCACTATTTCTGGCAGTCTGTAAACGCCCACAGTGAATTTTCTTTCTAGCACCTCTCCAACTTCTCTTATAAATAAGCTAGCCAAACAGCATGTAGTTTACACTAGTCATTTACTACTACAACACATTGGCTTGTCCTTATTTTTAATATCTTAATGGAGGATCTAAATACTAATATTGTGTATCAGGTGTGGGCAAGTTGTGGGTCTCCAGTTATTATTGGCCATCAACCATCATCCATTACATTTGCTACACTGAAAACATTCAGGAGTAGCTGTGTTGGCCATTTAGCAAATTCAAACAAAAATCCATCAGTGATACCTTTATTTGCCATCCAAAATGCACAATATACTTGTTGCAAACTTTTGACTTTGGAAATCTCCAATTGTTTTTCTCCTGTTTGGTTTGTAACATCTTGTCTGATGAAGAAGCCCATGGAGCTTTGAAAGCTTGCAACAAGTATATTGTGCATTTTGGTTGGCCAATAAAATTATCACTGATGGATTTTTGTTTGAATTTACTACACTGGTTGGAAATGATTGTTATCTAAAAACCTCTGGAGAAATCTATGTTCCCTACACTTGATGTGTATGATGGGTGATGATTGTTGCATCATAGAATTGTAAAGTCAGAAGGGAAGGGAAGGGAAGGGAAGGGAAGGGAAGGGAAGGGAAGGGAAGGGAAGGGAAGGGACATGAAAAGTTCACACTCTTAAGGCCATCCAACCTCTTTTGAAAGACATTCAAAGAAGGATTGTCCACCACCCTCTGATGCACTTTATTCCACTGTTAAACAGATCTCTTATTTTGTTAAGAAATTCTTCCCAACAGTTAGAAGGAATTTATTTTCTTGTAATTTCAATCCACTGGTTTGTGTTTTAGTCTTCAGGAGCATCAGAAAACAAATTCACTCCTTTTTTTGCTTGATATCTTCTCAGGCTTTGAAATACGGCTATCATGTCATCTCTTGCATTGGTCTTTCCTTCTGCAAACTAAGGGGGGGTTGCAGACTGCCAGAAATAGTGCAAATTGAGTCCATTTTTAGGGTTAGGGTTAGTGCTAGGGAATCATGGGAATTGTTTTTTTTCCCCTTGAAACATTGAGCCTTCTCTGTCAGAGAGCTCTGGTGCCACAATAAACTACAGTTCTCATGATTCCCTAACCCTAACCCTAACCCTAAAAGTGGACTCAATTTGCATTATTTCTGGCAGTCTGCAGCCCCCCTAAACATATAAAAAACTAACAATAAATCAAAGTAGGGGGGAGAAGGGGAACAACTACAACAAAATCATGAAAGCATCATAATTATGGTATTGTCATCAGTCACCAGTATCATCACCATCATGCTAAAATGTCAACCCCTTTTAGGCATTCCAGTCTACATATATAGGGCAAACTGGGTGGGATGTGGGGCATGCATGCACACATGCAATCCTCATCCTAAAAGTACCTGGGGCATGTTGGTATTTCCAGAGATGTTCACATGTTTAGTACTAAGGCCCATTGTACTAGACTCAGATGAAAACTCTTACAAATCTCTCTGATATCAAGAAACATGTCATATTAAGAAAATATGAATACAACAATCTCCCCTGTGCTCAAAGTGCTGAAGATCTGCAGGAGAGTCTGGTGCACAGAGGTATTCCAAGGACTTGCATGTGAACGCTTGTCTTGTGTATGTAGACTAAAGGCACCAGATCCCATCTGATCATGGAGGCTAAGCAGGGTCAGACTACTTGGATGGAAGACTGCCAATGAATCCCAGGTTCTGTAGGATATAGTTCAGAGGAAGTAATTGACAAAACCACCTCTGAGTATTTCTTGTCTAAGAAAATCCTGTGAAATTCATGGTGTCACCATAAGTTGACAAGTGATTTGAAAGTACACACACACACATGTAGGCTGAATGTCTACACAGTGCTGTTGATAGAAACTCTAGCATAGGGAAAACAAAACCTGTCAGAATAAAATAGTCTTAAGCACTTATTTGAAAGTGGATGAAAAAAAATCAGTGTTCCTCAGGATAGAACCCAAACAACACATATTTTCAGGACATAGGTGGGCAAATGACAAAATTCTTTACTGGGAAAAATGAGTATTGATGGAGCCTACATTATACCTCTGAAGAAATTCCTCCTAAATTCAATGATACTTACCCCTGCATATAAGTTCATCCACTGCATCTCCCACCTCCCTTTAATTTTATTTTATCCATTTGTTCTTTCTTTTACAGTTACTGATGGGTTCTAACCTCCCTTCTATGATTCCTATTGCCAGCACAGCTATTTTTTTTCCATGCTGCTGACTTAGAGCAATAATCCACATAACCTTTTCTTTCTCTTTGCTGCTTTTCAGGCTAAATGGGACAAGAGCCAATTACTGCTTTGAAGAAATAGACCCCAAATTGTCATAGGACCAGCTCTTTTTTTAAAAGCTGGTAACAGGGAGCCTATCTGTGCAATCAAAAACTGGGATGTTTCAGCAGTGTTTTTTCAAAAAAAACATTGGTTCAAAACTCCATTGCAGGAAAATAAAAGAGAACAGAAACAACAGCAAACAACAACAATAATGAAGAAAACAAGAGAGTGTAGAAAGGTTCTGCAGAACTCAAGGTGACTTCTAAACAGCATATGGTTTGTTGTATTTTCTCCCTTTGTTGCTTTACTATCTTTTCATATTATGTCTGAGAATAATGAAACAGAAAATTATGTTGTTTAGATTTTTTTTTCCTCCGAGAGGTGGAAGGGAGGGGAGCAACAACAAATTGACTTTTTTGAACTTTAGATGTTTTGGACTGAGGCAGATGTGGGGCCCCATCCAAGAATGTTTTCTTCTCTCTTTTTTTTTTTTTTATATATATAAGCCACTCCCTGCTGAGTTTGTGCCCCAGATGCTTCTGTTGCTGTAAAACCTTTGTAAAATCCATGTCAAAGAGAGATGTCATAGTGGTGCCATTGCATGGCATTGTTTGGAGGGCACTGAGGTCCCCAAGACCAGCAACTATTGTTTGGCTTCCTGCTGCTCTTTCAGAGACCTCTTATATAACATTTGGAAAACACAAAGCTGAAGGGATTTCTAATTTCAAGGCTGACTTACTGTGTGTGCTGTGGTTTCTAACTAACAGTTTAAGAGAGAGGAAAAGGGATAATAAAATCAACAAAGTTTTACAATGTTTTTCAAAGACATACAAACGCAGACTTTAATGGATCTTTATAGCAGGGGTCCACAACTTGTGGATGTGAGGTTGGTTAGAGACCTCAGTTGTTTCCTGTGTGTTGCTGAATCTTGGAGAACTTCAACCATTCTACCATCACTCTAGGCCTTTAGCTAAAACACAAAGTTGATCCTTTGCTTTTATTTCCCCACTGTTAGCAGTAAGTATTTGCAGAGGAACAGCAATCTCAGTGGTAATTTCCAGGAAATCAGAGAGGTTTTCACTTACAGCCCTGGGCATCACTAGGGACTTTGGGGGGAAGCAGACGGGCAGCACGGGGCCGCCCTGGGAAGCTGCGGATTGGAGCCGAGGTATCCACACTCCTTGGCCCCAATGCGCCGCTTCCCAGGCCCAGGAAGGAGCTCTAATTTAGTGCTCCTTCCACAAGACACCGAAGGTGCACCACAAAAGGCCTTCTGCTACAGCGTGTGTGGATGCTGCAGCGGAAGTGTGTCATCGGAGCGCTGGCCATGTGGAGGGCCGGCCGCTCTGATGACATTTTTGGGAAGGGGTTGGGGCACCCAGCGTGAGACTGCCCCTCTCCTTCCTGACCTCAAAAACAGTGCTTTGTGCCGTCTGCTTAGGCCCTTTATCACAAAGTGAGAATCAATAGTTTATCCCATACAAATCCCGAAAAAAGTGTAATTATGTGCAACGATTTCACACGACGTTGCACAAAACCCATCATTAAAGTGGTCAGAAAGTGGTGTTATCCTAGTTCTTTTTACTTTCTGGATTTTAGTAAAAAAGCATTTGCGATATTACTGTAATTGTGCATTTACTCTAGTGTGAAAGTCAAATTTGGTTTATTCACACAATAATCCTCTTTTCACTAGTTTTCCCATTTTTCCCATGGTTCTGTGGGGCTGCTTTTACTTCCTGTTTTGCTTGGGCAACAAACATGCCAGGCACTAACTATGCATCCCTCAGTGCATGTGTGAGAATACCATTTCTACTTCATATACAAAATTCATTGACTTTTGTATGAAACAAAAAAGCAGAAGTTATCACGTGTTTATTCTAATCATGTGTGATGTTCATTCGTGCAATTAAACACTATGTTTGCTTTATTTTTGGCATGGTTTATTTGCATTTTATTATCTCTTTAAAGATAGAATTGGCCCCCATGTGATAAAGTCCTAGGTTGGGTTTAAACCTCCCAAGTTCTGCAAATCAATGTTTGTGCATGTTCTCTCACACACAAGGCTAACAGATCTCAGAGTGCAAGGGTGCAAATTCTCCAATTTGACTGGACTCAACTCCAGGCTTGAGGAAAGTGCTATGTGCAGATCTCCAGTTCATCTAGTAAAACAGCAGCTTGCTATAATTTGCAAAGCTTAATTGGGCTGTCACTACAACCTACAAACACTTTTCAGGGAGTCTATGCATTTACTTGGTTAACTTCTTCCACCCTACCCAATCATTATAGTACCAGGGCTCACCTCCGCTCAGCTCTACATCCATCATCTGACAAGTAGGATAGATTAGCTGTTCCTTATCCCATATGCCTAATGAGAAGGAATAATCCATTTCAGATTGATCTGGGAGCAGCCTCTTTAACTAAAATTTCTGTCTTCTGATGCACATGGCCCATTTGGGGTGGCAGAGAGCTGCCCCAGGGAGCGACAGATCGGGGCCACAGCAACCCTATGCCACTGTCCCGATCCTTCCTTTTGCCACCCCTAAAAGAACAGCAAAATGCAGCTCTTTTTAGAGGCAGCAAAAGGCTGTCCTAAGAGCTGGCACCATGACTCTTCCATGACCTTTTGGCACAGCATGTTTAAATGCTGCGCTGGAAGGGCGTTCTGATGCTGCATGCCATGTGTACGGCCACACAGTGTCAGGATGACATTGTGATGGGTTTGAAGTGGCTGGCATGCAGCTGCCCTGCCCCAACGCTACCCCCAGGATGGCCCTTTGGGCCGGTCTGCAACAGCCCTTAATTTCTAAACAGGAAAGTGTGGTGTGCATGTGGGTGTGTACATGTGGGTGTTTGAATGACAATATGTAAGAAACTGTGGTTGATACTTAATGCATAACATTTAATGACACCACCAAAGTCAGTCCCTAGGTCTCATATTTTGGCTCAGAAACCTCAGGTCCTGGGATGAAGCACTGTATTCCAATGTTAAGAGTTGGTTCCTGTACCTCTTCTTTACAGGAAGTGTTCCACAATTAAAGTATAATCACTAAGAATGCTTTTCTGTATACCAGTGATGCTTGAGTTTGGTGCACTGGTGATCTTTAGAGTGGTCCAAGAGTATAAGAAGGAATGTACAACCCAAAGCATTCAAGAATTTATTGATACAAGCTAGGCAACCATGTGCTCTTCAGATATCTTGATATAGAAAATCACCAAGCTCCAACTACCAAAGACAATTATCAGTGTTTATGAGCATTGTGATGATGGCATCAGACCAGGAATGCTTTCAGTTGCCTTGTCATGGAGGATGTCATTGTGGCTAAGAGTCTGGATTCATTGTGGCTAAGAATCTGGATGTCATTGTGGCTAAGTGTCCAAAAATGCATAACAGATACATTTTTAGAGATCCAAAGATTTATAGGTTTGAAACAAATGGCAGAAAGGTGACAGAAAAGATAGGCTACACTAGTCTCATGATGAAATCAATGTTGGCTCCAGCCCAGAAAGTGCAGAGCATAATCAGGCCATTTTTGCAATGATTCAGCTTCTAGCTTCTATCAAAATACCAGGTGCATGCTTTTATTCTTTCATCCCTGAAGCCTGGAAAATTGGTGTTATCCAGAGAAACAGAATATCTTCTGATATCCTGAAGTGATGTGATGCAATGTGATCAAAAATACAGTGTAGTCAAATTACTATCTCCACATATCAGGATATGAGGGAAAAAAAGGAGTCATAAGTCCATGAAGGAGAAATATGTCAACAATGGATCCATGACACAATGTGAAGTCAGTATTTTAAAATCTTTATAAGAAATAACCATCCTGTTAATGAAGATAAGACTGGTGAATGTTTTCTCCAGATTAGTGGCACAGTGGATAATAACCAAACAATGAGAAAACTCAGAAATAACAAGGGGGGGGGGGATATAGAAATCTCATGTAACCTAATAGGAAAACTCAGCAATCAAATTACAGTTTGGCACTGAAGTGATGCATCCTACATTTCAGCCACAATGAGACAATACAAACCCTTCATGACTGGCGATATTCTCAAACCTCTTTCCCTATCACCCTTCTCTTCTCTTTGCTAAAGCCTGCTCTAGCCTCCTAAACTCCACACCTCCCTTTCAAAGATGACTCTCCCTCTGTCCAAATACACTTTCTGGTAAAAATTTCTCTGCCTTGCAAGGCTTTTTGCTTTTCCACAATTTATTTGTCTCTCCAGACTTCTACTTAAATCCCGTTTCTCCCAATCTCATCATTCTTGGACTATACTAGAATTCTGTCTCTCTTCTCATTAGTTTGTCATTTTATCTTCATTTGCCACAGACCTAAATCTCCTCACCCCAAATTTCTTTCCTATGTGTCTTCACAGCTTTCTGGCTCCATTTGACATGGGGATCTAAAATGTTTTGGACTCTGAAATTAGTGCCAACTTCCTTAGAAGCCCTCATTGTCTGTTTCTCCTTTCCCTGGTGCTGGTTAAATTTACAGGACATCATTCACCATCTCAGGCATTATCACACATTTGATGGAAGATGGCTAGAAGAACATACCAACTGTTATACTCCTAATAATGGGTCCCTACCTGGACCAAAAGGACCTTGAAGTAGTAGTATTTGCCCTGGTAATCTCTTGTTTTGGATTTCTGTAATGCGCTCTACATGGGGCTACCTCTGTACCACATTTGGAAGCTCCATTTGGTTCAAAATGCGGCAGCAGGATTGGTCACCGGAACATCTAGGTTGAACCATATAACATCTGTATTAAAATCTCTTCATTGGCTGCTGATTAGCTTCCAGGTGCAGTACAAAGCATTGATTATTACCTTTAAAGCCCTACATGGCTTGGGCCCAAGTTACTTGAACGAACGCCTCTCCCCACATAATCTGCCCCGCACCCTCGGAACATCTGGGAAGAAGTTATTAGAACACCATGAAACTAGACTTATCATTGCTTCCCAAAAATCATTTATGGCTGCAGCTCCCAAGTTGTAGAACAGCCTGCTGGAGGAGATCCATCTTATTACTACTTTAGAAGCCTTCAAGAAGTCACTTAAGATGGAGCTCTTCCAGCGGGCCTATCCATCTGATCTTCCAGATTTTTAGACTCTGACAATGATTGGCTATTTTATTTTATTTTATCCTATTTTATTTTATTTTCATTTATTTTATTATATTGTATTCTATTCTCTTAATCTATTATTATTCTGATTTTTATTATTTTATTGTTTATATTTTGTACATTGTATTCATTTTATTGTGTAATCCCACCTCGATCCATAGGGAGAGGCGGGAAATATAAACAAAACTTAATAATAATAATAATAATAATAATAATAATAATAATAATAATAATAATAATAATAACAATAACTACATAGGTAGACTAAATTTTGATTTGATATTGATTTTATTGTTTTAATTTATTTCTGTTTTGTTGATTTGTTGCATATCTACTTTATACTCTATTTCATTGTTATAGAGTGTGGTTTATTTATTTATTTATTTATTGCCTGTCTTTCCTCCAACTCTGGGACTCATGGCAGCTTGCAAAAATAAAAACAGATACAGATAAAAGTTCATATTACTAAAACACACACAAAAGTTAAAATATAATTAAATTATCAATAGAATTAAAAACAATATAAATTCAAAAGTAACCAATAGAGACAATACATCTGCCAACAAATATGGAAAACAGGACAATTTCTCCAGTAGATACAGGAGAATTTTGGGCATAACTTTCTTTTCATGGGAAATCAATGCAAAGATAGTTACTGTAATCTTTTGTAAAACCTTTTTTTGTAGATAGGAATATCTATTGATTGTTTCTAATCTGTTGGCCATAAATGAAGCAGGAAATCCTAAAAGTACAAGCAGGATTCAGGAAAGAAAGAGGCACTGGGATCACATTGCAAACATACAATGGATAACGGAGTACACCAGGGAATTCCAAAAGAAAATCAGCATGCACTTTCTAGATTACAGCAAAAATGGCAGAGAGCATGAACAGCTATGGAATGCTCTTAAAGAAATGGGAGTGACTATGCATTTCATTTGTCCTAATGAGAAACCTATACTCAAGACAAGAGATTGCTGTTAGACAGAATATGGGGAAACAGAATAGTTTCCATTTGGGAAGGCAATCAGGCAAGGATGCATTCTGTCACCCTACCTGTTCAACTTGTATGCAGAAAACACCACAAAGAGCAGGTCTAGACTCAGGAGGAGGAGGAGTGAAGACAGAAGAAAGATATGCAGACCACACCACACTAATAGCAGAAAACATCACAGACTTGGAACAATTATTAAGGAAAGGAAAGAAGTGCAAAGACAGGTTTAATGATGAACATTAAAAACAAAAAACAAAAATAATGACCACAGAGGATTTACCTAAATTCAATCAAATCAAGTCAGAAATAGAGATAATAAAAGATTTCTCAAACATTGATCAGAATGGAGAGTGAAGTCAAGAAGTACGACTGGGACAAGGCTAGGACTGGGAAAGACACCTATGAAAGAACCAGACAAAATCCTAAAGTGCAAACATTTAAAGCTCAATACTTTAAAGGAAGGATAATAGAAGCCATTGTCTTCCCCATCACCATGTATGGATGTAAGAGTTAGACAGTGAAGAAAGCAAATAGAAAGAAAACCAACTCATTTGAGATGTGGTGCTGGAGAAGAATTCTGAGAATACCACGGACAGCCAGAAAGTCAAACAAATGGGTATTAAAGCAGATCAGGTCTGAGTTCTCCCTAAAAGCCAAGATGAACAAACTGAGGCTGTCATACTTTCATCACATCATGAGAAGCTATGACTCACTGACAAAGACAATAATAGTAGGAAAGGTGGAGAGTAGTAGAAAGAGAAGATGGTGACATGTTAGGTGGATAGATTCAATCAAGGAGGCCTGTAGGACCTGAGCAAAGCAGTTGTGGACAGGGAGTCTTGGAGATGTCTCACTTATTGGGTCGCCATGAGTCAAAGTCGACTTCATAGAATCATACAATCATAGAATTATAGAGTTGGAAGAGACCCCAAGGGCCATCCAATCCAACCCTCTGCCATGCAGGAACTCCCAATTAAAGCAGCCTCCAACAGATGGCCATCCAGCCTCTGTTTGAAGACCTCCAGTATGACCTCCAGACTTGAGGGCAGTTAACAACAAACTTTCCTATCTATGATCCACCACAGTTTGTATGAGAACATATTACAATTTCCATTGTCAGAGTTATGTATTTTTGTTGAGAGAAAGAACTTGAAATTAAGAATTTGAACAGATCAAATCTGTACACATGGAAACCAAGCCAAATTTTTTCCCCAACCCTGTGACAGGAACATATCAGTTTTATAATGTTTGCTTTGGGTTGTTGTTTTTTTCCTGGCACCTGGACAGATTTTTTTTTTGAGCTGTTGCAGAAGAGAAGCTTTTGTTATCTCATACTGGCCTTTTGATGCTAAGTATCATTGATACAACCCAACTAAGAGATAGAGAAGCTAAATAACTTGCACAGAGTGTGATAAGTTTTTCTTAGGACTGCTGATTTTGATCTGCTTGTCTCTTCAGAACTGACCTCCTAGGCATTTTGAAGTTCATTTCAAAGAATTACTTTTATAAAGAAAAAAGTTAAAAAGGCAAAAGACAACAATAAGCTTGAACAAAACGCATAGAAAGAAATCTGATCTCTCTCTCTCTCTCTCTCAATCCCTCTCCCTCCCCCCTTTAATTTTCAAGTGGGATCACTTAGAAGTTGGCAAAGTGTGTCATTGGACCCCATGCAGCCCACAAGGTTGTTTCTCTGGCCATTTACCCCTTCCAGCTCCCTAGACAGCTCTCCCACAGGTGAATTGCTTCTTCTGGAATTCTTCTGGAGAAATATCTATCTATCTATCTATCTATCTATCTTTATTGATCTATCTAATTTATATCCTACTTTTCTCAAAATACAGGATCAAGGGCAGTTTACAATCTAAGTTAAAACTGAATACAGTTAAAATGGGGTATAAAACAAAATTGAGAGAAAAAACAATTAAATAAACAATTAGATTAAAAATATTGTTTCTGTGTGCCTTCAAGTCATTTTGGATTTATGGCAAACCTAAGGCAGCCCCATCGCTCTATTTTCTTGGCAGAATTTTGTTCAGAGTGTGCTTGTCTTTACTTCCTTTGAGGCTGAGAATCTGTGACTAGACCAAGGTCACCCAGTAGGTTTTTGTGGCCAACCAGGGATTTGAAACCTAGTCTCACAGTGTCCTAGTCCAACAATCAAACCACTAAACTACACTGGCTGCCATTAAAAAGATTAATTTACAGCAATTTAAAAAGAAGCTAAAAAAAGATAGTAAAAGAAATTCAATATACAGATAGAACCCCCCCCCCGGATGTGTCGGGAGGGGCTCCCTGTTGCACCGGCCATTGCCAAGACACCGGACGCATGATTGGCTGGGAGGGACGAAGTCCCATCCCTTCCTCCACTGCCCAGCCAATCAGGGAGGGGATCCTCTAGCATCTCCACTCACTGGTGATCTCACATCTTGCGAGATTACCAGCAAGAGTTGGGGGCTATAAAGCTCCCTGGCTGCTACAAAGTGGCAGCCATTTTGAATAGCAGGCTAGCGAGAGGCTCTGGTTCCTGGCGGTTTGGGCCTTTTAGAGGTGGCACGAACACCTTTTTGGGAGCCTGGGAGGCCTGGCCTAATGTGGAGGCCCTCTTTTTACTGGTGCAGTGTGGATGTTAGGCCCGTGGCTGCGGTTTTGGTGGTGGAGGCCGGTCAAGCGGTCTATTAGGTGGCAGGCGGACCGTGGTTCAGGGTGCTAGCGTGCGGCCTGTGGTCGGGGCTGCGTCTTGAGGAGTGGAGCGGCTCGGAGGCAAGAGGCCTGCAGCACCCAGCCTGAGCAGCAGGACTGGTTTGTTTGCCCTCAGAGGGGTTTGGCAAGCCCATGTCCTCTCAGGCCTGTAATAATCATCATCATCATCATCATCATCATCTAAACACACACACACACACACACACACACACAAGAGGTGCAGCCCTCTGTGGGCAGAGGGGGCACCTTGGCCAGGGGTGTCCTGGTTAATATTTGGACCTCTTGTGTTAAGGGCCTTGGCCTAGCTTGGCCTGTCTCCCGGGGGGGGGGCAAAGGTAAGCTGCCAGGCCGCAGGGCCTAGGTTTTTCCTAGTGAGCTCATTGTGGCCTGGTCTCCCTTGCAACAGGGAAGGCCTGGTAGTGGGCCTTGTGCTTCAGCCCCCCCCCCCCCCCCCCCCCCCCCCGGTGGTGATACACTCATCAGTAGTGCTGGCTGAGCCCTTTTGTCCTTTTGGGATTTGGCAGGCCATTGGCCTTAATTGCGCCCCTGGTTGGGACTGGTTTACTGGGGTGTGACCTGTGTCTTAATATATTAATTAAACAACAACAACAACAACAACACTCTGCCCTAAAAGGTATAGGTTTTATCTAAGCACTATAACCCAAAGCAGCATTGTCCATAGAATATCATAAGGTATTATCTAAGGCTGCTCTGTGGCATCTGAGATTTTAGAGTTGTAGCTTTAGGAACACTATAACCCAAAGCAGCATTGTCCATAGACTATCACTAAGGGATCATGCTGCGCAGTAAACCACAATCTAAGTGGTGTGCGGCCTCTGCTGGGCCCAATACTCCGAAGAGGTCAGGTGATACACAAAGTAGGGATGACGACATAGGAGCCCATTTGGCACAACTGGGCCACACTATGCAGGCCTGTGCAGTAGTGTGTGAACAACTTGCTCAAAGGAGGGTTCAAAGTTCTCATCCAGGGTCCTCGGGCAGTATAGTTCCTATTGGAGTCCAAAATTCAGGGCAGCAGGCTACACAGGTGCAACTGGAGATAGCACCTGGCACTTCTTCCGAGGAGGTGGCATGTGGTCCCCCAGTGGCATCAGCTATTGAGGTTGGGCAACCAACCGAAGCAGATGTTACGGAACTGCTAAGGAGCATTTCAGGTGTGGCACCTTGCAGAGCGGCTGCCCCTGTGCTACAGCAGCCCACTCTAGCAGACTTGTATAGTTTGGTCCAGAGGGCTGTAGGTTCAGTTCAGGATGGTGGGACAACACTTGAATCTGGTGAAATTTCTAACAGAAATGGGGGAAGTGTCTCTTCCTTTTCGCAGGTTGGCACCCGAGCAGAGGTTATCGCACACTCAGTGGAAAATTCACAAACAGTGAGGGAGGCTGCTCAGCAATCATCCAATCCCGGTTTGTCTGTGTCTACTAATTCTATGACTGCTGGAATCCATACCTACCTTGGTATGGACTCCAGGGGGCCAAGCTGGGTGAAATGCCACTGGTAAAGGTTCTCCTTCTATATCCAGTATAGCACCCTCGACAGCACCAACGGCACTCCAGGTGAGTGACTCGAGGGTGCAAGCTGAGCAGCCATCAGTCTCTAAGGTAAGTGACTCTAGGCTGGTGGTGACTGTGGGAGCGGTAGGCTTAACTGGGGTAGAACGTGTGGTGGAGTGCAATCCCTATGCTGGGATGTCAACTCCCTTAGGATCTCATCTTCCCCTCTCTACTAAAGAGAGAATATGGAAAGGTGAATACATCGATTTATTTTTATTGACATTCCGGGACCCCGAGCCAAGGATAATGGTAAAGAACGGGGTAGTATTTAGTCTTCCCAAGGAATTCCAGGCTCACAAATGTCCGAAGCTTGAACAGAACTTTGTGAACTGGATGATGGGATTTACCATATACAGAGGTATCATTGAGCAGAAGGATCCTTCTAGATCTCCTGAGTTCTCTAAGTACCAGGAGATTATGATTAAAGCCTATACAAATTGTTATTTTAATTCAAGGGGCTCGGAATGGCTCCAGTATGATGAACAGTTCAGGATGAGAGCAGCTTTGGATCATTCTTTGTCTTGACAGCACGTCCAGTCAGAACTGTGGGCAGATGTTATGCTAGGCATCCTTTAGAGCGGGTGTGATAATGGGTTTGTGCCCATGGTCATGCAGCCGAAAGGGCAGTATGCAAGGCCTAGCACGGGAGAGAAAAAAGTTACAGGTTTATGCTTGGACTTCAACTCTGGCAAATGCAATAAGCAGCCCTGTAGGTATGAGCATAAATGTCACTCCTGCAGAGGTAATCACCCAGGCTCTTCCTGTTTGAGGGGGAGGAAGGCAGGGATTGGTGGTTTCTCTCAACCATCTACAGCAGGAGGGAAAAGCAGCAATGCCAATTAAGCTGGATGTTTTGGCAGCTTGGCTGCGGATTTACCCGAACAGGGATTCCGCTCAGTATTTATTAGATGGTTTTTCAAATGGTTTCCATATTCCTTGCTCTGGCCCAAGGGTTCATCGCTTCACGCCTAATGCGCGTTCGGTGTGGGATTTGCCAGACATTGTCAGGAAGAAGCTGGCTAAAGAGTTGGCAGCTGGTAGGATATCTGGGCCCCATCTGCACCTGCCAATGCTGACTTTAAGGTTGTCGCCTTTGGGTGTTATACCCAAGAAGGCACCCAGTGAGTTCCGTTTAATTAACAATTTGTCATACCCAAATGGGGAATCTGTTAATGATGCCATTGATCCAGCTTTGGCATCGGTGAAATATGCTTCATTTGATGCAGCAGTGCAAATGGTACGGGCTTTAGGTAAGGGTGCCCTATTGGCCAAGTATGATATTAAATCTGCTTTTAGGCTTTTACCAGTACACCCTGATGATTTTGACCTATTGGGCTTTCAGTTTGAAGGGATGTACTACTTTGATAAAGCAATGCTGATGGGGTGTCCTATTTCTTGCTCAGCCTTTGAAAAATTTAGTACATTTTTGCACTCGTGTGCCATCAAGAGGTCAGGTAATCATAGTATTACTCATTATTTGGATGACTTCTTGTTTACAGGAGCTCCTGGGTCTTCAAGGTGTGTGGATACCTTGTCGGCATTTCAGGTGTTGATGGCTGAGATGGAAGTGCCCTTAGCAGAGGAAAAGATGGAGGGTCCTGGCACCCATCTTACCTTTTTGGGCATTGAATTAGACACAGTTGAGGAACATCCTTGCCTCCCTATAGGGAAAGCTGAGGTGATGAGACAACAGGTAAGGCTCATGAATAGTAGATCTAAGGCCATGCTTTGTGATTTTCAATCCCTGACAGGCTTGTTAAATTTTGCTTGTAAGGTTATTGTTCCTGGTCGAGCATTTAGTTCTCGCTTATACCATTCTACTAAAGGGGTTTCTGCCCCACATCACCATATTAGGATTTCTAGTGGGATAAGAGCAGATTTGAAGGTTTGGGAGTCATTTTTGGATCAATTTAATGGAGTCTCCTTTTGGCGGTCTGAAATTGTCATGGTCAGACAGGAGCTGGACTCAGAGGATGAGGAGGAGGATGAGCCTACTCCAGTGCAGGAGGAAAGGGAGGCTCTACCAGGTCCTAATCCTGCCCTGCTAGATCCCAGCCCTGTCCTCCCAGCCCCAGAGGAGTAAGAGCATCCAGGTCCTAGCACTAGTAGGATCCCTAGGGAGGCACAGCAGCCTAATGGTAAGGAGCAGGAAGAAACAAGTGTGGAAGTGCCTTCCTTCAGTCAACACAGGGCAGAGAATGCTTGCGTGTGTCGGTCCAGGAGGCTTGCAGAAAGGTAATTGACTAACAAGCCTCAGCTGGCACGGAGGAGGGAATCTCCTACTTAAGCACCTGGGAGAGGACCACTCAGTGCTAGAGCTTATTGCAGCTCCCTTGTGGGATACTGTCAGCACTGGCTCTTTGAAAATCTTGTGTGTTGTGAACCCTTGAATTTGGAATTGACTGGATGCTTGTTACCTTCTGGCTGCCCCAACCTTGGACTGAACCGGCTACTGTGTACTCTGGAATCCTGACCCTGGCTTTGGCACTGGTGTGCTTCTTGGGAACTCACAGAAAGGTCTGTAGCCTGCCTTTTAGCTTCCTCCTTGTTTAACCATCCTTATCAGTGTTTGTTTGGACTGGTGCTGGCTGTAGTCCAGGACAGAAATGCTTTTAAAGGTGGACCTCCAAGTACACTCCAATGCCTCTGGCACACACGGTTTTGGCCTTTATTGGAAAGGTCAGTGGACAGTTGAGAGATGGCCACAAGTTTGGGTGGATAAGGGTTGGATATGTGATCTCACTTTCTCGAACTCTTCCCTATTGTGGTTGCAGTTCATTTGTGGCCAGTTCAATTTGAAAATAAAACTGTTTGGTTTTGGTGTGACAACCAAGCAGTGGTTCATGTAGTGAACTCTCAAACCTCCAAATCTCTAAGGGTAATGGCTTTGGTAAGATCAATAGTTTCTCAATGCTTGAAGTGTAACGTGTTGTTCCAGGCTCACCATGTGCCAGGTTTACTAAATCCATTGACGGACGGCCTTTCCCATTTTCAGTTTTGCAGGTTTCATCAATTCGCCCTGGAGGCAGCATCTCAACCACTGGAGGTACCGAAACATCTGTGGAGCCTTAGAGATTAGAGATTGACAGTCTGTCATTCCATCGACAAGCAAGTCAAATCAGCTCACAATGTGAGTTTTTAGACTGTTTCTATATGTAGTGGAAGAAGTTGAGATTTGGCCTTAATGAGGGTGGAGATGGTGTTACATTTTGCTGTTCACCTTAGGCAGTCAGATTTGTCCCTGGTCATTATTAGGGGGAGGTTAGTGGCTCTGTCTTTTTATTCTAGAGCAGGTGGCATTACGGACCCTACTGTGGACTTTAGAGTATATAGGGCTTTGGAGGGATGGGCTAGGGAGCTTCCTGCGGCATGCAACAATCACTTGCTGGTAACTGGACCAGTTCTCATTCAGATCTGGAAGTCCTGAGGAGGTTGTTCTTTTTAGGGCTGCTTTTTCTTTGGCCTTTTTTGCAGCCACTATAATTAGTGAAAATGTCCTTAGCTCCTGCTCCAATACTACTGACAGGGCACTTTGTTTGTCTAATGTCCTATTTGTAGACCAGGGCATTCACATTTGTTTTAGGTGTTCTAAAACTGATCAGTTGGCCAAAGACCAAACTGTTGTCTTGTCAAGAGCAACAGGAGATCAGATTTGTCCTGTGTCCACTTTGTCTGACTATCTCAGACTTTGCCCCTCTGGCCCTGGCTACTTGTTCCTTCATGTCTCAGGCCTTCCGTTGACCCAATTTCAATTTCGAGCTCTGTTACGGGAGGCTTTGCCACATTCAGGTTTGCCAGTGGGCCAATTTTCTTCACATTCTTTCAGAATAGGGGCAGCGAACACTGCTGCTGCTAATGGTCTAAGTGACACTGCAATCCGACGGATTGGGCGTTGGCGGTCTAGAGCCTTCAGATTGTCATTTGGAATGGGGGGGTTGTATATTCTCACTGTCTTGAGTTTCTCGAAGCCAACTCCATCCTCTATCCCTTTCAGTCTGGTTTCCGCCCACGGCACTCTACTGAGACGGCCCTCACAAAGATCTCAATGACCTTTTATGGGCCAAGGTGAATCACCTTTATTATCTGATCATTCTCGTTGATTTATCTGAGGCATTTGACACCGTGGATCACTGTCTTTTAGTCGACGTACTTTCTGACATTGGGTTCTCGAACTCCATTCTTGACTGGTTTAAATCTTACCTGTCAGATAAATCTTTTGCAGTAGTCATGGGGTGTCAGATTTTGTCCCCCATTCCCTTATCTGTTGGAGTTCCCCAGGACTCTGGTTTGGGTCCCCTACTGTTCTCTCTTTACACATTGTCTCTAGGAAAACTTATCATCTCTTTTGGTTTTTCCTATCATCTGTATGCCGATGACACTCAACTGTATCTTTCCACCCCTGAACTCTCTCTAGGGCTTGAACAGCAAGTTTCTTCATGTCTTATAGCTGTCTCTCTGTGGATGCATTATCAGCATTTGAAGCTCAACATGTCCAAGATGGAGCTTCTTGTCTTTCCACCTAAATCCTCCCTTCAATTCTCTCTCTCTGTTTCTGTTAATGACACCTCTATTCATCTGGTCCAGGAAACCCGTAGTCTTGGTTTTACTTTTGACTCCTCTCTGTCTTTTATCCCCCATATCCAGGCCACAGCCAAAGCTTGAAGATTCTTCCTTTACAATATTGCCAAAATTCATCCTTTTCTTTCGGCCTCCACTGTCAAGACTCTGGTCCACACTTTAATGGTCTCCCGATTAGACTACTGTAACCTCCTTCTAGCAGGACTTCCCCTCTCTCATCTTCAACCTTTAATTTCTGTTCAACATTCAGTGGCATGCATCATTACTTCCAATTGCCACTTTGCCCATGTTTCCCCTTTGCTATCTTCTCTTCGTTGACTCCCCTTTCCCTTCTGTATCCAATATAAGCTTTGGTTGCTAACTTTCAAAGCCCTGCATGGGGTAGCTCCCCTTTACCTATCTAAACTTCTCTCTCCTTACATTCCCACCCGTACCCTCCATTCTAGTACTCAAGGCCTGCTGTCCCAACCTAGGATGTCCACTGCTCCATCCCAGATTCATCCCTTCTTGCTTGCCACCCCTCACTCCTGGAACATTCTTCCCTCTCAAACACGGGTCATTACTTCTTTGTCAACTTTTAAATCTGAGTTAAGGACTACCCTGTTCAGGGAGGCATTCACAGACACTGTCTAATATACATATATTCCTTCTGTTATTTGGGCAGACAGTGGATCTTCTTGTTTAATTGTTTTTAATTGTTTCCTGCTTTTAATTAATTTTTATTTTACCTATTTTTGTATTTTTAGATTGTACACCTTTGGCAGGTTTTTATTTATTTTGATGCTTTGATTATCTCTTTGTGCAGCGCTGTGTACATTGATAGCACTTTAGAAATAAACTTTAATATTATTATTATTAATCTATTTAACATTATCCTTATCAAACTTAACTATGATGATGGAGGTCCATCACTGTAGCTACCTCTGATAATATCAACCCCCCCCCAAAAAAAAAAACTACTGCTAATGCTAAGCACCACCTCAGTCAAAGGGCTCCAAGACATAGCATATTGGGGTAGTGGGAAATGATGACAACAGTATTCTTTCAGTTGAGGGCACAGTGAGAACAGGCAACAGGGGGCTTACTGCAGTTGCTTCTCTTAACATGTTCTGTGACTGGGAAAGTGGTACAGTTTCCAGTGCTTGGATCTAGTGCTGAACCTTGGAAAGCCATGGGTTAGGGGGCTGCTTGGCTAAAACAGTAGATTGTGTGGATCATATTCAGTCATTTACTTTTACTATAAAAGTAAATCCCAAAAGTTACAAGATTCTAAGTCTATCTCACCATCTCATAACTACTGAAAAGGATTCCAGCATACACACCTTTTTTTTTTTTCGAAGTCAGAAGTGGTCTTCTGGCTACTTCTAATTTTGTTTTGTATTTCATTTTATGGGGTGGGATAAATTTTGGCAGTCTATGTAACTCATGGATGGTCCTAAGAGCAGGAAATTAGTTCAACAACCTGGTACAGTTGCCCTCTTCAATTTATTTCCCCTTGTGTTTTCTTATTTATCCCCTGATTATTATTTTTTGTTTCTCCATATTTAAGCATTTAGGGACACCTCAGCCTGTTAAAATATAGGCAACTCATAGCAAACATAATTTATGTTTCTGTTTCAAACATAGTTTCATAAAGGTAAGATGATGACTAATATCATATGAACTTTTTTCTACAGCATAAATATATGCCAGTGTAGTTATGCAGCAATAGGTGAAAAGGTTCTGAACTTGCTCATTGCACCTCTGCATTCTCCTAGTCAAAACAGAGAGGGCTCTGTGTGTGCTCTTGTTCAAAAGCTGACTTCAGTAGGTCACCACAGAAATGCAACTTCAGAGAAGCACAGATACTTCTGCAAGTATTTTCACTACCATAGCTTTCCAGAATAATTATGGCTCCTGTGCTTTATTAAACCCAAAAGAATTTAGGTGCAAAAAGGAACAACTGAGTAGGTATGTTAGAAAACATGCAAAAGACATTCCATCTGAAGAGAAACCAGAAGTTTTATTTTCCCCTAATTTGCCAAACATCATATACACCCAAGTGACCCAAAACTTTGGTTTTGAAGTTAATACAGAATGTGATATCTCCAGGTAATCCATCCTTGTGACAAAAAAGAAGCAGCAGCCTCAGCTGTTTTTGTATTCTCTGGAGAAATCATTTGGCTGACTCTAGACCTGGATTTTGGATTCAATTTGGTATATAGAAAGGATATGGCATCAGGCTGTGGCATCATTAATATTTATTATTTTCTGAAGTATTAGAGTGCTGGTAGAATAGAAACAGGGGCAGGGGCAGGAGGAGGCAGTAGAAACAAAAGTTTGCAATGGAAAAGTAGTTTTAGATCCTGTTCATTTAGTGGTAGTATATTCTTGTTGTAGCCTTTCATTTTTGGTAAAGCTCTGTATAATCATATTTTCTCACCAAGGGAAAGATCTCTGTAGAAAGATATTAAAGGTATGCTTAGGTATAGAGTGGCTATATATGATTCAGCTACAATGGTACCATTCTACATTGTGCAGCACTGCCTGTAGTTCTTGACCAGAGCTGAGCAACTTCAGATGTGGTTGGACAGTGTTTTCCATCAGTCGCAGCCAACATAGCTAGTGGTGAGGAACTTGGGAGTCGGGCGGTGAGCCTCCTCCCCTGTCCCCTCCTCCCTCGGAACACCTGGCCTCATGGGAGCCTTCAAAGTCTCTGCAAGCCCTGACCACCGGCTACTGCAGAGACCTGGGAAGAGACTCGGGAGTCGGGTGGTGAGCCTCCTCCCCTGCTCCCTCCTCCCTCAGAACACCTGGCCTCGTGGGAGCCTTCAAAGTCTTTGCAAGCCCTGACCACCGGCTACTGCAGAGACCTGGGAAGAGACTCAGGAGTCAGGCGGTGAGCCTCCTCCCCCGCCCCCTCCTCCCTCGGAACACCTGGCCTCATGGGAGTGGAGGCAGGGACGGGATCGGAGGATGTAGCAGCAGAGCCCCAGCCTTAGCCTTTAAGTCTCTTGGGGGTGTGGCCCTGATGCTCAGCGGGAGACTATCTCTATTTTTTGTATATTTAGAATGCCTTTGTTTATTGTATAGATGTGCATTGTGAGCTAAGTTAATTTTAATTGTCTTTTAATTTGTTTTGTTTGATTTGTTTTTGGGGAGTGAGAATGAGGGATGGAATTTGAATTGATTTTAGTTGTTTTGATATTTTGAATGTTGTACACCACCCCGATTGCCTGGCAGAGGGGTGGGGTATAAATAAAAATTATTATTATTATTATTATTATTATTATTATTATTATTATTATTATTATTATTATTTTGGCAGCATCTTGATGGCTGCAAAATTGTATATCCCTGCTTTTGACTTTCAATTGTAACAATTTATGTGATATTCCACATCAAAATACAGGAAAACATGTAAGCTGGTGTGGGTTGGATACATGCAATACTAATCAGGAGGAAAGGAAAGTTTCTATGACACCAAAAGAGGGTTCAAGCAGCACAAGTGGAGTATATGAACTGGTTCAAAATGTAGTGCTTATATATTGCAATTTCTATTCTTTGGCCTTACAATGTGTTCATCCCTCTTGCCCTTCCTAGTCATACAGAATATTTCTAGGTGTTTGGGCATTGTTCACCAATATTTAACCCCCACCAATATATCGTTTGAGATATATCTATTTATTTACTTATTTTACATAGTCTTCATCTTACTTCTTGATTTCAATCTCTGTTGTGGTCAATATTTGATGCAAGATACAAGAACTCTTCAACTATTTCGATGTCCTCATTATCTAGGTTGAATTTATGTAGATCCTCTGTAGTCATTATTTTTGTTTTATTTAAGTTCAGCAGTAAGTGTGGCTTTAAACTTTCTTCTTTAACCTTCCTTAGTAATTGTTCCGAGTCTATGATGATTTCCACCAGTAGCATGGTGTCATCAACATATCTTAGGTTGTTAATATTCCTTCCTCTGATCTTCACTCCTCTTTCTTCTGAGTCTAGACCTTCTCTTCTTATTATATTTTCTGCATACAAGTTTAACAAACTAGGTGATAATATACAGCCTTGCCTGAACCCCTTGCCAGTTGGGAATCATTCTGTTTCTCCACATTCTGTTTTACAGTAGCCTCTTGTGCTAAGTACAGGTTTCTCACTATGACAGTCAATTGTGGTGGCAGTCCCATGTCTTGAAGTGTGTTCCATAGCTGTTCATGATCTATGAACTCAAAGGCTTTGCTGTAGTCTCTATAGCATATGCTGATTTTATTCTGGAATTCCTCTGTTCACTCCATTAACCATTGTATGTTTGCAATGTTGTCCCTAGTGCCTCTTCCTTTTCTGAACCCTGCTTGTATCTCTGGGATTTCTCTCTCCATATATGATTGAAGTCTGTGCTACAGAATTTTGAGCATAATTTTGCTTGCATGGGAAATTAATGCTATGGTCCTGTAGCTGCAGTCTCCTGTGTCTCCTTTTTTGTGAATTGGGATTAATATTTATTGTTTCCAGTCCATTGGCCAGCATTTTGTTCCATATTTGTTAGCATATTTTAGTTATCACTAGAGTTGATTCTGCCTGTGTGGATAGTAATTCTGTCTGTGCGGATTGTAGATATTTGAATATCATCTGTTACTGGTGATTTGTTCTTCCCAGTTTCTCTTATTGCAGCTTCCACTCATTTTCTAGGATTTGGGGTTCAACTCTGTTTGGGTTTCTTATTTCATGCATCATTCTTTTCTTTTCTTTATATAGCTCTTCTGTGTATTGCTTCCATCATTGGCAGGTTGGTTCATAGATGGTATTACTAGCCATTTAGTATGTGTGCATCTTTGGGTGGATGGAGAGCTATGGTCAAGATATCAGTAAATATCTCTGGCATCCGCTGAGCCCCTCCTGCCTTTTTTTTTTTTAGGTGCAGGTTCCTGTGGCTGGATGGGAAACTGACCTTTGGGCCCATATTAGGGCCCCTTTCTGAATCTTAGCAGTTGCTGAGGACTATGCACCCTGAGGTGGTTTTCCTAGATTGTGTTGTGATCATTTGAAAGCTCCTTTACACTGGCTTGTCAGTGTGGTTCCAGATGGCTTGCCATGGGAATAAATGAGGAGATAGGCCTAGGGTTATGGTTAGGGTTAGGGTTGTGTCTTGAAAACCCCCACTATACATAACTTATTCATAATGTGTAAATATCACTCCCCAAATCCTGTCTGCCTCTTTCTTCCAAGCAAGTATGCAAAAAAAAAAAAACTTCCTCCATTACTAGCTTCTATATTTGCATATTAACTTCTGTGAGTCTGAAAAAATCCACCAAACAAAATCTAGAAGTCTTGTCAAGGAAACATCATTTTATGCTATTATAGTGGAAATTTCCCTGATGAAAAAATACCATGTCAGGAGAAAGGCAAGATAAAAATACAACAAAATACATACATAATACATATTATCCATGTACCACCAACTACCCTTTCAACTTCCTGGACTACATAGCCTCCTTGCATCTTTTATATAACCTTTCCAAGTATGGTAATTGGAGCTGAAACCTTTGTTGATGCAGCTGAGGAGAGAGGGCCTTAATGGAGTTGGGAAAAGTTAGAATCTTGCAGTTGAATCAAAAATCATCACAAAGCAAGAGGCAATTATTGACTGTATATTTTCTGATAAATTTTTAAGAGTACCAATACTAGACCTAATAAACTTTATAAAATGTTTTTGTTATAACTTTAGACTGGCAGAACATCACCACAGGATAGATAAGCCTTCCCTGATGTTTTTAATTGCCATTGATTTTAGTGGCACAGTATGTCTTCTATGGCATTTGTTTTCATTTTGCAAATGTACATGTGCGGGGGGGGGGGGAGTATTGTTTTCATAGGAGGGAATTAGAGAATTCAAAATGTAGGAAAATAAGTCATTTCTTACTAGGAATAGCTGTGGCTCAATAACAGAGAAAATATATTCTATAAAAAAGCTCAATCCCTCTCATCTCTGTTTTGAAAAGATGTCTGGTAGAAAGCTTGGGGGGGGGGGGGATCTTCACAGGGGATGATACTGTGCTACATAGACCATAGAAGGCTCATGCTGGATGGACTTGATACACGATATTTGTATAAGTTTACCAACTTTTCCTGGCTTAATCCCAATAAACCCATGCCATACCTAAAAGCTAATGTGTTAGATTTTGTAACAGTACAAACATTTTTGTAGCTTATCACCTCTAACTATTATTTATAGAACTTGTTTTCAGGGGCTCTTCATATTATGTCAAACTAGGCAGAATTTTACATATGGTTTTGTCATATATCATAACTTCAGATCGTTCTAAGTAGCAAAAATATGTTTTATGTCTTGCACCTTGCAGGTTGTATTGCTCCATTGCTGTTAAACTGTGCCTGAGTTCATACATTGCAATCCCATGCATGCTTTCCTCAGATCAAGCTGCATTAAAATCAGTGGGACTTAAGTCCAAGTAGACATACATAGGGTTCTGCAGTTAGCTGAGGCCAACATTGGAATTATCCTATAGAGTTACAGTGCAGTGTTCTTTCCCTCACCATGTAGATAACCTTCCATGTTAGCAGGGGAATCTTTGCATGACTATTTATTCATGTGAACATAATTTGATGGATGGAGAGAAGGGCCTCATACTTCTCTTTATTGTACAATTGCATTATTATACAATAAAACCTTTCCCAATATGATGCCCTCCAGATATGCTAGACATCATCTCCACAAATCCCCCAGGCCATTTATGCTGCTGGAGAAATTCTAAGAGTTGGAACCAGAAGAAAACATCAAAAGATCACCAGACCAGGGAAGGCTGGTTTAATTTAATTAGGCTTAATACATATAATTCTATATATGTAAGAAAATGAAATACTCCATGGTAGATCAGATTGTAAACAGTAGACAGTCAAATCCTCCTGGATAGGTTACCAGCAGGGCATACTCTTCAAGGGAGAGAAGATCTGGCTACAGTGGTTCATGTCTTGATTACCTCCTGATTAGACTTTCACAATGCCCTTTACATGGATACACCCTTGATAACCATTTGGAAGATACAGCTAGTGCAAAATGTAGCAGTCAGACTGTTCTTGGGTGCACATTTAAGAGACAATATAAGATGTTATAAGAACTGCATTGGCTTTCAAATGTCTTGTAAGCTCATTTCAAGACATTGGTTTTGACATGCAAAGTCATAAACCACTTGGGGGCAGGGTATTTGAAAGATCACCTCATATGAGCCTGCCTAAAATTTGAGATTGTTAGAACAGGCTCTGTTATGCATTTCACAATCCTGTGAAGCTAGGTTAGTGGATACATATGAAATAACTTTTTCTGTAGCAACATACTGATGGTGGAACTCTCTTTTAAGGGAAGTCAGGCTGGCTCCATCCCTTTTGAGGTTTTGGTGTGCAGCTAATATTGTGTTGCCTCCTGTATCCTTTAGTTTACTGGAACTCTTCTGGATGCTTTAATTGTCTGGATTTAAATTATTTTTAAAGAGAGTTGTTAGT
This sequence comes from Phrynosoma platyrhinos, assembly GCA_020142125.1. Taxonomy (NCBI): domain Eukaryota; kingdom Metazoa; phylum Chordata; class Lepidosauria; order Squamata; family Phrynosomatidae; genus Phrynosoma; species Phrynosoma platyrhinos. The sequence continues at coordinate 59,494,094 of CM034706.1, read as the reverse complement.
CTTTTAAAATCTGTTGTTAAAAGTTTTGTATTCCTGTATTTAATGTTTTGATTTTATCCATTGCACATTACCTCAGTCAGTACATAAATGCTATAAGTAGGCAAGCAATCATTTCTGTTTGCCCCATCTTCTGTTAATTAAAACTGGGTTGTCTCTGAACATCAAGGATCTGATTAGGTACCATAGCTGACAGCCTTCATTAGGGGCCAAGATCCTGCATCAAGAGATGGGGCAGGAGCAAAATTCTGTCCTGGTGGAACTATGTCCTATATCCTCCCTCACTTCTGCCTACCTCTAACTTGCTGCACATATGTGTGTGCACATTATTGCACATGCACATGCACACATTTCTTCTTTTTTGTTCACATTCAACCTATCCTCCTGCCACTGATACAGTATGTGAATTTTATTTGCTACAGGGCCAGTTAGGAACTTTCTCAATTTTCCTCAATTTTTGTTTGTTTTTGCCAACCCCCACACTGTTGAAGGTGTAACTGGAAAACTGGCCATGTGTGATAGACAGTCACTTGGTAGGTATCAGGGGCATATTTGGGGGTATGGTGAGCACCCATGGCACCCCCTTTTGTAGAGGCCTTTGGAACTGCCTCTTTGGTCCTACAACTTGGGGCTGGCATGAGAGCTAAACATTCACTTTAATATTGTGATTTAGGGGAGGAAATCTCAGGTTGGCCTTCCAGATATGAGGTGGTTAGGATGTGGAGTGGTTAGCTTTTGGATTATCCTCGGGCCTCAAGTGTTTTGCCCTGGGAAAACTACAGAGGCAATCTGGGGGAAGACCACCTGCATGAACTGCTCCCACATTGCTTCTCCCTTTTTGAAGGTCTCAAGAGGGAATTAATAAATAGAAAATAATTTAAATAAAGTGGCCCTTTTTACAACTCAGTTTATTGTGCCTGGTGTCATTATTTCCTAGGTTGCTCAGCAAATATACTGTGATGACTGCAACATGTTTGTGCAGGAAACATAAAAAATAGTAGGAACCCCCCCCCCACCCCCCACCCTGCATATTGATACTAGAAATACTTGTTGGGGGAAAATACTAATCCTTGACAAATTTCAGATTCTCAACAATGAAAGCCAAAACTTAACAAAATTTTCCACCACAGGCACAAACATAAGAATACAAGGGCCAAAATCCTGTAATGAGAGACAGCTACAGAAAAGTTGTTTTGTTTCTGTACCTATGTGTTTCAATGTAACTCCCCAAAACTTACCTCTTAAGCACTGCATGCACATGTGCATGTGCACACATGGCAACATGGTCATTTCCAAGTTGCTGGAGAGAGTTTGGTTAAGCAAGTGTGCATCCACCTCTTTTCCAGTAGGTTGACAAACTTTTCCATTATAAAAGTGAATTGTGATGCTTGAGTCACATTTACACAATTGCAATTTATGAACAGGATGCCAGCCATGGTGATTTTTTCCCCAAAACCTTTTTCACAACCTGTGCAGACTAAGGGGATTTATTGACATAATTTTACAACCACCATGCAAATACTTTCACTATATGCAGTGATTTTAGATACTTTGTAAGGCTGGTACTCTCCATCAAGTTTGCAGTAGGCTACAAAAGGTATGCAGGAAAGGTCTATTTTTCAACAAAGGAGTTATCTTTATGTAGGATTTATTATATACTTTTTGCAACTTGATTTTCTACACAATTAGTCTCTCTGTTCAACTGTGGGGAGACAAATAAATGGAATAGTTGTCTTTGCCATTTTCTATAAGAATTGGAATGAGCATTTACATTCCTAATTAATGTCTCTTGATCATTGGGTTCCTGCAGCCATAGATAGTTTTCAGTCAAGAGGTAATGGCCCCCATAAAGGAAAAGGCTGAAAACTTCTGCTTTACATCAACTGCTCTAATACTTTTACATTTTTATTTAAACTCCATTGAACAACAATTCATTTTCACACTTCATTTTCATTTCAAGGAGGCGTATGGAGGAAAACTTTCCAGTGGATTGTTCCCAAAGACAGTTATACTATGTCACTGTACATAAAAACAACATAAAATGACAGACTGTTTGGCCTAGAAATTATAAGCAAACATCTAAATGTGCCATTAGCCATTAAGTCAGTTCTTTCAAATGTCATTATTTGAGGATGAAAACATGTTTGTTTTGTAAAGCTCTTAACGTTTCAAGCTGAAAGGCTTGAAAAAGCTTTGAAGTGTGTCTATGATGTCTGGGGTGGGGGAAGAAAAAGTAACATTAAATGATACAGTGGTATGCAAGAGTGAGTCCTTTAAGTCAACAGAGGTCTCTGAGATACTGTTTAACTTGAAGGAGCCTATAAATCAGGAATCTCTTGTAGGACTGAGAGGATGCCTCCTGCCTTCTTTTCTTACTGTCTTGTGAGTTGGCCTTGAGCTCATTCCCACTATGATTTAAATCCAATTGCTGATTGCTTTAAATGTATCTCGTTCTCATTTGAAATGGTTTTAGATGTGACTGCAATCATTTGGACTCACTTTGAAGTGAGGCAAATAGAAAAAAAATTGCTCTTTTCAGACACTAGTTTTTTGCCAGTCCTTTTGAAAAGAAGCGATTAGCAAGCGTGTTTAGCAAGTGAGAACAATAGACCTGAGTCACATCAAACTGAAGGGAGGGAGGGATTACTGTGGCAGAGGTTTAGCACATCCCTCACCAATTTTTGGGAAAATCCGCTATTCTTCCCCCACTCACCGCTGCCTTTGTGCTTTGTGGTGTGATGTATAGGTATATGTGCTCGATTGTATTTGCAATTATTTGCAATTACTTACAGGGAGCGAGCAGACTGACTACAGCTCACCAAGACAAGTAATTGCAAAAACAATGGAGCACATATACTATCATTTTTTTTAATTACATGCATCCCAGGGGAGAGTCCTCCATAAGACATCCATGGCTGCATGCATCCCAGGGGAGAATCCTCCACATGACACCCAAGACTTCATACATCCCAGGGGAGGGTCCTCCATATGACACTCATGGCTGCATGCATCCTAGGAGAGAATTCTGGCCAAAGCACTCATGATTCCCTCTCATATTTTTTTGAATGTGCTGCCGGTTGCGTCACTGATGACACATAGACAATTGACAGGCATTTTGAAGGGGCACAAGCTAGTGTGAATGACAATTGTGCCAAAAAAGAGCAAATAAAGAAAAGACCCACTTCCATAGTGTGAACGATGCATCAGCTGGAATTGATTCACCTGGAGTGAAAGAAAATCACAAACTAAATGTAAGTGGAATGAGGCCTTTGCCTCTGTTCTGGTTGCCTTCCAGTTTAATTTGGAGCAATTCTAAAATTCTGGGGTTTATGCATGCAAATGTTACTAGATTTTAGTATGAACTTTGATTAAAACTATGGACAAAAGAATCTTGTCATGACCACATAGTGAAATCATTCCAAAATTGAGATTAATTTTTACCAGTGTTTTAATCAATGCAAATAAACCACAGGGTAAACAATAAGGGGGAAAATGTTGTGCAGGATGATCATAGAATGAGCTAAACAAAAAACACAAGCCTATCATACCATACATATTCCACTAAAGTTTTATAATCAAGTATAAGTCACTAGGCAACCCAACATTTGGGAAGAAAATTCAGATAGAGAGCATTTTATCAGAATCCCTAAACTTATGTATTCCACCAAATTATTTTCTCTCTTTTTTCCTTTTTGGATATTATTTCTGTTTAAGACAAATGTTTACAACTGAATTCTCTCTGCAGTTTGTTAATAGGTAAATGTCTATCTGAACAGCTGTTTCTATCTGGCTGTAGAAGCTAAAATGGCTCGGTGGGAGCAGAGAGTTCGGGGCTTTGCTGACAGTGCAAAGCGTCATCTTCGAGCCAAGGAAGGGGAGGGGCAGCCAGATGCTGGGCACCCCAACCCCTTCCTGAGGACGTCAGCACATGACAAACACTCCAATGACATCCTTCCGTCACAGCGTCTGGACACGCTATGACGGAAGAGGTGCAGAAGAGGTGCACGCTGCCTCTTCCAGTACCCTTTCCGCGGCTTAAGGAAGGAACACTATTTTAGCACTCCTTCCAGGGCTGTCCAAGGAGTGGACTGGGGGCGAGGAGTGGGGCAGCCTCGGCCCCAATCCTTGGCTTCTTGGAGAAGTCCACAGCCACCTGTCTGTAAAGGCCCTTCATTGCTGATCTAAAAGCCTTTGTTCTTGCCCTGAATGTCTGCTGCCTTCTACTGGAGCTTTCCCACTCTTTCAGATGCTGAGAGTTATAGCTAAAATTTAGCTGCTTTCAATTATTTTTTACTCTTTCTGCCCATCTCTTCCTCTTTCTAGTGTTCTTTTTTTTTTTAAATCATATCGTTTTTTTATATATCATGCTCCTTCTCCTTTCCTCTTCTCCATGTTGGTGTATTCCTCATTCAATTATTTCAACATGTATAAAAATACTATTATAAAAATGAACTCTCTATGGCTATCACATTTTCATTGGCATCAGTTTTCTAATATCTCAGGTCATAGTTGTTTTGTTTTATTTTACACACGCGCACAGGTGTCTATGTAATCTAGCTCTATTCTGGTGTTCAGTGCATATAGGCAATGGTTACTCCTGTCCATTAGATACCAGTGTGGCCCTTAGGAACTTCATGATTCATTCTGAAGGGACACACATACATTTCCATATAATGGGCACACAGCGCTTTAGGGTCTGACATACTTGTCTTAAGGACTTTGGATGGAAGAATCTTTGGCTTACAATACTATTCTCTGTTGCCTCCTTTTTTGAGTAATTGATGACACTTTTATTGGTATTGCTTTATGCTTCTATTATAAAAGTGCTAATCTACATATTGCTTGCTTTTGTGATGCCATTGACTATACAGTCACCCATTTTTTGCAGACTTGGAATTTGTGTCCCTAATCAGTTTCTGGGTGGCAAATGGAGGCAGACAAAATGGGGCAGGCACCCATGGGTGTGTGCTACCATTCAAGCCAATGGAGCTTGAATATTGGCAATTTTCCATTTTTGAAGGGGGGGGGTCTGGAATAGATCCCCTGTGAAAACAGAGAAGCAACTGTATTGTAGTTTATCTTGTTGTTATAGAAAGACTATCTTTTAAACTAAATTCTTCATGTTTTTTATTTATTTTTGATTATGTATGATGTTAGCCACCTTAGCCTTAAAAAAAAAAGAAAAGGAAAGTTAGGAGTACACATCTTCTTAGAAATAAAAAGGTGTACATTATATGCCAATTCTGAAGGTCATGTACATGTAGAAATTATTACATGTAGGATTTGGTCTTAGTCCACTAGGCAGAGCTTGAATAGATTTTAAAGCATATAGTTGTTGAAAGTAAAATGTGTAACCACATATTGGAGTGGAAAAATGTGCAACCAAATGTCTAGGGTTCCAGCAGTTTCTGACATGAAAATGAAGACCCTGTCACTACAGTAAATGAAACCTCCTTAGAAGTGCATTCCATAAGCTGGGAGCCCATAAAACCTTTCCACCACCTCCTCCTGTGGGTTCCCCTCCTTAAGAAATGTATTTAAAATGACATTGTGATCAGTTTTGCATTGAAGTAGCAAATTCTTCAGATCTTCTGATCCCCATGTTGGAGTATAACCTGCTGAATTATGCCTAGAAATGAAGCAGTAAAATTTAATTAAGTTATGGGTTAGGCAACTGTATTAAGGCCACAGTGCAGCTGCTATCCTAATCGGGAAATAAAGAGACAGGATACAAGAGCTGGGTTGTAACAGTCACTTTATTAACCTATTTAGCTGTTTCTTTCTTAATAGCTGCAACAAAGGGTGAAGCAACCTGGGATGGGAGTAGCCAAGGTAGGTGGTCTTCCTCCATACCACCTCCACACTTTCCCTTGGGCAAAACACCTGAGCCTTGAGGTTAAACTAATCCTGGGATGCTCCCTGGTTGGCCCACACCTGAAAAGCCAACTCAGGATTGGCTCACTTAACTCACAGGACTTAAGTAAGGGTTTAAGTGAGCCCTGGTGGTGCAGTGGTTAAATGTTGGTACTGCAACCACAAGGTTGTGAGTTTGATCCCAAGGACTCCAAGGTCCACTAGCCTTCCATCCTTTCTCAGGTTAGTAAAATGAGTAACCACATTGTTGGGGGAAATGAGTTTTCAGATGTAAACCACTTGGGGATTGCTAAGTGCACTGATAACCAGTATAGAAATGTATATACTATTGCTATTTAAGTCTCAGGCCAGCCCCAATGAAGGTCTCTTTCCTGATCCCTTTAGTCACATGACACTAAGAGGCTGTTCAGAGATCTATCCTTCACCCAAATGAGGAAACCATAGGTGTTCATCCAAAATTTATATCTCCCCCCATAAAAATCTGGTGGTGACCACTTATTTATGAGGCCACCCAAGCCAGTTTCCCAAGTCCCCAAACAACAGTGTGGGAAAGAAACACACACACACACACACACACACACACAGAGAGAGAGAGAAAGGTGATAAAATGCCTACCCAGCCCTGAAGTGATCAGATAACTTACACTGATGAAGAGGCAGGAGGGTGGGCCAGCAATCAGGAGCAAAAAGGCCAAAGTGAGGGGTGGTAAATATCCTTGCACTGCCCTCATATCGCCACATCATGGCACGTGCACCATGTCATCATGTCTGGCCCCCTTTCTCCACCCAGCAGCAAAATGTAGCCCATCTCAACCTCCCAAACCATACAGAACCCTACAACCACTCCTCACAAATGCCACAGGGCTGCAGGCAGCTCAGAGGATGCAAGTTTTCCACCCAGTCTCCCATGGATCATACATACTTAGTGTGCCAGAACACCCCTCCTTCTGTCCTCCAATATATCACCTCCAGTTGCCATTTTCAAAGGGTAACTGACAGAAGGAAACAGGCATTTGTGAGGGGGGTTTGTAGGGTTCTGTATGGTTTGGGAGGTTTGGAAGGGCTACTTTGCACATTTGTCTGCATTCTGAGCACTTTGGGTCCCATATGTAAGTAGAAGGTACTTGAAAATTGTGACTTTTAAAATTTGAGTAGTGTTTCAGTGGGCTTTAGTGAGATGGCAGGGAGTTACCAAAAACATACTTTCAATTTCTCCTTTCTGCTTTAAATGACCATCTTGGTGACTAAGGATATTCTTATACAAAAAGCAGGCCTAAAATGATATTGAAATGGCCCTTGATATTTTTTTTTAAAAAAAGATGATTAATTGAATATATAAACATTTTGAATTACAGTGTCTGTGCTTCATTCAAGGCAAGTAGTTCAGAAGTAGGAATCTAAATCTCCATTAATTTCATTTCTTGAAGGAAGCAATGACTCATTTTATCAATTTTCTTTCTCCACTAGCGCGGGGGGGGGGGGGGGGAGTATATGAACTGATATAATGGGTGCAGTTTTGTACAAAAATCTGTACCTTTACCACAAAGCTACAGATTTTATAGAGCATTGAAAAACTCCATGCTTTATGCAAGAAGCTATGTTTTCTTTGTGAAGCTTATTCTGTTTTGCACACAACAGGGATGAATAAAATGATCTGAAGATATTTGAGAGTATGTAGGTTGTGTTTCCAATCTATGAAACTCTTCATAGCTTCCCAGATGTCACCTTTTAATTTGTTCCCTACACACTATAAAATTATCTCTTGTCTTATCTGTCCTTCCATATATGGGAAAGCAGTAAAACACTAATAATGGCTTGCAGAGACAATAAAGAGGCTTTAAATCCTTTAAACAAATGGGTACAATCTAATTTTCTCATCTGTTCATTGGTATTATAGCTCTCTTCTATCAACCGTATTCTGTTGAACTTGTGGACTCTCAGAGTCACAACTAGGCTCTAAAGAGTGGAGATAACTTTTATTTGTTATGGATAATAAAACTGGAATCTCTCCTGACTCTGACAATGCTGTGGATCCAGTCAGGCAGAACACATATCAAAATAGCATCTGGAGGATTGACAAATATAAAACACAAAAAAATTATACTGCAAAGAAATGAAATTAGAAAATGAGGATCTAGTGGTGAAAAGGAAAACAAAATTTGTCTAAAATTTAGTACCAGTCCCTTTCTCATAGTAATAGCAAAATAAATACATATAGGTATTTAATTTAAAAATATATAAAATACAAGAAGCAATATACTAATATTATAAATGGAAGAAGTTAGATGAACAACAAGATGCTTCAGTGTGACATATTCCTGTTTGAGAGATGTCATTCCCCATTTCACCTAGGGCACTTTCACTGCCCCTAGTTATAACACTATGATTCCACTTGAACTGACATGGCTCAATTCTATGGAATTTTGAGATTTGCAGCTGAAAGAAGAGTACTTAAAATTCTCAGCCAGTGATTTCTAGCACCTCACCAGACTACAAACATGAGGATTACATGACAGTTAAAGTAGGGTCATAGTGGAAGACAGGGAGTTTTGGAGATGTCTCCTCCATAGGGTCACCATGGGGTCAAGATTCACTCAAGGGTGGTTAACAACAACAGTAACAACAACAGCATGCTATTATTGTGTAGTGTGAAAGGGCCATTGGTTTTCCATTTTCTTCCCCTCTTCAGAGAGTTGGTTGGAGCTGCAAGGGCCATCTTGTCCATTTCCCTGTTATGCAGGAATATACAGATACAACACTCCTAAAAGATGCCAATCAATCCTCAAATGAAAGACCTTCAGAAAAGGAGAGTCCACCACCATCCAAAGCACTCTATTCCAATGTTGAACAGTTCTTACAGTAAAGAACTTGTTCTCATGCTTTGGTTGACTCCCTTTTCTTGGAGTTTGAAGCCATTGGTTTGTGCTCTAGTGTCTGGAGCAGCAGGAAAAAAAAAACTCCCTCCATTTTCTACATGACATGCCTCAGATATTTAAAGATGGCTATCATATCACCTCTCAAACTTCTCCAGGCTAAACTCCATATTGAGCATGATCATGTTTCATTTTATTATTTGGGGGATTTTCTACCCCTGCTTGTCTCTGGGTTCCCCCTCCTCCCCATTAAAGAATTTTTCTGCTCTTTGTGCTCCAAAGGAAACACCTTGAGAGCCTTCTTTCACACTCATTGGTGCATCCCACATGTGTGTAGATGGTATCACTTTGGCACTAAAAGGAGAAGTGCTTGGTGAAGTGGGACTGACATTAGTATATGATTTAAATGAATAGAAAGACACCCCCTGACAAGTTGGGAGGGGTTTCTTGTTCTGCTGCCCAAATAAGGACATGAGAAATCTGGTTGGTCAAGGTGCGCAGGGGAATGGGAACACCTGCGTGCCTCGTCCAATCGGGTTGTTTGGTTACTACTCCAAGTCTCGCTCTGCTACTGGTCTCATGAGACTTGGGACGAGAGTTTGTTCTTTATAGCTCTGTGCTGCCATGTGGAGGCAGCCATTTTCAAGCTTAAACTGAGCAAGTAACATCACTCTGCTCTCGGCTCTGGCTTTGCTTGGCTTTCGGCCTAGCACATTCCTTAGTTTGGCTAATTTGGGCTTCTGCCTATTTTATTCTCGCGGGCTTAGGTATCATTCCTTGAGCAGCTTGTGGGGCAAGTGAGGCCTTCGGGGTGGTCCTCTGGGGCCTATTGCACTTCCGCATCCCCAGTTCTCAGGGGTATACATCTGAGGAGGGCCCTGAAGGAGACATCTTTTACCGGGTGTGTGGACCCGGTGCTGGATTTAAGGCCCAGAGATGCCCCAGTAACCGCGGTTTGGTAAGGTCAGGACCTCATCACTGGTTTGGGAAGGTTGGTTACACTTCTCCCCAGTGGCGAGTGTGTGTTGAAGACGGCAGTCTTCGGGTGAGGGCTCTGTATAGGACCCTCAGTGGACACCTTTCCTCTTGGTGGTTGCCAGTGATGCTTCCTGGCTGTTTGTGTCTCTTCTGAGACTTGGGAAAGAGCAGCCTGTGGGCCTGGTGATAAGAAGATGTCAGTCTTTGGGTGAGGGCTGCGCTAAGACCCTCGGTGGACACCTTTCCCCTTGGTGGTTGCCAGTGATGCTCCCTGGCTGTTTGCGTCTCTTGTGAGACTTGGGAAAGGGCGGCCTGCAGGCCTGGTGGCAATCATCCACAGTTGGGTGATTTGGTTTGGGCCTGTCTTCCATTCACTGAGGTTAAGATGCCACATAGTAAAGCCCAATCCTAGAGGTGTGCGGTTTCTGCTGTGCTTAGCTCGGGTTGCTCTGCTTCAAAGAGGCCTTCCCAGTCTAACAGCAGAAATGATGAGATTCCTCCCCAGTTGGCACAACTGGGCAAAAACTGTTCAGGCTTGTGTGGCCCTTTGCAATTCAACTTGCACAGAAGGAACTACAGGCTACAGCCACCAGCTCAATCGCCAGCCTTTCGGGCACCAGTAACACCAGTGTCGCTTCCTCTAGTGGCATCTGTGTTGGAAATTGATGTTGATGAAGTGTTGTAAACAGTCCTTTAAAATCAAACTCCAAAAACTGGAACTTCCATTAAGCTTCTTTTATTGTAAAACAGCAAAAGCAAAGACTAAGTAAAATAATAAGAATAAGAATAGCTTCACTTTAGCCAGAAGGCTA
>CM034706.1:59427783-59457555 GCA_020142125.1 Phrynosoma platyrhinos | reverse complement strand
TTTTTTTTTTTTTTTTTTTTTACAATGTGATTCAGGCCTGTCATTCACACTTACTGAACACAGATCTGAATCAAGTTTTTTTCTTTTAGAAAAAAACCACTAGAAAACTATTCCTCAAAAAGTGCAGGTTTTTTTGTTTTTGTTGCAGTTCAAAGTGACTCTGAACAATTGTAGGGCCTTTGCAGACTGCCAGAAATAGTGCACATTAAATTGAGGCACTGCCCTGGCTTAGTGCTAGGGAGTCATAGGAATTGTATTTTTTTTCTGAGACATTGCTTCTGAAGCCACTCAAAGTGAGAATGAGGCACACATACAGTGATTAGCAATTTGCTGTAAATCGTAGTGGGAGTGCGCCCTTAGCCTCATATTCACCCCATTCAGTCATGAACTTTTGTGTTCATCTGACCCCTCTACCTAACTGCGTCACATTAAAGAGGTTACTTTACCATGATATAGAGCACAGCTGATTCTGGTAGAAAAGAATTGGAGAATAGCTATTGTTGTTTGCACATCCCTCGAAAATGATTGGGATAGAATTATGGGAAGAGAGTAGGAAGTATAATTTCTCTCCTTTCATCATTTCCTCTAATATATCTGCCCTCCTCCACCTCCTCTACCCTTTATCCCCTCCCCACTACAAGGATAGCATGTTAATACAAAAGTCTGTTACTAGAAGTTTCAGGTTTGTATCAGGAAAGTTATGCAGCATCAGCTTCCAAGCACCACAGTTCACTTTGTTGTTCAACATGGCTGCTTTAAAGAAAAAAATTCAAAAGACAGGACATCCCAGAGAACCAGTACAGTATAATGGTTTGAATGCTGGACTAGGACTCTGGAGACCAGGTTTGATTCCCCACTCAGCCATGAAAATTGCACTGGATGACCTTCAGCCAATCACATTCTTTTAGGCTCAGAGGAAGGTAATGACAAACCTCTTCTGATCAAATCTTGTCAAGAAAACCCCATGACAGGTTCACCACAAGTCATAAATGACTTAGGGGGGTTGCAGACTGCCAGAAATAGTGCACATTGAGTCCACTTTTAGGGTTAGGGTTAGTGCTAGGGAATCATGGGAACTGTTTTTTTTCTGAGACATTGAGCCTTCTCTGTCAGAGAGCTCTGGTGCCACAATAAAATACAGTTCCCATGATTCCCTAACTCTAACCCTAAAAGTGGACTCAATTTGCACTATTTCTGGCAGTCTGCAACCCCCCAAAGGGCCTCGGCAGATGGCTAATTGAGCCGTCTCCAAGGCAGGGAAGAGGAGGGGCAGCGGCACGCTTGGCACCCCTTCCTCCTCCCAAGGTTGCCCTCGGAGCCGCCGGCCCTCCGCACAGCTGGCGCTCCGGGGGCAACCTCCTGCCGCAGCGTCCACAGGAACGAGGCGTGGGGCTGCCTCGGTCCTGCGGCGCACCTTCCCAGGGCAGCGCAGAGCTGCCAGTCTGCTTCCCCCCTTAGAGGCATACTGGAATAACAACGAGAACAGAAATGTATAACATATATCTGAAGAGAGAAAATAAAAGTATGGGTTCTGCGTGTGAAAATTTGCATTGATGTATGAGGTATGTTTTAACCAAATTATTTTAAAAAGCCAGTTCTCATAGACTGAGGGCCTCTGCAGACCAGCCCAAAGGGCCAGCCTAGAGGCACAGTTGAGGCAGGGCAGCCGCATGCCAGCCACCTCACCCCCATGCTGACATCAGGCCTAATCAGACTGGCAGAAATAGTGCACATTAAATTGAGGCACTGCCCTGGCTCAGTGCTAGGGAGTCATGGGAATTGTATTTTTTTCTAAGACATTGAGCCTTCTCTGTCAGAGAGCTCTGGTGCCACAATAAATTACAGTTCCCATGATTCCCTGGCATCGAGCCAGGGCAGTGCCTCAATTTAATGTGCACTATTTCTGCCAGTCTGCTTAGGTCCATCGTCCTGATGCCACACGCCATTACGGACAGTGTGCAGCAACAGGATGCCCTTCTGGCCCAGAGTTCTGATGTGCTGCACCAGAAAGGGCAAGGAAGAGCCATACACCAGCTCTTAGGGTGGCCTTTTGCTGTCCCTAAAAGAAGCAGCATTTTGCTGCTCTTTTCAGGGTGGCAAAAGAGAGGATTGGTGCTACGGCATGGGGTAGCCACAGCCCCGATCTGTCACTTCCCGGAGTGGCCCAGAGCTGCCTGTCTGCACCCCCCCCCCGAGTCTTGGAGCAAGACTCTGGAAGTCTAGGGTTTAAATCTCCATTCAGCTGTGGAAGCCCACTAGATGATTTTGGGCAAGTCATACTCACTCCACCTAAGAGGAATGCAATGGCAAAACTGCTCTAAATAAATTTTGCCAAGAGAACTCTAGGATAGGGTTCTCATAAATTAAAGTCAACTTGAAAACACATAATAACAATATTAGCAAGCTTCCAATGTGCACAGCCTGATCATTGTGTTTGCTTTTGCCTTCTTTCTTTATTAAAATAGCTGTACAGTCACCCCTCTAGTCTCACAGACTTGAAGTCCATGGTTTTGCATATTCATGGAGGAGCAACCGTTGAAATCAATGGGGTGTGCCTTCACGGGTGTGCTCCTGCATGCACTCACAGAGTGTGCCCCATTGGGGTTTGAATGTTGGCAAGTCTCCATTTTCTTAGTGGGTGGTGGTGGTGGTTTCAGAACAGATCCCCCACAAAAACAGAGGGCCAACTATATAAATCAAGCCAGTATGATGTAGTGGTCTGAGGGTTGGAAGAGGACTCTGAGAAACCAGGGATCAAATACATAACTCAGCCATGGAAACTCACTGGGTGACCTAGGGCAAGTCACACTCTCTCAGCAATTGGAAACCTCTTGTGAATAAAGTTTGCTCGAAAATCCTAGGAGAGGGTCACCATAAACCGGGGATGACTTGAAGTCACATAACCAGGACAAAGAGGAATGTCTAACTCCGTGTTGGCTTGGGACAAATGTTCTTTCCTTTTTTTCTGTTATCTCTGTTTGTAAACATAAATCATTTTCTTTTGGATGGGAAGTGCTAGTGTTCATTGGTATAGCTGTCATACTCTCAGTTTCTGACTAGGGAGATTCATCTTCACATATTCATTGTGCTATCAAGTGCACTGGATGAGCTTGGGAAGTCATTTTCTTTCAGTCTAACCTACCTCACAGAGTTGTTAAGAGAATAAAATAGAATGATACATGTCACTTTAGCTCTTTAGAGAAATTGGGGGACATAAATGGAATAACATGATGATGATGATGATGATGACATTGATGATGATGATGATGATTGAGGCAGCAGCTCATGATGTGCTTCTACTTTCTCTCAATTGGAGAAGATATTTAGCAATATGAATCAGTACTCCAAGCCAACATTTATTTTCATCCAACTTAATTCCTCTGTATTTTCATCCAGATAATTCTGTTCTGCCTCGTGGTTGCCATTCTTTTCTGCATCCTTTTCCTTTTTCATTGTTGTTTTTCTCCTGTTTTCTGCTTTCTTCCTTCCATCTCAGTTTTCATTTTCTTAATATGTCTCAATTCTCTTTTATTACCAAGATTTTCTCTAAAGCACTGTTATTGTTAGTACTCTATTATTAAAATATTAAATTATTGTGACCATTAAAATGCAGACACATGGATAAAGCTTCTCTCCAAATCCCCATGCATTTCTCTCTGTCATTCCCTTCACTGAGAATAGCAGCTGAAGTACAAAAATCTTTGTAAAGGCATTTATCAAGGCAGCTGAGGCATAATTTCATCAGCTCTCTCTTCTCCCTCATGCAATAACAGTATGGCTTCTGTGCTCACTTAGCACTGGCACATTGACAAAATAATGAAAAAGGATATAGCTAGATTTTGTTTCACCTTTTTTATACCAAGCTGAAGCTCTGTGATGTGGACCTGCTGTATAAGTAATTTGGTCTGAAATTGTAGGATCAGAGGACAGTCAATTAGCTTTGGGAACTTGCCATTCTATCTGATGCTGTGGAATGAATTGTTAAATTATATCTATTATATCTTTGGTCCTTGACATGAAAATAGTCCTAATGGTTCACATCAAGCTAATTAGAGGAGTGTACTAAGGCACTAAATATTAAAAGATACTAATTTTCTCACACTGATAAACTGGGTTATGTCTGGAGTTTGCAATTATGAAGCTCTGGCATTCATCTGCTGACAGGACTGGAATTTGGTTATGTACACAACTGTGTAAATTAACATTCCAACATTTCAAAGCCTGGCTCTTAGACTGAATCTCATTTCAGAATAGGCAAGCTGGCTACATTTTTATTTGGGTATATCTTCCTTTCTTCTTTCTTGGTTCTTCTTGACAATTATCTTTTGGCAGAGCACCCAGGCCCAGAGATGTTTGGTTAAGAGCAGTAAAAAGGGTGCTATTTCAAAAATAACACCCCTACCCCCTAGAAGAAAAAGATAAAATATTTCTTCCAAGCATTATTGACAGTAGGAATGATGGTGAGACGATAGTATTTTCCAGGGCAACCTCCTACTTGTGAGTGAGAACCAGCCTGAACTGAATAACTACAATCATGCAAGTGAAATTGTTATGTGTCTGCTTCCAAAGGAGGTAAAAGAAAACAGAGGTTATTATAGGTATATACTGTAATCCAGTTATTACATTTGAGGGCAGGTAGCAACTTCCACAACCCACAGAGTAGGGGTTTGTTTAAACATAACATGCAGCAAATCCACAATGTGCACATTACCATTTGAAAAAAAGATTTATTGGGATCACCATAGAAGATCTTAGCAAGGTTGCACTATGTTGTCTTTATAATTTCATTGACGTGTCACATTCTGAACTGAAATCAGAACTGAAGCTAGAACTGAAGGGTATATTTTATCTGAATAGAGTGAGTAGTTAAAGGACTCAGCTGTGGAAACATTTTGGAAAGACGATAAGGGAAGCCAAAAAGCTGAAACAGCATCCATGGGGATAAAAAAATAAATACTGAAAACCATCTGCATGGCTAGAGAAGTGTTCCTCATTTGTTGTTCTAAACAAAATAAAACCAGTGGTCCCAGTTCACAGTAGAAAGGCGGAAGCACTAAAACTTATCCATGGTTAGTTTGTGTTCAACTCTAGCTCAGCCCAGATTTAACTCTGTCTGCTTTACCCCATTTCTCTGCTTCACTAAGAACTAGAGATTTTGAGAATATATGCATGAAATCTTGGAAAAAGGATCAGGGAATAATCTAAGCAGGCACTACTGGCCTAAAAGGTCAGTCTGAGGGTGGAGCTGGGGCGGGGCAGCCACATGCCAGCCTCCCTGACTCCACCCCAACCCCAACCCCAACCTGATTCCGCACGCCCATTCGCATGGCACACAGCATCAGGACACCCTTTTGGCACAGCATGCACACACGTTGAATCAAAAGGACACTAAAAAGCCACTGCCAGGGCTGAAAGGGCGGCCTTTTGCTGCCCCCAAAAGAAGTGTCATTTTGACACTCTTTTCAGGGTGGCAAAAAGGAGGACCAGGGCCACAGCATGCGGTTACCGCAGCCTCAATCTGCCACTCTCAGGGCAGCTCTGTGTCAACCCTTCTTGGCCGTGTGCATCGGCCCTAAATGACATGATCAGAATCTGGTCAACTCCCAATGAAATGGGCCCTTAGCCCAGTACCCTTAGCTCTTTTCTTTTAACCTGGGTTACCTATTGATAGTATTAAACTTTAAATAAGAAATTTATCAGCAAGTGTATTGCTAAATAGAAATCACATTGATAATTGTACAGAATAGAATTAAATCAAATAAACTCCCCATTTCCTCAACAGGATACCAATTGTTGTTTTGCTACTCCTGTTTTTGCTTCTATTATGTAAAAATAGAGAAGATTGTGAATGGTGTCATCGACTTTCATACCTGTACTTATGGAATGTAAAAGTAAAGGTATTACCCGTTGACAAGGTTGTCAAGTTGCACCGGCACAAAGGACTCCGTACGCCTTTTCCTTGGGTAAAAACTGGCCATAACTTTATTTCTGTACAGGGTCTCAAACAGGTTTATGTAAACAATCTTTACAAATTACCAGTATTTATTCTTGACACATGTGTCCATATAGATAACTGAAACTTTATCTATATGGACACATGTGTCAAGATCTATCACGACATGCGTCAAGAACATCTGTTTTAAATCAAATGTACATCAATAATTATCTTTCCCCCCCAATCGAAAGTGATGTCATAAGTGATCTTATGACACTATCAAGTTATGACATCATCAAGTTGTTTGATGATGTCATATAAAATTTGGTTAACCTAATGATGTAAACCCATCATCAAATTTAATTAACCCAATTTATAATTTCCAATTAACTGAATTATCCCCCGGGGGGGGGGGGTCCCTGCCCACCCAAAGATTAGAATACAAGAAATGATGTTAAGCAACCTAGACCCTGACCTCAGGTTGTGACAAAGAAAGCCAAGTATTGTAACACAAGAATAAATCACTTTAACAAACAATTCAGAAATGCTGGCATATAGACCCACACTATTATTATTATTATTATTATTATTATTATTATTATTATTATTATTATTTTCAGGGAGGGCGAAAAACCCCATTTATGCAATTCTGGGAAAATTCCCTCCCGGCCCCAGCCAAAGCCTGAGAGTAAATAATATGAACAGCTATTAATTAAAGGAGGGTGGGTTGGGTTGCCCAACTGCAGGAAACAAAATGGCTGCCACCATGTGGTGCCTGAAGGCTAAATAGCCCCAAAATCTTGTGGATAATCTCGTGAGACCTAAAGTCTCGTGAGATTACCCGGCATGTCATGGATCCCATGGGATCCACACCTGATTGGCTG
The DNA here is from genome assembly GCA_020142125.1 of Phrynosoma platyrhinos. Taxonomy (NCBI): domain Eukaryota; kingdom Metazoa; phylum Chordata; class Lepidosauria; order Squamata; family Phrynosomatidae; genus Phrynosoma; species Phrynosoma platyrhinos. Next base: position 59,450,736 of record CM034706.1, on the reverse strand, counting down.
GGCAGCCCAGAAAGGGCAGGACTTCCTGCCTGCCCAGCCAATTGGTTGTTGGCTTATTTTAGAGGCTGGCGCAACAGAGGACCCCTCCCAACCCATCGAGGGGGGGGTCTTTGCACCGGCACAAAGGACTTTGTATGCCTTTTCCTTGGGTAAAAACTGGCCACAACTTTATTTCTGTACTGGGTCTCAACCAGGTTTAAGTAAACAATCTTTACAAATTACCAGAATTTATTCTTGACACATGTGTCCGTGTATATAACTAAAACTGTTACCAAAGTAAACCAGATTTATCATGACATGTGTCAAGAACATCTGTTTTAAATCAAATGCACATCAATAATTATCTCTTCCCTCCAACCAAAAGTGACATCATAAGTGATCTTATGACACTATCAAGTTATGACATCATCAAGTTATTTGATGACATTATATAAAATTTGGTTAACCTAATGACATATACACATCATCGAATTTAATTTACCCAATTTGTAATTTCCAATTAACTGAATTATCCCCCCCAGGGGGGAGGTTCCTGCCCACCACAGGAGAGGGCCAGCCTAGCTTGGCATCCCCTCCCCCCCATAACTACTCATTCAATGTGGGAAGCGATGGATGCCAAGTATACATCAGATCCCTTGGGAGAGAGATAAACTCAATCCCCCCTCTACAGATGTGGCATGGAGACCTGAATTCCATCGTGTTCAACAACGAAAACTCCCATTCCCCCAACTTCTTGGCTGAAGTTTTGTTCAGCCAGTGTCGAGCTCCGTTGATGGCTGCATCCTTCCAAGCACCGGACCAACTACGCCAAGGCAAATATTTTGTCCACATAAAAACAGTATTTGGAAGTCTTCGCCTAACATCCTGCATGTCTTTGACAATTCTTTTTGCTAACTGCAAAGAAGGATGCTTTACTAAATCATTTTCTCCCAGATGGATTAGAAGGATCCTGGGATGTGGAAAACAAACAGTTCAATAATTCATGGGAGAAGGGCTCCCCAAAGCATGCCTCTACATCCAAACCACCACAAAGTACTGACGTCCTTCAGTCCCATATTCAAATCTCGTCAATGTTTAAGGATGTGTTGCTCGACCCAAAATACTAGGCTGTGACCAAGGATCCATATTTGACCCTGATCCAAACCTGCTTAATAGAATAACAAACAACTGTAAGTGCTTAAAACTGATATCAGATATCCCACTAAGTGCAAACATAAGACGTAAAAGCCCTAGATTGCCAGCAGCCAATTTGGTAGATTGCAGCATTGCTTAAACCATGGGCTGCTGCATCAGTTGCTGCCCTGATCTGAAAAGAATGGGAAGAAAGTTGCACTGCTGACAAACCAGCATGCCTCAAAGCCTCCTGCAGTACAACACAAAATTGAAACTGCATCAATGGAAGGCCAGAGACATGCAAAAACAAATAGCCAGATACGCTTGGCCGGATTCTGAGGTAATCAGACATTGCCAAGACAGGGCAAATGTGACCCTCAGGTGCCCTAGACAAAACTACAGATTGACCTTTGCCCAATTGATCAGTTTTTGACCACCTAATGGACAGCTGAATTCCATGTTCAGAAATAAGGATATTTGCAAAGGAAATTGCCCTACCAGATTTGTCAGAACAGGAACTGGGGACAATTTCACTGATTCTCATGGCAGCAAAAAAGGCCAATGAAAATGTCACTCAAAACAAAATTGCCTCTTTGGGCGATAAAAACATTGACGGAAGGGATTGTCAAATCTTAACCAGAATTGGACCTGTTATTGGCAAACGGTTATCACGTACTACGGGGGACTCCCTAGACCATCCCTCCAAAGCCCTGCAAACCCTAAAATAAACAGTAGGGTCAGTGACACCTCCCACTCTAGAATAAAATGCCAGTGCTGCCAACCTTCCCTAATGGTAACTGGGTAGAAACCAGACTGCCTAAGGTTAACTGCAAAACGGAGAACAACCTCCACCTTCAGGGGCCAAACCTCCACCTCCCAACATCTGAAAAGAAACATCTAAAGGCTCGCATTGCCAGCTGATACAGCTTACATGTCAAAGGGGCAATGGACTGGAGAATCGCCCTGTCGATTTCTACTCTCCAAGGCTGCAAAGGTGTGCTGGTACTTCCAGTGGTTGCGCTGTTGCCTCGGGAGCCAATTTACAGAACCTGGAAAACTGAAAACATGAAAGGGCATCCACTAAAGGATTTAGTAAACTAGGGACATGGTGAGCTTGGAATAAGACATTAAACTTCAAACATTGTGCCACCATATTCCTAACCAGTGGCATCACGCTAGTTGATTTGGAGATCTGGGAGTTCACCACATGAACAACAGCTTGGCTATTACACCAGAACCACAGTTTTATTTGCGAATTGATCTGTCCACAAATGAACTGCCACCACAATGGGGAAGAGTTCCAAAAAAGTGAGGTCCCAGGTCCGCCCTCTATCAACCCAAGATTGAGGCCAACCCTCAGCTGCCCACTGACCTTTCCAATAAACCCCAAAACCATGAGCACCAAAAGCGTTGGAGTTTACCTGAAAGTCCACCCTCAGCTATGTAATAAAATTAAATTAAAAAAAGAAAGTCCGCCCTTAGTAGCATTTTAGATCTCCAGAATGAAATACCATTAAATTGATCCAAGAATGGCTCCCAAATCTTCAAATCCTCCCATATCCCAGTAGTGATTCTAATGTGGTGATGCAGGGCCATCACTCCCCTTGTGGCATTATATAAATGCGCATAAAATGCCCATCCCGGCACTTTAACTTTACAAGCAAAGTTTAACAAACCTGTGAGGGATTGAAATTCATGTAGTGTGGCCTTAGTTTTACCTTTCATCATCCTCACCTGAAGCCTCATAGACATGAGTTTGTCAGCTGGGAGACGAGATAAACCAGCGACAGTGTCCAATTTGATTCTGAGGAAAGTAAGATGGGTGTCTGGGCCCTCCATCTTTTCCTCAGCCAAAGGTACCCCCATTTCAGCCATTAGGACCTGAAATGCTGATAGTGTATCCACACACCTAGTGGTCCCAAGAGCCCCAGCAAACAATAAGTCATCAAGATAATGGGTAATTGCATGATTACCTGACCTCTTGGCTGCACACCAGTGCAAAAGGTGTTGAATATCTCAAAAGCTGAGCAGGAAATGGAACACCCCATTGGCATAGCTTTATCAAAATAATACATCCCTTCAAACTGAAAACCCAACAAATCAAAATCATCTGGATGTACAGGGAGTAGCCTGAAGGCAGATTTTATGTCACATTTTGCCAATAAGGCTCCCTTATCTAAAGCCCTGACAATTTGCACCGCTGAATCGAATGAAGCATATTTTACCAATGCTAAGTGAGGATCAATAGCATCATTCACCAATTCACCTTTGGGGTATGATAAGTTGTGGATTAACCGATATTCCCCTGGTGCCTTCTTAGGCATGACACCCAGAGGTGACAATTGCAAAGTTGGCATTGGAAGGTGTTCATGGGGGCCTGAAATCCTTCCTGCTGCTAGTTCTTTGGCCAGCTTATCCCTCACAATCCCTGGCAAATCCCTCACCAAACGTGCATTAGGTACCTAGTGGTGAACCCTGGGACCACAATAAGGAATACGAAAACCCTGTGAAAAACCATTGAATAAATACTGTGCGGAGTCCCCGTTAGGATAAATCCACAACCATGCAACCAACACTTTAAACTTAATTGGAGTTGGTGCCTTTTCGTCTATTGGGGATGGCTGTGAGGGGGCCCCAGCCCCAGATTTCTTAACTCTAAAACAGGATGAGCCAGGGTGGTTGCCACTGCAGGTGTTACATTTATGGTCAAACGTGCAGGGCTACCTCTTCAACTTACCTGCATTGAAGTCCCAGCACAGTCTGGTTTGTTTTCTCTCCCCTGTGCTAGGCCTTGCATACTGCCCTCTTGGCTGTGTAACTATAGGCACGTACCCATTGTTACACCGGCTTGAAGGGGAGGCCCCCACTATAACATCTGCCCAAAGCTCAGACTGCACATGCTGCCAAGGCAAAGAGCAGTTTAAGGCAGCCCTCATCCTGAACTTTTCATCATATTGGAGCAAAGCAGACCTTCTTGAATTAAAGTGGCAATTAGTGCATGCCTTGATCATTATCTCCTTATATTTGGAGAAATCAGGAGACCTAGAGGGTTCTCTTTCTTCAATAACTCCCCTATATATAGTAAAGCCCATTATCCAGTTTACGAAATTTCTTTCACGCTTAGGGCATTTGTGAGCCGGAAATTCCTTCGGAAGGCTAAACACAACACCATCCTTTACCATGATCCTCGGCTCAGGATCATGAAACGTAAGGCAAAATAAATCAATATATGTCCCTTTCCACATTCTCTCCTTAGTAGTAAGGGGAAGGTGTGATCCGAGAGGAGTGGACATTCCAGCGTAAGGGTTGCACTCAAATGCTCTGTCCGTCCCAGCCAAACCCAAAGCTCCTATGGACGCCACTCCCCTTTTGTCGCCTACCATAGAAGCCGAAGTCTGCTCAGACTGCACCCTCAAGTTAGAAACCTGAGGAAGCCCAGGAGTTGTCGAGGGTGCCCCCACCAATGAAGAGATGGGGCGTTCAGTGCCAGAGCTCTGCCCAGCTACCTGGAGCCTATACTGAGGTAGGCCATGAAGCCAACAAGTTAGAAGCATAAGACAAACCTGAGCTCGACGTTGGTGTGAAGCATCACCAGATGCTTGCAGAGGTCCCACCACGTGTGACGCATTAGCAGCTCGGGTGTCATATTCTAGCATAGAAACACTTGCTAGACCTCTGCTGGAAGGCTCAGAAGTTTCAGGAGTCAGCCCACTGTCTTGACCTGAAACAACCACCTTTTGTACAAAGTTATACAAATCCACCAAAGTGGGCTGTTCTGACACAGGGGCAGCTGCACCCTGTTGTCCCCCTCCAGGAATTTTCTTTAAAAGCTCCATTACATCAACTACATTTGGATGCCCAACCTCCATAGCTGAGGTAGTAAGGGGGCCATGTGCCATGTCAACCAAAGGTGTAATAGGTACAAATGCCAATTGCGCCTGAGTAGGCTGCACTCCTGTACTTTGTTCCTCAATTGAGACAGTGCTGGCCCAAGTTGGCACCCTGGACCCCCCTGTGAGCTAATTCCTCACAGACTGCTACACAGGCCTGCATGGTCTGGCTCAGCTGCGCTAAGTGCGCTGCAATTTCATCATCCCTACTCGGATGGAAGCCATCTTGGGCACTGACTGGCTAGTACTAGGGCCAGCAGAGGCAGCACACCATTTGGACTGGGCCTTACTGTGAGGCATCGTTACCAATAGGGCAGCATTGACAATTTAAACTGATTTGATTGGGATATAGTGTTCCTATTAAAGGCTATACCCATAAGTAAGGCAATCAGGAAACAGAGACTAGGACCTGAAACAATGGATGTAAGCTCCAGGAAAAGAGATTCCACCTCAACATTAGGGGGAACTTCCTGATAGTAAGGGCGGTTCGACAGTTGAACACACTCCCTTGGAGAGTAGTGGAGTCTCCTTCCTTGGAGGTCTTTAAGCAGAGGCTGGATGGCCATCTGTTGGGGATGCTTTGATTGGAAGTTCCTGCATGGCAGGGGGTTGGACTAGATGGCCTTTGTGGTCTCTTCCAACTCCATGATTCTATGATTCTATGAATATGGGCCAATTAAAGTAATGAAGCATCTTTGTGTTAATTGCAGCTGGCCTAACAAGAATGGAAGCCTTTAATGGCTCAAGGTTGAAGTGTCCCTGAAAGGGAATAAACCCCTCAGGCAGCAACCAATTAAACGCTTAATGATAGATTTTATGAGCCCACACCAAACAGAACCTCCTCTCCCAAAGGGGGAGTGTAAATAAAGCCCCCAACAAGAGCAATTTAGTTCAATGGCACGTGCCCCTTAAAGAATTACTACCTGCACCATAAGGTAGCACACCAGGCCACAGGGGCCTCACCCAGTCCCTAACAGGGACACCAATAACCCAGGCCAGAACCACTGACGCAGGGGAAAAGAGCTGACCTGTGTCGCCCCAGCACACGCTGAGGCCGAGGCCCAAATCTCACTAAATGTGAAGGGCACATCTCCCCGCATCCTTCCTGGTCTGTACTCCGGGTCCCCTTGCCCACCCTAGGGCCTCGCTCAGCCTGGGACCTAAGGTTGGGCTGGTCCACCCCAAGGTAAGCTGCCCAGACTGCACAGGCTCCCCCTTTGGGAGAGGAGGTTCCTCACCCCCCAGCCTCACCACACTGAGGACTGCACCCATGGGGGAATCGCGAGGCTTCCAACCAGCCAGGCCACGTGGTGACCAGCTGATAAGGCCATGCCCGAGCCAAAACCAAGAGCCAAAGGAGCCATGAAGCTGATCTCCCAAAGGCTGCGCTCCTCTCCACAGCTCCCATGGATGGGCTAGGCTGAATCCAGGCCCAAAAGCCCGCCCGCGCCAGGAGCCAGCACCTCAATCGAGCGCCTTGCCTGACTGCAGGAAACAAAATGGCGCCTGAGGGCTAAATAGCCCCAAAATCTCGCGGCTAATCTCGCAAGACCTAAAGCAGGGGTAGGCAACCTTTCCTCTTTAAGGGCCGAGGGATTTCAGCTCTCAGAATCCCAGGAGCTATTGGCCAACATGGGACTATTGGACAACATGGCTGAGGCTTCTGGGAGCTGAAGTCCCTCGGCCCTTAAAAGGGAAAGGTTGCCTACCCCTAACCTAAAGTCTTGCTAGATTAGCCAGCGTGTCTTGGATCCTATGGGATCCACACCTGATAGGCTGGGCAGCCCAGGAAGGGAAGGACTTCCTGCCTGCCCAGCCAATCGGGTGTTGGTTTCCTTTAGAGGCTGGCACAACAGAGGACCCCTCTTGACACATCAGGGGGTGTCTTTGTATCCATAGGGGCAGTGCTCATCTCTGTTACTAAGCTAAAAAGCCAGCGTTGTCAGAGACTACTCTGTGATCATGTGGCCAACATGATTGCACAGAATGCTGTTTACTTTCCCACCAAAATGGTACCTACTTATGTACTTGCATTTGCATGCTTTCGAACTTATGGAATGACAACTTAATAATTCTCATGTATCATACTTCCCTTTGAAATATGTTATGTAAAGTGAATGGTGAAATGTAAGTCATGACAAGCCTTTGTCAGTCAAGATGGTTGTCACTCACAGCTCTTTGAACAATGAAATAGGCTGTTGTCATTATTATAACTCTTTTTTAAGTGGAGGAGTGGGAGCTGGCACCTGGAAAAACCTCCTAAGGACATTCATTGAACAAGCTTAGCTGAAAGTGCAACTGGATTCTCCAATATTTTCCAAAATTCTTCTAATTTGACATGTTGTGATTGTCTCACATCTATTATTGATCTTATTCTAATCTTATTACTTTATTGATCTTATTCTAATCTTATTACTTTATTGATCTTATTCTAATCTTATTACTTTTATTTAGCACCTATAGCAATTTACACACACACACACACACACACACACACAAAAGAACAAATGATCATCAGAGCCACATGTAGTGCTTTAATTGCTGAAGTAGGACTCTGAGAGATCAGTTTTTCAATCCCCAGTCAGCCATGACAATTCCACTGGGTGACCATGGGGCAAGTCACACTCTCTCAGGCTTAGAGGAAGGTAATAGCAAACCACTTGTTAGCAAGTTTACGCAACAAAATCCCAAGATAGATTCACCCTAGCTTTCCCATAATTCATAAGTCTTAAGTCATGGCTTGTAGTTTTCATTTGTTCTGTTGACTGTTCAGTTACATGTCTTATGTTACTGTCATTATTCTTGCTGTAAGCCTCTCAGGTTGCATCCATACTGCAAAAATTGTTTAACTGCCATAGCTCAATGCTATGGCATTCTGGGATTTGTAGTTTTGTGAGACATTTAGCATTCTCTGTATAGCTCTGATGCCATAACAAATGATAATTCCACAATTCCATAGCATTGAGCCATGGCAGTTAAAGTAGTGTCAAATTAGATTATTTCTGCAGTGCAGATGCAACCTTAGAGGCTTACAGCAAGAACAATGACAGTAACATAAGACATGTAATTGAAGAATCAGCAGAACAAATGAAAAACTACAAGCCAACCAACTTGTAATAAAATAAAATAAAATCAATATCACATTGCTGAGTTGTATTGTTATTGTTGATGGGTGCCTAAGGTGAACCTATCATGGGATTTTCTTGGCAGAATTTGTCCAGAGAGGGTTTGTCTTTGCCTTCCTCTGAGACTGAGAGAGCATCACTTGCTCACAGTCACATAATGGATATCCATGGGATTCGAACTCTAGTCTCCTAGTGTCCTAGTCCAGCACTCAAACCACCACAACACACTGGCTCTCCCTGGATTACATACCAGCATATAAGTATATCTTCAACTGATGCAAAAAGTTTTTATCATTACTACCAGTGGAATTCTCCTGGAGAGACTGTTCCAAAATAAGGATACCATGACAGACAGCAACACCCTCCCTTCATTCAGACCTAACAAGACACAAAATATTGACTTTATAAGACTGTGCTGGACATTTCAGTTTTCTCTTTTTTGTTCCTTTGGGATACCTTGATCATAGTGGGGGGAAAAGTCAACTTGTTAATGTGGTCAAATAATTACTTCTTCTTATGAATTAGATATCTGTCTAGGAGAAGTTAGCAAGTGCTTACAAAAAATGCCTTTTCTCTGAATGTCAGAGGGAGAGTGTTAAATTACTTCACATCACCTTGTGGTAAATCTAAAGTCATCTTAAAAGCAAATGTTCAAGCCATTAATATTTTTCATTAATACTTGTCAACAATGTAACAAGTAATGAGTCCTAACCCAGCAATGTAACATCAGCAGAGGGAGGATGGAAAAACAAGTAAACATTTTGACACAAGTTTGCATATGCAAAAATATATATTATAAAATGGTATTAAGGAGAACATATCAGTTCAAAACAGATGGTTTCTCCTTCTTTCTTCTCATTATTTCTTATTTTGAATGTCTTGCTGTTCTTTTTGTCCCAAAGACAGCACAATGGTTTGCACTGTATTGCTCCCAGTCAAGTTTGCTCAATATTTCACTTCACACAGTAGCTGTGCAGGGCTATTTTTTAAGAAAACGAAAAATATAAACAATAGCAGAGGGAAGATGCCAACAAAGGTGGTGGCAGCTCTATAATTCCATTATTTTGAATCCATTTAGTAATATTTTTTTTTAAAAAAAATAATTGCCTGTTCATAATGATTAAAAGTGAAATTAATGTAGGTTTCTCATGTAATTCTATGCATATTCACTATACTAGAGTAATGGCTAAATTGGGCTTAACTCAAACAAGAAAATCTTTTCACATTTTTAAGCAGCCAAACAGGGGCCTATTTGACTGTTGAAAGACATTTGTTAAAATGCAACATAATTAACTTAGGGGGGAAGCAGAAGGGCGACATGGGGCCGCACCGAGAAGCTGCGGATTGGGACCGAGGTATCTGCACTCCTCGGCCCCAATGTGCTGCGTCCCAGGCCCAGGAAGGAGCGTTAAAATAGCGCTTCTTCCACAAGATGCCGAAGGTGCACCTTTGGCGCCTCTTCTGCTGCAGCGTGTGTGAACGCTGCAGCGGAAGTGCGTCGTCAGAGTGCCGGGCGTGCGGAGTGACAGGTGCTCCGACGATGTATTTGGGAGGGGGTTGGGGTGCCCAGCATGAGGCTGCCCCTCCCCTTTCTGGCCTCGAAAACAGCACTTTGCACTGTCTGCTTAAGCCTCAGACTATCCATGTGACAAATACAGGAAATGTTTTGCTCATTCTAATGTTGATTCCCCCCCCCCCGGTGGAGCCATTGAGCAGGGAGGCTCGGTTTTCTGGCCTCCAGGTACCATGAGACCAGGATTTAAATGTAAACTGCAGCTCAGGAGCCACTGTTTGTGGATATGGGGTGGAGCCAGAAGTTCTTGATGCCTGGCCGCCCCTTGCTCTGCAAATTTGACTCTTTGTTTGGTGAAGATGGTCGTTGGGTCTTGAGTGGTTGAGTTAGCCAGTTGCAGCGGCTGCTGCTTGGATTTTAATTTGCTTATTGGGTCTTATGGTTGCACCATCCTCCTCCTTCCTTTACTTCTTTACTCTTATTTTCTTCTTTTATTTTCCCTCTGGTTTTGGAGTTGGGGGGAGATTGGACCTTATGGTTAGATCCCATGCAGTTGTGCTGGGTCTTTCCCTCCCCCTCTCTTTGGACATTAATGGCCTTTGGGTGATTTAATTCATTTTTTTCTACTCACCTGGACTTTGTGGTTGGGGTTTAAGACTTACCTTTGGGTACCATGTAGCTCTGCTGGGTTTCCCCTCAGCATCTGGCACCACAGTTTTTGTGCCCCCCCCTCCCTTCTGCCATTTGGGGACTGCTAGGCAGGCTTGATTTGCTTACCTTTTTTGCCTAGCAGGGTCCTGTGTGGCAGCTCCAAGCCTTCTCCCCCATCAGCCATTGGGAGCTTCTGGGTGTGGCTGTTTCACTTCAGTCGTTTCCATGCTGCAACCCATAGTAATTGAAGCATCAGGGTCTCACATGGCTGTAAAATCTCTCTCCCACCAGGGTTGAGTCTTTTGACTCCTGGGATGGTTCAGGTGCCACACGGCTGCAATACCACCCCTGTTCACTTTAGAGGGCCAGCCACTTGCTTAACATTTTGGGATATTGCTATAGACATGATTAATCAGTCCTGTCAGTTGCCTAGGGACAAGCTGAAAAACCTCTGGGACTGCCTTCAGGACTTTTTAGGTTTCAACAAAGCTACTCTCCACAAGTTTCAAGTTTTGTTTGGTTAGTTAAATATTGCATGCAAAATGGCGGCTCCGGGGTGGGCCTTTCTGAGGCATCCTTACAATGTTCGCACTGGAGTGTCCCAGTCACATCATAGAATCTGTGTTTCTGCTGGAATTAAGAAAGATTTGCAGGTTTAGTTACAGTTTTTGCAACTGTAATGGTATTTCATTTTTGACAAGAGGAGCTTAAGCTCAAGGATGCTTTACAGGTTTCTTCTGATGGTTCAGATTCCATAGGTTTTGAGGTCTTTTTTAGAAGACGTTGTAATCAGCCTTGGTCCACTGATTGGAGTCGCATGGGGATAATTGACTTTTTTAGAATTTTCCCCCATTTTAGTAGCAGTAACCATATGAGCAAAGGAAATTGCCAACTCCTCTGTTCATTTTTGCTGTGATAATCTGTCCACTGCACATGTTATCAATTCTCTAACATCTAAATCTCTCTGGGTTATGAGGTTGGTGCACACCTTTACTCTCCAGTGTTTAAGATTTAACATTCTATTTACTATTTTCCATGTAGCTGGCTTAGAGCTGATGTTCTTTCCCACATGCAGATGAAATGCTTCATGAAATTGGCACCAGATGCACTCCAGCAGCAGAACAAATGCCGATAGACCTATGGAGTCTTGGCAGCATGAGGTAATTAGAGTCTTCAGTATTTGTATCACTCCAAGCACATGACAGAGATATCTTAAGGCTGTTAAAGATTTTAGGGCCTTTTCTTCATGTAATAAGCTCAGTACATCTGTGCCAATCCCTATTTCTTTGCTCTATTGTGTGTCTCTTCACAATAGTTGTTTGTCCCCACAGTCCACATGGGGTACACTGTCTGCATAATAAATAATAATAATAATAATAATAATAATAATAATAATAATAATAATAATTTATTTTTACCCCACCTTCAGCCAAGTCTATCAAGGTGGCTTACATTAAAATTATAACCCACACATTATAACAGACATATAACCCCCCCTTAAAAATACATTAAATCGGCATCAATTAAAATCTACCGTAATTTAAAACACCAATAACAATAAACAAGGAAACAATTTCCAAATACATCAGAGGCTAGTCAAGCCCAGAGGACAAGGCCATATTAAGAGAAAGGAATCCAAAGAGAAGCAACTACTGGGGGAGGATTAGATCTCGTTTTAGCTTTATTCTAGATAAGCCTGCTGGAAGAGATCCATCTTGATGGCTTTTTTAAAGCCATCTAAGCTGGATATCTGATGGATCTCTTCCAGCAAGGCATTCCAGAGTCTGGGAACAATGGAGGAGAATGTCCTCTGGTAGGTTGTAGTCAATCTAGTTCTTGTTGATTGAAGAAACTTCCTCCCAGAGGACCTGGGGGAATGGGGCGGATTATATGGAAGAAGGTGATCCTTGAAGTAAGCTGGGCCCAAGCCATGTAGGACTTTAAAGGTCATTACCAACACCTTATACTGTGCTCGGAAACCAATAGGCAGCTAGTGAAGAGATTTTAGAATCGGTGTAATGTGATCACTTCTCAATGTACCAGTGATCAACCTGGCTGCCATGTTTTGTACCAGTTGCAGTTTCCGAGTTAGGTATAAGGGTAGCCCCATGTAGAGTGCATTACAGAAGTCGAGTCGTGAGGTTACCAGTGCATGTACCATGGTTTCTAGGTCCCTTACTTCCAAGAAAGGGTGCAGCTGGCGTATCAGCTGAAGCTGATAACAGGCGCTCCTGACTGTCGCATTCACCTGATCTGTCATGTGAAGCAACATGTCTAGGAGCACCCCCAGACTGCAGACACAAGGCCTAAGCAGACTGCCAGAAATAGTGCACATTAAATTGAGGCACTGCTCTGGCTCAGTGCTAGGGAATCATGGGAACTGTATTTTTTTCTGGGACATTGAGCCTTCTCTGTCAGAGAGCTCTGGTGCCACAATAAATTACAGTTCCCATGATTCCCTAGCACTGAGCCAGGGCAATACCTCAATTTAATGTGCACTATTTCTGGCAGTCTGCTTAGGCCCACAGTCCTTAACAGAGAGCGTGATCCTGTCCAGAACTGGTGGTCGCAACCCAATCTCTGGTTTGGGGGCCTCTACTGTAAGTACCTCCATTTTGTTTGGACTCAGTTTGAGTCAGTTTTTCCTCATCCAGTCCATTACTGCTTCAAGACATTGATTGAGGGGAGAACTGCCATCTGCCGTCATGGCAGCTGACCGAGACATGGAGCAGAATATTTGAGTATCATCAATATATTGGTAACATCCCGCTCCATGTCTCCTGATGATATCTCCCAGTAACTTCATATAAATGTTGAACAACATCGGGGACAGAATGGCGCCATGAGGGACACCATATTTTAGCTCCATTTTTGATGAGCAACTGTCCCTAAGTGCCACCTTCTGGAATCTGCCTGAGAGAAAGGAGTGGAACCACTTAAGAACAGTGCCTCCAATTCCCAATTCCCTCAGGCACTCCAAAAGGATGTTATGGTCTATAGTATTGAAGGCCGCTGAGGGGTCCAAAAGCACCAACTGGGTCACGCTTCCCCTGTCAATGCTCGGGTGAAGGTCATCTACCAGAGCAACTATGGCTATCTCCACCCCATATACAGGTATGAAGCCAGTTTAAAATGGATCTAGAAAATCGCTTTCATCCAAGATCACTTGGAGTTGAAAGGTGACGGCTCACTCGATCACCTTGCTCAGGAATGGTAAATATGAGAGTAGTCTATAATTTTTCATATACAGGGGGTCCAGGGAAGGTTTCTTCAGGAGTGGTATAATGACCACCTCCTTTAGGCTTGATGGAACAACTCCTTCCCTTAGGGATGCATTGATGACCCTCTTAAGAAAGGTCATCAAGGCATCACTCCCCTGGATGACCAGCCATGATTGGCAGGGATTGAGGGAGCACTTCGTCTTCCTTACTTTTCCAAGGATATTGTCTGCATTGTCATGAACCTAGGTTTTCTGTTGTTCTTTTGATCCAGAGAGAAATCTAGCCACCCAAGACTAGGGGGTTTTCAATATAGACACATGAGAAACCAGATCTGGGTTTAGACACTATTCATGTAACGTTTATTAAGACATATGGATGAAACAATAAGAAATAAGACAATAAAAAATAAGAAATAACAAATAAGACAATCATTTTAAGTATCAAGAGCTCTTTCACACACACATTCACTCAGACATACTCACGAAGGTCCTCCACTGAATGTTGATCAGGCATCCATGAAGGTTTGGATAACACCTTGCCTGGGTAGGTGACAACAAAGTGAGGCTGGTAGATCAATTCTTTTATACATTGTTCATCTTTGTTTTGATGAAAACATGTTTTTCCTCAGTTTCCATAGCTTCAAAACATTCCAGTGTCTTATCTTTGTTGATATTAAAACATCCTGAACCATCATGCCAAGTTCTTATCAGTTGATGCAACTCGGAGTGTCCAGTACACCTTGTTTGTACAAATTTCACAAATTCTATCTACTCCGGCCAATTCTACATTCCTTTTAATTTCATGCTTTCAATGTCCAAATCCTTCCCACATCAATGCATGTCATGCAGCCATGTTCTCTGGTTTGGGACCATACCATCAGCTCAGAACCCACTCATTCATTACAATGTCATAGGTACTCACCAACTCAAATCGATCCATTAGCTTTTTGGATTAAAGCACAAGACCCTGCTGACACCACAGGTGACTTTTGGATCAGGAATGTGATAGAAGGCTGGTCCAGGGAAAGAGGTTCCACTGCTAATCTTCAATGGCCTTTGTCCCTGTTCATATTGAAGGGCTTAGCCAAGGTTTGGATTGATATTTGAACCACACTATATGAAACCATACTGTTTCATGCAGCTGCATTGACAGCCTTTTTTGGGGCTCTATGAATTGGAGAGTTGTTTGTAGCATCCAAAAATGATAAGTCTAACAGGATGCTTCAGTTCAATGATTTGCAATTACCCATGGGGGGTGGGTGTGGGTGTCTGTTACACTTGCTATCAGATTATCCAATATGGATCAATACCACAAGGGAGCCAGCTTGGTGCTTCAAACTTCCAGTGAACTTGAGCATTGCCCTGTTTGGGCTCTCTACAAATATTCGCAGGCCAGAGGTGTTACACCTGGCCCTTTGTTTATTCATTCTGGTTCCCCCCTTACTAAATATCAGTTTTGGACAGTCACTTCAAAGGCTTTCTTTGCTTTGGGCCTGGGCAACTTTAAATATGCAACTCATTCCTTTCATATTAGTGCTACATCAACTGTAGCTGTGGTTGGCTTTAACACAGCTTCTATCAAATGGATTGGGCATTGGAAGTCCTCTGCCTATTGGTGATATAGTCAATGGTTGATTTATTGACTTTGTGTTACAGATACCAGGTTGTGGCCTGCGAGTCATCGTGTGATGATCTGCAGCCATACCTTGATTTATTTGGTGGCCCTTCAGGCCTGCATGGGCCACTTCAGAACACATCTTGGACTGGGTAAAGGTGCTGTCTTTAAGTGGCATGGAAAGAAAGGTCTCCGTTGGTAAGGCTTGTTGCCATTTCTGTTTGAGGAACACAGTGGACCTCCTCTACACGCTCTTGTTCTACTTTTGGGTGGGAATGATTTAAGGTTGCTTAAGGGCAAGGCATCAATTCTTCAAGCCATTCGTGATATGAAAGCCATCAGGGTCCAGTAGCCTTTGGTTGAAATTGTCTGGTCAGTGATATTTTCCAGGAAAATTTGGAGGGGCAAAGGGGATCCCTGTTTGCTTGACAGAACATAGTGGAGAGTCAATAGAGAAATTCATAATGCTCTTCTAAAGGGTTTGTGCCACTACTTACCACATCTTGACATTTTTTTCAGAGGCCTGAGCTCTACAGAGCTAATGGTGTCCATTTGTTGGAGTTAGGAAATGAGCTCTTTTTAGGAGACCTGCAACGAGGTATTATGAAAGTCTTGTTTGGCCTGGTGGGGGATAGGGGCTAAGCAGACTCTTGCCTCTTATCTGTTGCAGATAGTTGGGAAGATATTGAGTATGGTGAGCACCTAGGTCACCATTTTGGTGGAAAGGAAGTCTCTGGAACTGCCTCTTTAGGTCTTGGGACGGGGGATGTGGTGAAAGGGCCTTTCCTTGAAGCTGGCCTGAAGGATAAACCCTCTCCTTAAGCCTCGGAACTTGGGGGAGGGACTTTTGGGTTGGCTTTTCTGATGAGGGCTGGCTAAGGATTAACATTTGGGTTATCCTTAGGGCTCAGATGTTATCACCCTGGGGAAGCTACATTTTATTCATTGGTTGGTCTGCAAATGGTCATCATCTGCCTTTGGTGACAACAGCAAACATAGTCACATTGGATTAGATATATAAGCTTAAATCATGTGTTTCAAATCTGGCAAATAATAAATACATGAGGAGGGGTATAATAACTCAACCCTGACAGTATTTTAATGTGCAACTAGACATATTTTATGCAGAAAGAATAATGAAATGTGCAGTTGGCAATTTGTTTTTAAACTTTATTCTTAAAACAAATCAAAGAGAAATTGAAAAAGAAACATAAACAGAAAATTAAAATAACTGCTCTCACAGTTCCAGCCTCATAATCTTATATTAGTTGTGCACGGTTATTGTGACCCAACTAGTCAAAACATTCATGGTCTCATACTGAACTCTGCAAATAAAAACAAATATATGTAGGTATACAATGATTTCATAGCAGTAACAACACGGGGGGACGGGGATTACAGGATTATGACATATGTGATGCACTATCCTGATCATGTCAAATGGCCCTTGTTTCAGGATGGTTGGGATCTGGGTGAGATTAGCAGTGTTGCTTGCTAGTCTCTGAGAAAATTCTTTTGCTTTACAGGTATCTTCAGATCTGCAACTCTCATTTATCAATGCATAGAAACAGTGATGTCCTTGGATCCTATTCAGTGAGTACTAGTATATTGTGATATATATAGGAGTATTTGTTTTCTAACTCAACATAGAGTCTGCTTCTGGTTATGAATTTCAGGGTGACACTTGTGCTGATAACACATTCAGCTGTGAGGCTGAGCTGTTAGAATATGTGCTACGAGAGCTGTCATATTTCTGTATCACATTTCTGTTATAATGCAGAAAAATGGACCAAATGGGAAAATATTATCTTGAGAGATTCATTAGTGTTGTCAAGCTGAAGCATCTCATCATATTCTAATAAAAGTTCTGAGAGGTTGAGATCTGTACCTAACAGCTAGTGAACTGCTTCCAGGTTTACTGGTGGTTGCAAAGTGGCAAATCACTTCATAATCAGATTAGAGCAGTGTCATCTTCAAAATTCTGATTCAATAACTCAATGAGTGAATCAAAAACTTCATCCTAGACAGTATCAAGACCTTGCCTTTCAGACAAATATTGATAGTGTCGCTTGGAACTTTCTTGTAATTTATTTATTTATTCATTTGACAATGAGAATCATTTTAATCAAAATTAAGATCATATACATTAAAAGTATACTTTTAAAAAGATAAAAAAGAGAGAGGAAAAGAAAAAATGACACATATAAAACATAATAGAGCTCTGAACCCATCATCCTCACTGTAATAAAAGATAATTAAAAATTAAGATATTATTCTACCATTACAGATTCAAATTAAATGATCCCAGTAGAATGTCTAATAATCATAACCCCAGGTTATTACGTCATTAGGGTTCTTATTACTCAGTAAGTACATAAGCTATTTTCAATTTTTCAAAGACAAAAAACAAAAAAACAAAACCTTCCTTTAGAACCCTTGTTAATGTAGACATCTTCCATCATCAAATAAATTTTCAAAAATGTCCAAGAATGTTTCATCTCAATGTTGGGGAGGTCCAGATAAAGAGGACTTGTAAGAAGGTAAGAAGTTATTGATCCAACACAAGTCCTCTTTATCTGGACCTCCCCAACATTGAGATGAAACATTCTTGGACATTTTTGAAATTTATTTGGGGTTAGGTACTGTCTATACATCATCTTATATAGATTTTCTTTTCAATTACTACACAAAGTATTGTTTATATCTTTGGACTACATTTCTACCCATACTTCCATTTGAATGTTATGCCCCAAATTTGGGGCCCACCTTATCATGTACTCTTTTATAGGCTCTTCTGTTCTAATTTCAAAGGTCATTTATACACTTTTTAAAAATTAGATCTTTACACAACTCTAAACAAAATTAATTTTCTTCAGCCTCTATTGCCTCCTTTTTCATATCTTGATTAAATCTGTTAAGTTGCATATAAGCAAAGCAATTAAGATATTTACCTTTCTTTAGAAGGATCTTTCTTGATTTAAACTTCCAGCTGTCTTCTTCAAAATACACAAGATTCTCATAAAACAGACCTTCAGTTTTTAACCCATTATTTCCTTTTTTAAAAAAAGTCTTCCTGCTGTGGGATGGCTAAGGTTACCATAGGAAAAAATCTGTGTTTTTATACTTATACTAAACTCATAAGAAAGCCTTTCTAATACAATGATTTTTTTAAAAAATCAGCATGCATATTTACTTTATCACACAAAAACTAATCATACCACCTGAATCTTAAATCATGATAGAAAAAATTATGGCAGACTTATCTTTCATTTAACAATGGCAGCTAGGTTAACATTTGCAGCAAAATGGAAACAAAAAACAATTCCTGAAATTAATGAATGGAATATGAAGGTATATGACTTAATGGAATGTGACAAACTAACACAGTGCTTGCAGAATTTTTTTTATTGTTTATATAGAACAGAAATGGGGAAAACAGTGGAGTTTGGGTTTAAAAAATTAAACAGGAAAAAGATTATTGATTTGAAAGTGTATACTTATAAAGTATTTAGTTTGGATAAGCTATCTCCATGAGGTACTGAATAATTATGAGATTAGTGCTTCATAAGTAGAGTTTATTTAAACTTATGTTTCTTTATTTCTTTTTCCTCCTTTCTTTTATTGTTGACTTGTAAGCCATATTATAATAAGGTAAGGAGTATAAACAATAAGCAGGAGCCATATTAAATATCAAAATAAGCACAAAAACAGCAAAATGGATTAGGAAGTATTGTGGTTTAGTGGATGTATAGTGTGTAATGTTTGTTAGTATATATGTTTTAATGTCTAATTTTGTGATTTGTTTTAGGTGGTCGGTTTTCTTTTTTTTAATCAATAAAAAATTACTAAAAAAATATAATGATCTTCAATTTCTAAAAGTCTCTAATATCTAAGTAATATCCATTCTGTCAATCACCAAAAAAAAAAAAAAAGAAAAGAAAAAAAGAAAAAACAGGCCTCATAATACAGTTTGACATTAGGAACTCCCACACCACCCTTTAGTATCATACTGAGTTTTGAATTTTATTCTTGGTTTCTTTGCCTGGCAAACAAATCTAGAAATTTCTTTCTGTCATTGTACAAAAGGCATTCCATTTCTTATAATATGAATCATTTGAAATAAAAATGAAAGTCTTGGCAAAACATTTGCTTTTATTTCTGCAGTTGTTTCCCAAAGGGACAAATTTAAAGTTCCCATTTTTCTAGGTCTCTTTTTATTTCTTTCCAAACTTTTTCATAATTGTTTTGAAACAATAAACTATCATTCCTCCTTTATTTCACTTTAAAAGTTAAAAGAACAATTGTTCATCTTTCACTAAGTCATATTTTTAGTAAAAACTTTGTGGGTGCTTTTTGTTTTGTTTTTTAATCACAGTTCATTTTAAACCCAGAACATGTCCAAAAAGCCTTATTTTTTTCCAGAAGATCATTCTTTGAGTCCAATGGATTTTGCATCATTATCACCAAATCATCCATATAAGCATTTTGCATATACTCTTTTCTTTTTCTTTTTTCTTTTTCTTTTTCCTCTCATTCCACAGATTCTGTCATCTTGTCTAAAATCTCTTGTGCTAAAATAAACAGTAAAGACAAGAAGGGGACAACCTTCTCTGGCTTCCTCTATCTGGTCTTGAACACTCTTTGCTATCCATGGAAGCTTTCCATGTGATTTTGAACCTTGATCATTTACCATTCCAAATTATGCAGAGTGCTTCCCTAAACAGATAGAGCAGGTTCTTTTTTTCATATTGTCACACTCCACATAGCAAGTAAAGGAAGAAATGATGGCAGGGGGAGAAGCAAGGAATATGGAATGCCTGAATAGGGATATAGTCTTATGTCATCATCACATGCAGTATGTAATAATAATAATATAATGATAAAATTTATTTCTATCCCACCCCTCTACTGAAGCAATCTGGGTGGCTTACATCAATAAAATCTCACAATAAACCCTTCCAAACCCAGTCTCCCCTTAAAACAATATTAAACATTGTGAAAATTAAAACAATTAAACAACAATAAAACAATTTTAACAATTTACAACAGTAGATGTTGAAACAATCAAATAGGCAGCCCTCAAGCAGTAAATAATGTGGCAAGATGTGGCAACAGATTGGGGGGGGGGAAATAACTTACTCCTTGGCCTTAGAGCAGGGGTAGGCAACCTTTTTGAGCCGGGGGCCGGGTTGCTGTCTTTCAGACAATTGGGGGGCCGAAGCATCATAAATAAATAAATAAATAAATATAAATAAAAATTTAAAAAGTATGCATGCACACTCTCTCAGCCCCAGAAAAGCCATGGCAAAACCCCTGTAGAGATTTTGCCAAGAAAACCCCAAGAACAAGTAATAACAACAATAATCAATATCATCATGGCAGCGGCGGTGGCGGTGGTGGCAGGACCGGCCTGGGGCCGGTCCAAAGGCCTGGGGGGGCGCATCTGGCTCCCGGGCCTTAGGTTGCCTACCCCTGACTTAGAGTGTGTGATCTCTAACTGGATAGAAATTCTTGAGGATTCATTTCAAGTATTTATACCCTGCTCTTCAGCTGCAAAAACTCTCAGAGTGGCTTACAGATTGTTAATTCGATACTTCTTTGTCCTCAGGTTTACAATCTAAAAAGACATGACACAAAAGAGAAAGGAATGGCAGTAGGGAGAGGGATCCAGTCCAGCAGATACTGTTGGTTCTTCTCTCCATCCAAGGCCAGAGTGGTGGCAGTTGGAATGGTGGGAGAGTCTTCCATCTACTTTTGGGCTGCATCAACATTACAACAGTGGTACAAATAATATGGCAATTTTTCCTGTCCCTGTGAAGAAAATGGTCTCAGCTGCCTCAAAATATTTTGCATTTCAGGACACTTTTATTGTGTTGTTGTAGTTTTATGCAAAAACAATTTTTTGTGATTATCTTTCTGGAGGAAAAAACTCTGAAATGTCAAAAATTGCTGGAAAATGTTCAGAGACTCTCACAACTTCATTTCACCCAGTGGGAAGGAAAAAAAAATGCAATTATTATTTTCTGAATTTGAGAACAAAACAATTAAAATTTCACATCCCTATATTCTGCCAGCAAATGTTTGCTAACACATAGTCCTTCATCCTCCCTTCCTGTAGCCCTTCCCCGTATTCCCAGTAGCTGCAGTCAGTTGAATCAGATGCAGGCAACTATGAAAATGATAAAATGAAAAATGTTGAGGGAATCAAAGTCCTTTTTATTCTTTACATTTGAGGCACCAAGAACATCACAATCCAGATAAACCTTACTTCTTCTAAACTAGTCCATGATTCTGCATGTTTGAAGCTGGTGGATCTGGGGAGGTTTGCTTCATATGCAATAACTGAGTTTTCCAATTAAGCACTAAGCTATTGCTTGCAAAAGGGATTTCTGTAGATTGTCAAGCCTTAGAATTAAAAATTAAATCAATTCTCAACCCACTACAAGATTTTAGGGCCATCTGGCTTGTAGTACAGAAATGATCCTTGACCTATAAAGGTTATTTTCCAGACACAATAACTATAATCCCTTTTTAAACACATGTACTGTATTAATGCCCCCATGTATTTAAAGTGGTATTGTTTGGTGTGGAGCCCTCACCACCACCCCCAATAGCAGTACACCTTAACATTTTTGGCTCTGTCATTTAATTGGTCCAAGAGGGGGGTGAGTCATTGTGTAACATGAAATAAAATATTCATATGACATGTATTTCAGCAGTGGAAGTTCTACTGTTTTACTCATAGCTAAAGAATGAATTAGTCTAAGAAAATATCAAAAGATTGTGTTTACGAATAGTAAAACAAACAATGTTTCACACTCCATATTTCTAGGCACAAGGAAATTTCAGGGATTGCATTTCATAGTTCAGTTTCTTTTAAGGAAAAAATATTGGAAATATGTGGTGTTCCTATGGTATCTATTTATTTTGCTATTTATAAAGCATGGTGGACAGGACCATGGCCAGGCCAGTTTCTGAAAGAAAGGAGAAAAAGAAGGAGGCTTTCCAGGCAGTTTCTGCCAGGAAAGGAGAAGGTGAAGGAGGCTTTCTAGGCCAGTTCCTGCTAGGAAAAAGGAAGAAAGCAGTTTCCAGGCAGCCATTTTGAGTGGGCGAGTTTTTAAATTCTTTTTAAAAACACTTGGGGAGAGTATTTCTGTTGCTGAGTGGGTGGGGCTTTGTTGAGTTGCATTTGCAAGTCAATAGGGGGTGGAGCTAGCCAGTTAGCTCTATACAACTGCTCCCAGAATTTTATAACCACTACTAATTGTTGAAAAGTTCCGGTAATCAGCAGACTTTAATACTGGTGTTAGCGAGGGATTTTCTTTGAGAAGGAAAGCCGTAGTCATCTTTCAGGTACTAATTAAGACTTAGTATGGCTTTAGGTAAGAAGCTGAAAGAAATGGAGGCACACATTGTCATCTTGTCTCTTCTGCCAGTTGAAGGGCATGGTCCAGGAAGAGAGAGGAAAAGAGCAGATGTCAACAATTGGCTCTGCAGATGGTGTCGTCAAAAACAATTTGGATTCTTAGATCATGGGCGCAGTTCCATGAGGGAGGACTCCTGGCAAGGGATGGGCTGCATCTCATGCCAGTTGGAAGAAACAATTTTGCCAACAGTCTCAAGAATTTGATTAGGAGGGCTTTAAAGTGAGTTATGTGGGGAAGGGAGACAGCATCCTAAAAGACAAAAGGACTGGAAAAAATAGTCAAACTGTCATAGAAGAAACAAGGCAAACAGTGGGAGGCAAAAAAACATGCACAGGCAGCAAGTAAGGGGGACTATGGTCTTAGATGTCTCTACACTAATGCACAGAGCATGGGAAATAA
>CM034706.1:59399767-59414596 GCA_020142125.1 Phrynosoma platyrhinos | reverse complement strand
AATATATATCTATATCTATATCTATATTATTCTTTTGCCAGCTGAGATAATTACCTAAATGTGGAAAATGCAAGCACCTGATGGCACAAGCCCCAATCAAACTTGCCACCTGTAATTCAGGATAGCCAACAGTCCAGAGGAGGCCCTTAACACCACTCCCTTTTGTAAAAAAATTATTATTATTATTATTATTATTATTATTATTATTATTATTATTTAATATTTTGACCAAACTTGACACATATTAGAAGACAAGGTAGTGAGAGGGTGGAGTATCACCTTATCCAACTGGGTGGGGGGAGGAGCGGGCCCTGAACCTCAAGGCCGTCCGCTCCCCTCTAGGCCTGTCCTTCTGGGTAGTTTTATTTTATTCCTTTATTTATGTAATGTGCTAATTAGCACCACACCAGTGGGCTCAATAGGCCCACACCACTGGCCTCAAAGGCCACCAAGATCCAGGCCAGCAGGCCAGCCAAGGCCGCTGCCAGGCCTACAAACTCCAAGCAGAGGAGTCACGGCTATTTTTTTTTAAACCGCGCTCCAATCTGTTGTTCTATCCCGGTCCTCAGGCTCCCCTGAGGAGGGCTACGTTATAGCAATACCACCTGCAGGAGCCACAGCCTGGCCTGAAAGGCTGCACTCCAGCCATCCATTACTGCAAGGGTGATCCGCGGCTGTAGTTTCAACCGCGCTCACTCTCCGCAGTGACCCACCATCCCACAATGCTCTAGGCCTATTCTAGGCCTCAAAGATCTCAAAGACAGGCGAGCTACCTGCTCGCCTGCAAAATTAAATTGGCTGCCAACACGAGGCAGCTTGGGGCTAAATAGCCCTCCAAAATCTCGCTCCCAGTAACGTGAGATTTTAGACTCTCACGTCACTAGGAGCGAGACTGTCCTTTGATTGGTGGAGCAGCCCAGCAAGGGCGGGCCTTCCGGGCTGCTCAGCCAATCACGTGTCGATGTCCCTTTATAGGGCCGACGCAACAGAAGACCCCTCCCGACGTGTCGGGGGTGTGTCCTTCTGTAGTCCTTTGGACAATATCCAAAATATGCCCCCCTGGCAGCTATCAAGTCTTGGGAGAGGTCATTGGTGCTGTAACTTACCAGTGGTGAAGGGAGAAAGTAGGGAGCCAATTCAACTGATGTAACTCTTAAGGTGAAGGGATAGGAAAGTGTACTCCCAATGCTGAGATGAGCAAGATCTTCATTGTCTGACTGGCCTTTCTATATCCTCCCCACCAGTAAGTAATAGCAGTAGTGGTGGCTCCTTCTGGGCTTAACAGTTGCAAGGGTGAAAATGGCTAAAATACAGTGCTTTGCACCCGATCCAAAAATAAAAAAAAAACATGGAGGGTGGACATAGAAGTGCACAGGTGCACAGGGTGAACATAGAAGTGCACATTATGTCCCACCTGATTGATGTAACATCTCAGCCAGTGATTTCCCTGACAAAAGCTGTTCTATCAGTAGATGCCCACCCATTGGATTGTTGCCATTAAAATCAATGAACCTCAAGTTAATCACATCTAACTTAAACTCCATTAATTCAGTGTGTTTTCTTAAAGTATGACTAGGTCTAGATCCAACACAGGTCCTGAAGTTGAGGGAAAATATTTTGTGTCAGTCTTGCTTCTTCTGAGCTATGTTCTTCTATCTTGGAATGCAATTTTTCACTTAGGGCCTCTGCAGATGGGCCCTTTGTGGCATCCTCAAGACAGGGACGGGGAGGGGTAACTGCATACCAGCCACCACAACCCCTCCCCGAGGATGTCCTGACACCATGAGTCATTACGCATGGTACTCAGTGTCAGAACATCCTCCTGGCACAGCGTCTTGATGCACTGCACTTGAAGGGGCACAGAAGAGCTGCACAGCGGCTCTTGGGGCGTCCTTTTTGCCGGTTCTGAATGGAGCAGCATTTTATCGCTCTTTTCCAGGCTGGCAAAAGGGAGGATGGGGACTGAGGCGTGGGGCAGCCTCAGCCCCAGTCCTCTGCTTTCCAGGGTGGCCCAGGGCTGCCCGTCTGCATTTCCCCTTAGTTTCTTTCTGAAGGAAGCCATGAGTAATTTTCTTCCTGCTGAGAGAAAGGTTTTGAAAACCATACAATTACTGAAGCCTATTCACAGTTTGGGATGTATTCTGTGAACAGAATATAGCATTTTTAACAGCATTTTCTCTGAATAAAATAAAGTTTCTATGAACAAATACTATTTTCTGCACCAAAAAAGCTGTTTCCAGTGCATAAAATACCATTTTATATTCAAATCAACCATTTGTAAATTTCCACAGAATAAGTCCCCAACTAAAGTATTTTATGTGCAGGAAACAATGTTTCTGCATTGAACTATTATTTTCAGTACAAAGAAAGATGTTTCCTACACAAAAAGTCTGTTTTCTTAACAAAACAGGCACATGTGAATTTTGTACAGAAGTCCCAAATTGTGAAGATTTTTATCAGACCAGGATTTCTCTAATCAAGATTTCTTGACACTTAAAAAATGTGGGTTTGGGTTTTGTTTTTTTGTTTTTTACAATTTTCAAATCTTTTCAAATGTTCTTTCCATCCTCACTGGTATCCCTCTATTATAATTCTGCTTTTGATCTGTCCACATAGCCATTTAGAATTATGAATTTTGTCCTTTCAATCTTAGATTTGTTAATACTCTCTTTCTCTTGATCCCTCTTCCCTCTGCTGGAAAATTTAAGAGTGTATATTACTGTACACAGTAAGTCAGGAGTGAAGTCAGGAGTGAAGGTAGGATTTACATCTTAGTAAATATGCTTAGTTTTTTTTTGTTGTTGTTAGCTGCCTTCATGTTAACCTCAATTCATGGTGATGATGTGAATGAGACATCTCCAAGCCCCCTATCCTCTACCTCTCTACTCAGGTAGGCTCTGTAGGCTCAGGCCCGTGGTCTCCCTAACTGAGTCTATCCATTTGACATGTGGTCTTCCTCTCTTCCCTCCATCTTCCCCTGCATCATTGTCTTTTCTAATGGCTCATGCCTTATGATGTGCCTGAAGTACGACAGCTTCAATTTAGTCATTTTGGCTTCCAGGGAGAGTTTAGGCTTGATTTGTTATAGGACCCAATTGTTTGTCTTTTTGACTGTCCAGCACTCTTCTCCAGCACCACCTCTTAAATGGGTTGATTTTCTTCCTTTCTGCTTTCTTACTGTCCAGCTCTCACATGCATGCATGGTAATGGGGAAATTCAATGGCTTGGGCAGGTCTATGTTTAGTATTCAGCTTTGTATCTTTACACTTTAGGTGTTCATTTTGTTCTTTCATAGCTGCACTTCCCATTCCTAATCTTCTGATTTCCTGACTTCAGTGTCCTTTCTGATAAATATTTGATCCAAGGTATGGAAGATCTTTATTTTAATTTCCTCATTATCTAGGAATTTATGTAAATCATTGCTGGTCATTATTTTTGTTTCCTCTATGTTTAATATTAGGCCTGCCTTTGCACTTTTTTCTTTGACTTTTCTTACTGATTGTTCCAAGTATGTCATCTTTTCTGCTAGCATTATAGTATCATCTACATATCAGTTGATGTTCCTTCCTCCTATCTTCATTTCTCCTTCTTCCATGTCTAAACCTGATCTACATATTATATTTTCTGCATCCAAGTTCAGGAGATAGGGTGATAAAATGCAGCCTTGCCTGACCCCTTTGCCAATTGGGATCCATTCTATTTTTCTGTATTCTTATAGTATGCTTAGGATACCCTGCAATATTTTAAAAGGTTCTGAATTTTGGATATGGGCCTAAGCAGACGGCTTATTGGGCCGTCTTCGGCTCAGGGAAGGGGAGGGGCAGCAGCACGCTTGGCGCCCCCTCCCCCTCCCGAGGTCGTCCTCAGAGCAGCCAGCCCTCCACACGGCCGGTGCTCTGAGGAGGACCTCCTGCTGCAGCATCCGGACACGCTGTGGCAGAAGAGTCGCCGAAAGTGTGCCACAGCCGTTTGTGGTGCACTTTCAGTGACATATAAAAGGAGCGCTAATTTAGCACTCCTTTCAGGGGCGACGAAGGTGCGCTGCAGGATCGAGGCATGGGGATGCCTCAGTCCCTCTGCGCATCTTCCCAGGGCGGCCCATGGCCACCCATCTGCTTAGGCCCTCTGTCTTATTCAGCTGTATAACACTGATGTCAGTACTGCAACATTACAAAAGGGTATCTTGTTTATATATGGAGGCTATCTTCATTTTTAGTTAATTAGCATAGCCATTTAGAAATAATTGTATGAGTCTGACTTCTTTTTCAATCCTTTCTGCCCCTCCTGTTTTTTTAAAGCAATTTATGTTTTTAATAATAATAATAAATAAACTTTATTTTTATATCCCACCTTTTGCCAACACAATCACAAGGCAGCTCACATAAAATAGGTTAAGTTTAAAACCACATACCCTATATTAAACACTAATAACAATAAATAACAATTAACCCCCCTTCTTAAAAAAATAAATACAATACTAACTAAAACCATAAGATTAAAACAAAGAATAATGCTGGAACATCAGTGTAAGTGTAAGAGGATACATAGAGGGGAAAGCACAAGTAAAGGCAAAATAAACTATTCAAGGAAGGCTTGCCAGAAGAGATCCATCTGAACAGCTTTTTTTAAGCTGTCCAAGCTGGTTATTTGACGGATCTCCTCTGGCAAGGCATTCCATAGTCTGGGAGTGATGGCAGAGAATGATCCCTTGGAGGTTACCGCTAATCTAGTTTTTATTGGTTGCAGTAAGATCCTCCCAGAGGACCTGAGGGTGCAGGGCAGATTATACAGGTTGGACCCATGCCATATAGGGCTATAAAGGTAATCACCAATACCTTATACTGTGCTCAGAAATGAATTGGCAGCCAGTGAAGAGATTTTGAAATCGGAGTAACATGATCACTCTTAGATTTACCGGTGATCAACCTGGTGTGGCACACACTACTACCACCTTCCTACTTTTACACTTTAATTCTAGCTAGCTGTACTTTGGGAACTTGTAATCCCCACTTCTACCACCTAATAAAGTGTCAGGGACTCACACTGCCTTTTTAGTGTAGTCCCACCTCCAGAATAACAAAATATTGATAGCGTGTTTTGTGACTAAAACATAGGCCAAGTGATGTTGGAATAAAAAGAAGAAAAGTTTATTTTACATCAGCATGCAATAAAGGTAAATTCTTTCAGGACTTGCTATTGCAATCCTTCTTAGTTACAGACTTATAACATATGCTACTAATTTAATCACAGTACCTCAGCCCCACATACTGATAATATCTAACTGGAAAGAACCCCACAATAATTCTTTCCTCCAGGGCTCTGTGTGTATTCAGAATTTACCCTTTCTAAACTCTATCTCCCTAAAATTCAGTTCCCTCAGAAACACCTTAAACACAAACTTCTTAGCTTTCCCAACACACCCTCTGATCAAAATCTTCATCTTCTCTCTGGGCCTAAGCAGATGGGCGGTCGTGGGCCGCACTAGGAAGCTGCGCCGTGGGACCGAGGCATCCCCATGACTCAATCCTGCGGCGCAGCTTTGCCACCCCTGAAAGGAGTGCTAAATTAGCGCTCCTTTCACAAGTCAGCGAAAGTGCACCGCAAAAGGCTGCGGCGCACTTTCACTGACTTTTCTGCCGCAGTGGGTCCGGACACTGTGGCAGGAGGTACTCCTTGGAGTGCCGGCCATGCGGAGGGCCAGCTGCTCCAAGGACGACCTCAGGAGGGGGTTGGGGTGCTGAGTGTGTGACTGCCCCTCCCCTTCCCTGTGCCAAAGTCAGCCTTTTAAGCTGTCTGCTTAGGCCCTGTGTCAGCCTGGGCTTTTATACTACTCCCAGCTAAACCCCCATTGGCTGGCTTTCAGCTGCCTCCTGATTGGCCAGCTGGACCTCTGCCATTTTTTGTACTAGTTTTAGTTTCCGGACTGGGTATCAGGATAGCCCCATGTAGAGTGCATTGCAGAAGTTGAGTCATGAGGTTACCAGTGCATGTACTACAGATCCAGATGAAATTCAACATGGAGAAATGTAAGGTACTGCACTTAGGGTGGAAAAATGAAAAGCACAGCTATATGATGGAGGACACCTGGCTGAATCAGACTATGTGTGAAAGGGATCTAGGAGTCCAGGTAGACCACAAGTTGAACATGAGCCAACAGTGTGATGCAGCAGCTAAAAAGGCCAATGCAATTTTAGGCTGCATCAACAGAAGTATAATGTCTAGACTAAGAGAAGTAATAGTGCAACTCTATTCTGCTTTGGTCAGGCCTCACCTGGAATACTGTGTCCAGTTCTGGGCACCACAATTCAAAAAGGATGTGGAGAAACTGGAGTGTGTCCAAAGGAGGGCAACTAAAATGGTGAAGGGTCTGGAAACCAAGCCCTATGAGGAATGACTTAGGGAGCTGGGAATGTTTAGCCTGGAGAAGAGAAAGTTAAGAGGTGATATGATAGCCTTGTTTAAATATTTGAAGGGATGTCATATTGAGGAGGGAACAAGCTTGTTTTCTGCTGCTCCAGAGACTAGGACCCAGAACAATGGGTGCAAGCTGCAGGAAAAGATATTTCACCTAAACATTAGGGGGAAAGTAAAGGCTGTTTGACAGTGGAACAAACTCCCTCAGAGTGTGGTGGAGTCTCCTTCCTTGGAGGTCTTTAAGCAGAGGCTGGATGGCCATCTGTAGGGGATGCTTTAATTGGGAGTTAGCGGGGGGGGGGGGGGGTTGGACTGGATGGCCCTTATGGTCTCTTCCAACTCTATAATTCTATGATTCTAGATCCCTTATTTCCAGGAAAGGGCGCAGCTGGCGTATCAGCCAACGCTGATAACAAGTGTTCCTGACTGTTGCATTCATCTGATCTATCATGTGAAGCAATGAGTCTAGGAGCACCCCCAGGCTGCAAACACTTTGATTTGAAATATCTGAAATTTAATTAACACTGGCTCAGCTTTTAGTCTCATTAAAATGTACAAAATATTCCCTTAGAAATTATATTTCATCCATTTCTAGGAATTCTGAAACCCCAAGAGGAAAAAGATTACAACTGAGCATGGAATTTTTTTTTTCTGGCTGCATATGGTTGTGCTACACTGAAAAAGAAAGGTTGAAGGTGCAGGCAATATATAAAGAAGTCAAAATCACTGCAGATAATAATATAAGCTGAATGAAGTATGGGAGTTCACCAGATGTTGATGGCGAAGAAAGTCTTTTGTTATGATGCTTAGATTTTAATACATTCATGTTTCCCCTACCCATTTATATATGTGTGTTTGTGTGTGTGTAAAATACCCTGTTAAAGCTAGGCAGACTGTTAGTGGGTTTGGCTGTGTGGTCTTAATTCTATTCTGCCTGGAGATGTCAATCCTTCATATCCCTACCAAATGCACCGGCATAAAAGAACACCGTATTCATCATTATGGTTGATAAACTTGTCCACAACTTTATTTTTGTACAGTGTCATAAACAATTTCATTAACAATTCAAATTAACCACAATTTATATTGTTCTTGACACGTGTCCCTGAACATAACCAAACTTGCTGACAAGGTAAACCAATCCCTTTAAAACATGTGTCAAGAACATCAAGTTCTGATTAAGCATTCAGCCAAATAAATCCTCTCCCCCCCCAGCCGAAAATGACATCATAATCTAACTCTTGTTAGATTATGTTAGAATCTTGTTAGAATCTTGTTTTAAGGGGTGGGTGGAGGGATCATGTTTGGAGGGAATGTTTTTAACTGTGCTGTTTTAAAATGCTGTAACCCGCCCCGATTGCCTAGCAGAGGGGCGGGCTATAAATAAAACTTATTATTATTACTTATTATTAACTCATGATGTAACATGCCTATGACATAATCAACTTGGTTGGTGACAGCATAGCAATTTTTTGTTAATCAATTGACGTATACTCTTTTCCCAAATCAATGTAATCCAATTTAGTAATTCCAATTAACTGAATTATCCCCCCGGGGGGGGGGGTCCCTGACCGCCAGAAGGTATAACACTCTTGCTTGAACATATCCTAACCCAGACCAGGACACCCAGTTGTGACAAAATAAGCTTAACTTGACCACAATGTAAATGATCATGAGCAAATAACAATTGAATATAGCTATAACATAAAAGCTATAAAATACAAGCAGACTCTAATATTCTTAGGGAGGGTGAAAAACCAAGGTCACAATAACTCTGGGAAAATTCCCTCCCAGACCCAATAAGGTGACCAGGCACAGCCTGAGAATAATTACTTAAGCAGCTATTAATAAAGGGTGGGTGGGTTGGGTCGCTTGTCTGCTGCTCCAAATGGCTGCTGCCTCATGGCAGCCAGAGGGCTTTATAGCCCTCAAATCTCACTGGTGATCTCATGATACATGAGACCACCAGTGAGTAGGGATCCTAGAGGATCCCTTCCCTGATTGGCTGTGCAGCAGAGCAAGGGGCAGGATTCCCTCCCCCCACCCAGCCAATCATGAATCCAGCATCCTTTGAACTGGCCAGTGCAATGGCAAACCCCTCCCGATGCATTGGGGGGGTGTCTTTGCACCGGCACAAAAGGACACCATACTCATCGTTATGATTGATAAACCTGGCCACAAGTTTATTTATTTTTGTACAGGGTCATAAACAACTTCATTAACAATTCAAATTAACCACAATTTATATTGTTCTTGACACATGTGTCCTTGAACATAACCAAATTTGCTGACAGGGTAAACCAATTCCTTTGCAACATGTGTCAAGAACATCAAGTTCTGATTAAGCACTCACCGAAATAAATCCTCTCCCCCCAACCGAAAATGATGGCATAATCTAATTCATGATGTAACATGCCTATGACGCCATCAACTTGGTTGGTGACAGCATAGCAAATTTTTGTTAACCAATTGATGTATACTCTTTGTCCAAATCAACGTAATCCAATTTAGTAATTCCAATTAACTGAATTATCTGTGAGTCCTCCAGCCCACAACTCCGGCTGTGAGTCGAAGTAGAGGACGTGGAGGAGGAGAGGCGTTGCAGCTCCTTCAAAAACCCCCGCCATCCAGCCCACAACTCTGGCTGTGAGTCGAAGTAGTGGACGTGGAGGAGGAGAGGCATCACAGCTCCTTCAAAAACCCCCGCCCTCCAGCCCACAACTCCGGCTGTGAGTCGAAGTAGCGGACGTGGAGGAGGAGAGGCGTCGCAGCTCCTTCAAAAACCCCTGCCCTCCAGCCCACAACACCAGCTGTGAATCCTCCAGCCCACAACCCCAGCTGTGAGTCAAAGTAGCGGATGTGGAGGAGGAGAGGTGTCGCAGCTCCTTCAAAAAACCCCGCCCTCCAGCCCACAACTCCAGCTGTGAGTCGAAGAAGTGGACGTGGAGGAGGAGAGGTGTCACAGCTCCTTCAAAAAACCCCGCCCTGCAGCCCACAACACCGGCTGTGAGTCCTCCAGCCCACAGCTCCGGCTGTGAGTTGAAGAAGCGGACGTGGAGGAGGAGAGGCGTCGCAACTCCTTCAAAACCCCCCGCCCTCCAGCCCACAACACAGGCTGTGAGTCAAAGAAGCAGACGTGGAGGAGGCAGAGGTGGCGGCGACTCCCTCAAAACCCCCGCCTGCCCGCCAGCCCATACAATTGGCAGGGAGTCCTCCAGCCCACAACACCGGCACCCTCAGAGCACCACCTGAGTGGCTTGAGCCGCCGCACCTACGAGGCAGCTGGGAGGGGCACAGGTGGACTTAAAACCCACCTGTTTCCATCTCCTGCCAGCACCACGTGGTATGAGGCAGCATTCTATGGCCACGGAGGACTGTTTTTTGTCTTTTTTTTTCCATCTTGCAGCCCTTGGAGGACCACAATGACAAGAAAAATTATGTATTTTTAAATTGTACACTTTTAATAATTGTTATTTAATTTGTTCTGTATGTTTTGGGGGGAAGGGTGGGTGGGCAAAGGAGGGATGGGATTTCAATTTGATTTATTGTTTTGAAGTTTGTATTGTTGTACGCCGCCCCAATTGCTTGGCAGAGGGGTGGGATATAAATAAAAATTATTATTATTATTATTATTATTATTATTATTATTATTATCCCCCGGGGGTCCCTGCTTGCCACAGGAGGGAGCCAGCCTAGCTTGGCATCCCCCCCAGAAGAGCTCATTCAATGTGATGAGTGACAGACTCCAAGTATACATCACAGCCCTCAGGGGAGAGATGAACCCCATCACCCCTGTACAAATGTGGCATACCAATCTGAATCCCTTCATGATCAACAACTATAATCCCCAAAGCCCCTAACTTCTTGACCATGGATCTATTCAGCCAATGACGGGCCACATTGATTGAAGAGTCCTTCCTTGCTCCTACCCAAGCATGTTGTGGCAAAAACGTAGTCCACATCAGCACCCTTTGCAGGAATCTCCACTTAATGTCTTGCATGTCACTCAAGATCCTCTTGGCCAACTTGAAACAAGGAACTTGAACTTAGTCATTTTCCCCCAAGTGCACCATTAGAATCTTGGGCAGTGTGAAAGTCGCAGATAGCTTGATGATGCATGGAATGAGAGCTCCCCATAGCATTCCCCTCTGACCAAACCAGTGTACTTGATGGACCTCTTTTATCCCCAGGTTCTGATCACGATGCGATTGGAGAACACCACGTTCAGCTCAAAACACAAGGCTGTGTCCGATGATCCATACATCTTCTAATTCCACATCTGCTTCAATAGAAAAAACAAGTTAAGTATAACTGTGCAACCCCTAAACTAAATATCACCAGTCCGAACTAAGACACTATGGGCAAATGTAGGACTTGAAAGTCCTGGACCACCAATGCCCAATCCATCAGATTGCAGGGTTGTTTAAGCCATGAGTAGCAGCAGCGGTCGCTGCCCTATACGAAAAGAATGTGAAGAGAACTGGGCTGCTGGCAGACCTACATGCCTCAAAGTCTCCTGCAGCACAGCTCAAAATCAAAACTGTTTCAATGGAAGGCCCGGGACATGAAGGAACAAATAGCCAGGGCCAGCCGGGCAAAGTCTAAGATAGTCCAACAAAGTCGAAACAGGACAAATTTGACCTACTGGTGCTTTAGGCAAGGTTACAGTTTGGCCCTTAGCCAACTGGTCAGTTTTTGAATTCCTAAAACATATTTGAATTCCCTGTTCACTAATTTGGATGTAAGATAAAGAAAGTGCTCTGCCTGAACTATCTGAGCTTGTCCCTAGGGACAAGCTCACTAATTCTAGTGGCTGCAAAAAATGCCACAGAAAAAGCTGCCCTAAACAGAAGAACTTTCTGAGATGAAGAACATACATTTGGAAGGGATTGCCAAATTTGGATGAGAATCGATCCTGTTACCGGCAAGCGATTATCGCGTGCCAGAGGAAGCTCCCTAGTCCAACCTTCCAAGGCCCTACGGACGCTAAAGTCCACAGTAGGGTCATTAAACCTCCCCACTCTTGAATAAAAAGACAGAGCTGCTAACCTTGCCCTAACTGTGATCGGGGACAAACCCGACTGCCAAAGGTGAACAGTCTCCACCCTCAAAGGCCAAACCTCAACCTCCCCTGCCATAGACAGAAACAGCCTAAAAGGTCGCATTGCGAGCTGATATGACTTGCGTGTCAATGGAATGACAGATTGGAGAATTGCCCTGTTGATTTCTATTTTCCAAGGCTTCACAGATATTCCAGTACCTCCAGTAGTTGAGGTGCTGCCTCCGGGGCGAGTTGATGAAACCTGGAAAATGGAAAATGAGAAAGGGCATCCGCCAACGGATTTAGTAAACCCAGTACATGACGATCCTGAAACAACACACTGTGCTTCAAACATTGCGTAACCATTGATCTAACCAATGCCATCACCCTCAAGGATTTGGAGGTTTGGGAGTTCACCACATGAACCACTGCTTGGTTGTCACACCAAAACCAAACAGTTTTATTCTCAAATTGAACTGGCCACAAATGAACTGCAAATACAATAGGGAAGAGTTCGAGAAAAGTGAAATCAAGGGTCCAACCACTATCCACCCAAGCTGGCGGCCATTTCTCCACTGCCCACTGATCTTTCCAATAGAGGCCAGAAGCATCGGAGTGTACTTGGAGATCCACCTTTAAAAGCATTTCAGACTTCCAAAAAGAGACTCCATTAAATTGATCCAAAAATGATTCCCAAATCTTCAAATCGGCTTTTATCCTGCTAGTAATCCTAATATGGTAATGTGGAGTGGAAACCCCTTTAGTAACATATAAGTGAGCACAAAAGGCCCATCCAGGAACAATAACTTTACAAGCGAAATTTAACAACCCTGTCAGGGATTGAAATTCTCGAAGCATGGCTTTGGTCCTACTGCTCATTAACCTTGCCTGGTGTCTCATCACTTCAAGTTTTTCTACTGGGAGATGGGAAAGTCCCTCAACTATAGCTAATTCAATACCTAAAAAAGTCAGATGGGCGCTAGGACCCTCCGTATTTTCCTCCGCTAAAGGAACTCCCATCTCGGCCATCAACATCTGAAATGCTGACACACCTTGTAGAACTGGGAGCTCCAGTGAACAAGAAGTCATCCAAATAATGAGTAATAGCATGATTATCTGTCCTCTTGATGGCGAACCAGTGTAAAAATGTACTAAAGTTTTCAAATGCAGAGCACAAGATAGAACATCCCATTGGCATAGCCTTGTCAAAATAGTACATCCCTTCAAATTGAAAGCTTAATAAGTCAAAATCCTCAGGGTGTACTGGCAAAAGCCTAAAAGCAGATTTTTTATTACACTTAGCCAATAGGGTGCCCCTACCCAATGCCCGTCCCATCTGCACTGCTGCGTCAAATGATGTGTGCCAAATCTGGATCAATGGCATGATTAACAGATTTCCCTTTTGGGTATGATAAATTGTGAATTAGATGGAACTCATGAGGCAACTTATTGGGTATAACGCCCAAAGGTGACAACCTTAGTGTTGTTATTGGCAAATGTTGATGGGGCTCAGATATCCTACCAGCAGCCAACTCTTTAGCTAGCTCCTCCCTGACTAACTCTGGTGACTCCATCACCAAACGCGCATTAGGCGTGAATCGGTGAACCCTCACACCAGCATAAGGAATATGGAAACCATTTGAAAACCCATCTAACAAATACTGAGTGGGATCTCTATTTGGTTAAATCTACAACCAAGCAGCCAAGACATCCAGTTTAATTGGTGTTGGTGCTTTTCCCTCCCACTGCGGAAGGTTGCGAGGAGACTCCAGCCCCGGCCTTCATTTCCCTGAAACAGGAAGTGCCTGGGTGATTACCTCTGCAGGTATTACATTTATGCTCAAACCTACAGTGCTGCCTAGAGCACTTGCCAGAGTTGAAGTCCCAGCATAAACCTGTAACCTTTTTCTCCCCCATTCTAGGCCTCGCATACTGCCCTTTTGGCTGCATGACCATGGGCACAAAGCCATTGTCACTCCTGCTTGAAGGGGAGGCCCCTAGCATAACATCTGCCCACAGTTCAGACTGGACATGCTGCCAAGACAAAGAAGGATCCAAAGCAGCTCTCATCCCGAACTGTTCATCATACTGGAGCCACGCAGAGCCCCTCAAATTGAAATGACAGTTTGTGTACGCTTTGATCATGATCTCTTGGTACTTAGAAAAATTGGATTTTTTTGTTCAATCACACCTCTATCGCTTCTCGGCCTTTTGGCTAAGATCATGTGTAATCACACCTCTATATATGGTAAATCCCATCATCCAGTTCATGACGTTCCTTTACAGCTTAGGAAGCTTGTGAGACTGGAATTCTTTAGGGAGACTAAACACAACCCCGTCCTTCACCATAATCCTTGGCTTGGGGTCGCGAACTGTCAATGAAAATAGATTGATGTATTCCCCTTTTCAAATTCTCTCTTTAGTAGAGAGAGGAAGATGAAATCCTAAGGGAGTTGACATCCCAGCATAGGGGTTGAACTCCACTGCCCGGTCTGCCCCAGCTAGACCTAATGCTCCCACAGTGACCACAGGCCTTGTGTCACTTACCTTGGGGACCGAGGGCTGCTCAGCTTGCACCCTCAAGTCAGGCACCTGAGGTGCAACTGATGAAGTCTAGGGTGCTTCAACAGAAACAATCGAAGAACCTGTCCCACTAGCATTTTGCCCAACTTGGCCACCTAGGGACCAAACCGAGATGGATGTAAATTAAATAAATAAATAACAAATTCTCACATAGTGAGGGGGCATTTTCACTCATTAGCGATTTTGACTAAACCATAAGGAAGGTATGATTTGAAATGCAGTATTGATTATTTCCATAGCTAACACTGGTTGGCACTGCACACAGAGAAGTGTAGGTGGCACTCCTTGTGTAATCCCATCACCTAGTAAACTCTATGATGAGATGCCCCAAGGGAGAAACAGGAAGTATCAGAGCATTAACAGAAAGGGAAGGAGGGAGAGATAAAGGGATGTCACATTTTCAAGATTAGCCATGGGCACAAGAAAGATGACAAGACAAATAGCAGATACCCTTAGAAAAGCAAATAGTTTCCAAAGTAACATTACACATAGGATAGGGACATGGAATGTGAGGAGTATGAGCCAAGAAAAGCTAGACATAGTAAAAATGGAAATACAATGCATGAATATAGGAGTACTAGGGGTGAGTGAGTTAAAATGGACAGGAATGGGCCACTTTGAATCAGACAACTGCACAGTGCTCTACTCAGGGAATGAAAAAACAAAAAAGAAATGGGGTAGCTTTCATACTAAGAAAAGATGTGGCAAAAGCAGTCAGAGGATACAATGCAAAATCAGAGTGCATCATTTCAGTAAGGCTCCATGGTAAACCTATGAATATCACCATAATC
>CM034706.1:59360405-59399667 GCA_020142125.1 Phrynosoma platyrhinos | reverse complement strand
GGAGTGCCAACACATCTGATAGTTCTGATAAGGAATCTGTACTCAGGATAAGAGGCTATTGTCAGAACACAATACGGAGAAACAGAATGGTTCCCAATTGGCAAAGGGGTCAGACAAGGTTCCATACTCCCACCCTATCTGTTCACCTTGTATGCAGAACATATTATAAGAAAAGCAGGCTTGGACACAGAAGAAGGAGGAGTGAAAATAGGAGGAAGGCATATCAACAATATAAGATATGCAGATGACACCATAGTACTATCAGAAAACCTCACAGACTTGGAACACCTACTAAGGAATGTCAAAGAAGTAAGTGCAAAGGCAGTTTTTTGAACATAAAGAAAAAAAATAATGACTACTAAGGACCTTCACATGTTCAATCTAGACGATGAAGAAATTGCCAAGTTTTTTTGTAAAGTGTATATTGGAAAGTGTGTTTGGTTGCTCTTTCTTCATGCAGGATGGCTAGCAAGTCAGTTGGTTTTAAAAGAAAAATTTATAGGGGCTATCAATGGCTTCTAGTGATGCTGGTGATATGTTGCATTCAGAATCAGAGGCAGTTTTCCTCTCAATGCCAGTTGAAGAAGAGGACAACAAGTGAAAGGGAGTTGTTTTACTTCTGTCGCTTGTGAGCTTCCCATGGATCTCTGGATAGTTGCTGTAGAAACAGAAAGTTGGCCAGATGAGCTCTTAGTATTCATCCTTCTAATGGAATTAATTCCAAATAGCACAGAAAAGCAATTTTAATACAAAACTGGTGGTACAACTGATGCTTTAAAAAAAATCAAAGAAGGACTATTTTTAAGCAGATATTGTTATTTACATTGATTTTAAAGTAGATATTCAGTGGATCCAAGATGTTCCATAAACAGTATGGATATTGGAGAGTATGTGGAGGCAAAGCAGAAAGCTCTGTGGAAATGAAAGAATAGATTTTGTACATTCCTATGCACAGTCAGTTGTACTTCAACCAGGATATCCATGCTAGGAGAGTATGCTGTTTTTTAGATTTTATGGCTTGTAATTAATGAAATATTTATTCATTCACACTGAATGCTATCTTTTTAAAAAAGGTGCAAACAAACCAGTGTGCATTTGCTTGCCCATTTAATCAAAGTAGTATTTCCTGCTTCATGTTTTTCTTCTTCTTCTTCTGAGTCTCATTAAATTAACCAAAATGACCTGCAAGGTCATTGCTATCTGCAGAATAGATTGGAGAATGGAGGCAGAACACTACAATCTACTTCAATCCCATTATAGCCATGTCACTCCTAGGCCTTTGCAGTGATTAGACAATTAAATATCAATGGCTTTCTAATGGATTTACTACAAGGCATTAGCTGATGAAAACCCTGTAGTTTTAGCCTCCTGGCTTTAATAATACAAGGGGAAAGAAATACTGTCACAGGAATTTGTTAATCTAATAGCCTTCATAATAATGTTAGGATTGGCTAGTGGTAGAAATTAAGCAGGAGGTGTTGTGACTGAGGTTAGAATTTTCCATTAGGCAATACTGTATCACTTTTAAGATGTATTTGATTAGCTAATATATGAATATACAATTGCATTCGAGTTTATAGAGACCTAGCTATTGCTTTGTCCTATGCTATTTCCTATTGGGAGGTTTCCAGTGCCACTCTTACAAAATTTCTGCATGGCAGCAGCATCCATGAAATAATTTCTGCCATATTTTAAAATTCAATTTTGCAATGTCACAGTCTTAGTATTTTGTCAACCATTTCTAGATATAATTGGTTGGGAGATAGACCAGATACTGCCTGAATTCTAGGTTTCCCATAATAATCACTGGAAAATTTTGGGAGGTTCTGGAAATTAGGGGACGAGGACCTGAAGGAACACATAAATGACCAGACTTCATGCAGCCTATGGACCATATGTTGCCCACTGCTATAGGGGCTAATCTAGACTACATAATACTATTGCTTTATGCGGTGCTCTATATGTTGTTGGACTTCATCTCCCAGCAGCTCTAACAGCATGGTAGATAGCAAGGAAAGCTGGGCAGTGCAGTCAAACAACATCTAAAGGTCTGCATGATCCCCACCCCTGTCTTATTGCAATGCCTGTTAAGAATCTGTGGTTTCTGTGGTGAAGGTAACATCTATACCAGATTATAAACTTGACTGTAAGACGTAATACTGAGAAATCTGAGCTTCAAAGACAATATAAAGCAAGTAAGATGAAACTTTTATGGAACTAGCTTCTGTGGGTTGAGTTGATCCATAAAAAGTGCTCACCTTCCCACTTTTATCTTTCTCCTTTTCTAGGTCAAACATGCCAATAATTCTCTCTACCAACCCAAAATACAAAGGAACTGTGCTGACTGATTCATTGTTTATTTCTTTTGTGATATTTATGGATAATGGTTGCAACAATGATTCCAACCTTGGTGCCTGCACCATGAAAATAGAGGGACACAGTGGCAATTGATACCCTGACAGCTTGTAATTTGTAACAATGCCATTCATATTTAGCCCTATTCATCAAAACAATTTTTCTTTCTTTCTTTCTTTTTAGGGGAAAGAACATTTTGTATACCGTATTTGGCAAGAATCCAAGATACATTTAAAATATTTGCTTGAATCTTAGAAATCCATTGTTCTGTAACCCATGAAAGATCTATTTTACAGGTACTGTTTATTCCTAATGGGGAATAAGAGAAAATTCTGCCCTCTTTCCCCAAACAAAAAAGGTCAACATGAACAATATTTTTTACATTTAAATCACATTTGTCTCCTACAGATGCAGAATATTTTTTCAAACCAAGGATTGCAACTGAATATTAAGTTTTGGGTGGTCATTTTGTAATATTTCTCCCCAAGTACTGAAAACATCCTAGGACAATCAATATTTATACAGTAGAGATGACAGATCAGCAAGAAAGTGATAGAGGTACAAAGCAGAGTATGAACTACAAAGCTTTATTTTGTTCCTTTGCAGTTTCAATTGTTTCAAGGCTGCAAAGCCCTTGTTGAAAACAAAAGCAGACCCCTTTGATTATTTATGGCATTTCATGGTCACATAAATGCCTTCTAGCTTTGCACACTATTCACCAAGAACTGTCAACACCAGAAATAATGTAACAATCAGGGTGAATCAAATTCTATGAATAAATAATGGAATATATTTTCATTGAAATTCAATGTTACTATAAAAGAAATTTAGTAGTCCTGTTAAAAGAGTAACAATAGCAATATAAGGAAACAGGCTAAACACATCACAAAACATTGTTCTTTCAAGAAGACATGCTCAGGCATAAAGAGACTAAAAATTGTCCATTGATTCACATACAAAATAACTAAGATATGAGTGTCCTTATAAACTATTTAGACTTTTATTGAAGAGAGGCATGTAGAAAAATACTAGTCATCCCCCCCCACATTTGTTGCTTTGACTTTTGTAGATTTGATTATTCACTGATTTGATTAATATGCTCTCTCTAGGAATCTCTAGTGGTGTGACTCTATGGTCAACATCCACCAGATACCACTTTGGTGAACCTAGAGATTCCTAGAGAGAACTCTTCTCTAGGCATTTGTAGGTCCTCCAGAGGAATTTTATGGTCAGCTTCTGGCAGATGTTGAACACAGACCTACACTGGAGGACCTAGAGATTCCTAGAGAGGTGTTCTCTCAGGTCTTAAAAAAAAAAATTGGGTTTTTTGCAGGTTTTTTTTTTTTTTTTTTACTTTTGCTGGGATCTTGCCATCCTAACCCCAGCAAATGTGGAGAGCCCACTGTAATTACTCTAACTAGTAGAATAGTTTCACATTCTGCAGTGCTGTAGAAACTCTGTGCATTGGGACACTTCCTAACATAGCAACCAAATAGGATTTGGAGATGTACACTCAGTCATATATAGGAATATTGGCTCCTGCTTTATATCAAGTCAGACTGCTTGTCCACTCCACCTCAGTATTATCTATTCTGACTGGCAATAATGTAGTGTCTGAGGTCTCAAGGCAACTCCAACTGCAAACTAAAGAAGGCACAATGAATTAATTGCTGAATGGTAAATAGCCTCTTTTGCAAATTAGATAGACTCTATGGGTCTACATACTGAGAGTAACAACTAAGTAAAGACTTAATATTTATCGAAGAGAGAGCTCTGAATTTGGAATGTTGGGCTCATACTTCACAGAAATTAAGGGTAGTGTAGTGCTTCTGCTTCTATTTCTTCTCCTGGCAATGTTTTTGTTAAATTATTTATGTAATTGGTTCCCATTTCCTGAAGCCTAAGGAATCAGTGCCATCTCCAGGACTGGCATACATTACTGGACTGTTGTGGAAGGGGCTGTTTTAACAACTGGAAAGCTCCCAAACTGGCTTAACATGCAGCCATTATGTCTCCTTTTACCCTTTTCCTGTGACAGTGCTTCAATGTCAAAGGCTGTATCTGCACTGCAGAAATAATCTAGTTTGGTACAACTTTAATTATCATGGCTCAGTGTTATGGAATTCTGGGAATTATAGTTTGTGAGATATTTAGCCTTCTTTGTAGAGAGCTCTGGTGTTACAACAAACTACAATTCCCTCAATTCCATAGCATTAAGCCATGGCAGTTAAAATGATGTCGAACTGGATTATTTCTGCAATGTGTATACAGCCTATGAAGTGAGGGAAAGGGATGTGAATCCAAGGCCAGATCTTCTACTCTGATAGCAGACCTTGACTTTTGCTTTTGAAATGGGAGCAGCCAACCTCTCAGGGGTAACAGGACTTCAGCTTTATTGTGTGACAGGAAATTCAGTTTTGTGAGAAAATGAATGACATATTGACAGAAAATGTGGGAAAGTTACTTTTTGGTTTATAACTCCAATAGGCCATGCTGTGAGAAGGATTGTGAGTATTGTAGTAAATTTTGCAAAATCTGTATATACATAATACGAAGACCCCAGAAATGAAGAGGTATGACACCAGTTTGGTATAAAATGAGCAACTATTTGTACAATTTTAAAAGGGATCTTCTGGCTGCTAAGTTTTGCCACACCAGTGTAGATCCCTATCAGTCTATGACAACTCATTACTCTCTATTGCTTACTTCCAGGAGGCTATAAGGCTCCTATCCTTATGGGAATCCTATTGCCAGACAGACTGCAACAGAGGGAAGATAAAGACTGGTCAGATATAGTGAGGTCCTGTGCCTCGCTGGCTGTTCAGGCTGTTTTTCAGCTGCAGTCTTCTCCCTAGCATTGTCATTTCCTGGCTGTTGGAAAGTAGGGATGCAGCAGACAAGTTTCCAACTACCTTTCTAGAGCTGGATATTTGTTGCAACTATAGCAACACTGTTAAGTAGATGCCTGCCACTGCCCCTTCTCTCAGTGGCCAATAAATGACTGGGTTGGAGGTGCTTTAGCTGACAAAAGGTTGGTTGGGGGAGTTGGGCATGAGGTCATACCCCAGCTACATCTCTTAATCTAATATCTTGGCCAAAGACAGTTGGAAGTATCTGAACCTGAGTGGAAATGACCCACACTCTTTCTTCATGGAAAATGACAATAGTGGCAATACTTTGCCCCAGCATAATTTACAAACCAGTTGAACCCTTGGGTGCATTGAAATCAGTAGAGCTTACTTTAGAACCAACATTAAAATTAGTTAGGTTCAGTTAATCTCATTCTCTCAATATGGCAATTTCAGGGAGATCTAAATCTGGACCAGGTTTAGATTGATTCTCCTTAACAGTATTGTACCATACAGTATAACCTTGCTCTTTTCCCCTCCTGTGTTTTCTATTCTACATTAGGTAACCTAAAAAGCAGAAGAAATGTTAATTTTTAGACTATGATTCCCATAATTCCTCAGCAGACTGTCCAGGGAAGCAGAAATACTAGTGATGTTAGCTGGGAGATTTGGGAAATGGAAGCTTTTAAAAAAGGAACTCTTCCAATATTTTCTCAAAATGTGTTCTGAGGCAAACAGAACTATTAAAGGGACTGGACACATATACTACTTGCGTTTGAAGGTCTGCTGAAAATGAGCAGCAGGGCACACTTGCCCATGCTTAAACAGACGATGCCCTATGTTAAGTAAAAGCATTTTGGAAGTGGCCACTCAGCATAGGTCATCTTATGCATAGCAACTGATGGCTGTTGTACAAGCTCTTCCATTAAGCTATCATTTGGAAATAGAACATCCAAAATGCATTTGAACTGGAAATACATTGTGAAGACTTTGCTCTTCAGACACTCATGATCCAGTGTGTGGCTTGTGATAAAGTATCACCTACTCCACATCGCTCTCCTCATTTCAATAGGCATTCTTTGTCTTTTTAAGTATTTATGCTAATCATTGCATAATGTAAAATCATTCTAGACCTGCAATTATCAAACTACAAAATGTTGCTTTACAGCAACTGTACACAGATAATGCAGAAATGATTAATCTCTCTAGTATTGTTCATTTGTTGCTATGGAAATATTGTTCCTCCACAAAGCTCTTAGTAAACATTATATTAGGGATGAAGCCAGTGACAAAGGCAACCAAGGACAGCAGGAAAATTGAGGGATGCATTATTTATATTGCTTTTACAGACATATAGATTTTAAGCAACTAAGATAAAACAAATCCTGGCTATCAAAATGGATGTGATATTCTTGGATTGATTGGCAGTGGCTACATGCAGATAGCAGAAATGGACAACTAAACCATTGCTTACTGATATCTCCTAATGAGATTGGGATTTAAATTTGGGACAGCATGTATTGCACACACATTCACCATCAGATGATAGTGACCTCTCCATGATACAAGCTGCAAGAGCAACAACAATGTAAACAATGAGACAAAATACAAATGAATTTAAATTTGATAATGCATATTAAAATAAAATAAAAACTAGAAGGGAATAATAATGCCTTGAATAATCAACCATTTCAGAGAGCAAGTCTTCTTTCAAATATTTATTTCATTTTATGTCCATTAATGGACAGGTGTGTTCTAATGTAAAATACCACCAC
This sequence comes from Phrynosoma platyrhinos, assembly GCA_020142125.1. Taxonomy (NCBI): domain Eukaryota; kingdom Metazoa; phylum Chordata; class Lepidosauria; order Squamata; family Phrynosomatidae; genus Phrynosoma; species Phrynosoma platyrhinos. Next base: position 59,392,688 of record CM034706.1, on the reverse strand, counting down.
CACAATTAAAACAAACAAACAAATAAACAAAACTGGTCATACTGGCTGTGGGATTCTGGGAGCAGTAGTCCAAAAATGTACACTTTCTAAATTGTCATTTAAAAGCTGTTCAACATTAAACAAATGATTTTAAATACTTATGTGTTCTCAACAGGCAACTTCTACATCCATCCCAAGCAGCTTCAATAAAATCTATCACAGCTTCATGTTGTTTGTTTGTTGTGTGCCTTCAAGTTGATTCTGACTTATGGTGACCCTAAGGACATCCGTATCACAGGTTTTCTGGGGGTAAAAGTATGTGACTCATCCAAGGTCACCCAGTGAGTTTGCATGGCTGAGCGGTGAATTGAACCCTGGTCTCCAGAGTCATAGTTCAATGCTCAAACCATTGAATCATGCTGGCTCTTAACTGATGTGATTTAGTTTACTACAACTGAAGAAAGGTGCTATTTCTGCAGACAGTTTTATATTGGATATTTTCCCAATATCATTTGTTCTATTTCATTAAACATTATAGCCTAAAACTGATGCTATATGTGTGCTAGACTGCCAGCACAATGGAGCTTTCATCCCCTCTCCTCCTCAACCCACTCTAGTACCCCAAAGGCAGATTCAGAGGTTTTCCCAGCCCTCCTAAAATGATTTTGTGGGTGCATGGAGATTGCATTTGGGAATGGGCAACAGCCTCCCAACTTTGACTGTTAAAGGAAAGCTATCAGTATAAACACTTTTTTGGATGCTAATCTATACAATTTACTGAAGCAAAATTTTCAGTTCTACCATATTCATTCAGGTACAGTTTTCATAGAATTTGCTTTACTAACATTCTTAGATGCAGTGTTCAATGACCCTGAAGAATAACCTATAATTTAAGAAATTTGAATTAAATTTGGCAGATTATGACTGAGATCTTGCATTATCAGACATAGCTATAATGACAGAGTTCAGGTGTTATAAGTACTTTGGATCATAAAACCCCTGATAATCTACCTCTTAACTCAGGCAGTGTCCCAAATAAAGGGTTTTTGAGGCACTGGAAAACAAAGACTGCAGCACTCTCCCATGTGTGGGATGCATTGAGATGGACAGATGGAGAGATCCCAAAGGGTCCTGTTGCAGCTGCTCGTTGTGACCTATTCTTCAGAGATTAATTTCCAGGACCCCAATCTACAATGCCTATAAACCTTTTGAATGACTTAAGAAATAGGTTTTGGGGCTCAGCTTTGGTTGTTAGGGACCATAAAAATGAATTCCAAAAGTTATGAGATTGTACTTCCAATTTACAATCTCACAAATACTGAACAGTATGTCAGTCATAATCTAGAAATGTTAGAAAATGCATAAATAGCTTCAGCAAACAGATCTGTTTAGCCACTCTGATTTTATAATTTCATTGACATTTCATTATGTTTTTGAAATTACAATAGGTTGACAATCACATTTTTTTAATTAAGAGAGTATAGTTGTTGTTATAGCATGTGAAAGGAAAGGCACAAATTCTTACTACCTGAGTGGTACAGAGAAATATTTATAGAAACAAAGATTTAGCTTGAACATGTTCACTCTTGGGTATTTTTTTTGTTTTTGTTTTTTTTTTGGGGGGGGGTTGTAATAAGTATTAATGAGAAACATTCTAGTGTAAGTCCCATTGACATCCCAGAACACATCTTCTTTGGCTACATCATTATGGGAATTTTGGGCATAAGGTTTTAATTACACATTCCATATTGATAAGATAGAAATTCATTATTTTTGCTAGACCACATTCATGGTGTTTCATTGCCTATATTGCTCTATAGAGGGAGTTACAGTGTGTTCATATCAGCAGCAGAAAAAACACAGAATATTGTTAAAAGACTAAAGATATCTTGGCACTTAGATTGCATATTTAACATGCAAGAAGACATTTTCAGGGCAAAAGCTATTGTAGCTTCAGGCAAAAGTAGCAGCTGCCACTGTGTTAAGCTAAATTAAAACCTTTTTACAGGTTGAGAAAAATCCCTGCTAGTTTTAGGAGCTGAAATATTGAAAATGTTCTTCCAGTGGTTGATAAATTAATAGCAGTTGTGAGCTGCCTGGGGCCGCTCAACCACAAGAATCACTGGGTTAGCTATCTCTTGCTATTTGCACTTTTCAGTTGCTAGAAGCAGGAGAAGACAACAATAAAATGTTGCTGAAGGTACATCACATTTTCTTTAATATCATATTATCACTATATTATAGGTGCCTTGGATAACACATCAGATATTAGAGAAAATTCTAAATGCCCTTGCTGAATCCTTTAGAACATCTGAAGTCAAATCAGAGAAGAATGAGGACAATTCAAACACATTTGCAGAAAATGAGCTATTTATATTATTTACAAGAGTCATCTAATAGTCTGAAGCATGATCAGGATACATATTTAAGGGTATCAGTGCCAAAGTGAGGCTGATTCAGATGTAATCTCTCTCATCCCCATGTTTTTAAGGCAAGAATTGGAACTAGAGAGGGAGAACCAGGCATAGAATTGTAGAGTTGGAAGGCCACTTAGAGCCAGTGTGATGTAGTGTTTTGAGCGTTGGACTACAACTTTGGAGATCAGGTTTAGATTGGCATGGCAACCCACTGGCTAAACTTGGGGAAGTGAAACAGTCTCACAGGAAGGCAAAGGGAAACTCCCTCTGAACAAATCTTGCAAAGAAACCCCTGTGATAAGTTTGTCTTAGGGTTATCATTAATTGGAAATGACTTGAAGGCACATAACAAGAAGAAAGGCAACTAGTCCAGCACCTGTCATGTAATAATGCACAATTAAAGCATTTGTGTGAGATGGCTATCCACACTATGTTTACAAACTTTCAAAAGAGAGTCTACCACCCTCTGAACTGGTCTTAAAGCAGTTTGTCCTTCTTTTCTTTTCTTTTAAAAAAATGAAATTTATTTACATTTAAAATATATCTCAGTCACATACAACAATGTTCCAGTATAATAAAAGCAGGAAAATAAAAACACAAAAGGAAGAAACAACAGCCAATTTAGTCATAAGTTTCTATAAAAAGCAGACCAAATGGCCAAAAATACGTCCATTTGTAAATTTCATCGATATATCATTCTTTCAAAGGTTGCAAGTGTTATCATATCATCTGTCCATTGGATCACAGGTGGAAAAAAAAATCTTTCCAATAATGATTATAAGTATAAAGTCACAATTATCTGTGACATAGTATTTCTGATTTCTATGTAATGGTTGTCAAAGTGGCGGATGAAGTAAACTGTCAGGAAGTGAATCCAGCTAATTTGAAATATGCTGGGGAAGAACTCTACAGTTACCATGGACTTCCCAAAAGACAAACAAATGGGTCCTAGTGCACATTCACCCAGAACTCTCACAAGACTATCATACTTTGGAAATTGATTACTCATTGGAAAAGAAAATGATGTTCAGCAAATTGGAAGACAGTAGGGAAAGAGAAAGACAACATTACAGATGGATTGATTCAGTCAAGAAATGTATAGCTCTGGGTTTGCAAGAACTGATCAGGGCTGTTGATAACAAGGTCTCTTGAAGATCTGTCACTCAGAGATCACTATAAGTTGAAGATGACTTCATGGTAAATAGATACAATAACAATATTTCTCTTTTAAACACTATAATAAACACTTATCATTGGACATTCAGGGGGGAAAATGCATATCTTTTTGAGCTGTGAGCACTATTTGTAGCAATAAAAATGGAAGACATATTCTTCTTTAAATTGTTTTTTTATTTCAGTGATATCATTTCAAAGTCTGAACCGAATCTGTATCTCTGTAGTAATTTTTATATCTTTAGAAACATTCAGAAATCTGGGGAAGGTTGTTGAATAAGAAACAGGTTGCATAGAACTTACTAATAAAAACATTCATATCTTTCTATATGCTAGGCATGTAAAAATGGCTGGGAGGGGAAGCAAAGGACCTTAAAGAAAAGAAAGAAGTTGGCAGCATAGCTTTCTTTGATGAAAACATGTACCAAAGGAAGTAGGCACAAGTCTATGAATGTTTATGCTATCAACTTCTTTCTCTCAGTTAGTCCCTTTGCATACTGATTTTCTAAACTAACATGGCTATGTCTTTGAATTCTACCACCATGAGAAACAGAAGCTGGTATCTGACATGAGGTCTTCGTAGTAGAATAGCTGAAGGATATCAGAGGTCTGTCATACTAAAATATATAAGTCTCTACACATTATTATTTTTTTAAATAAAACTTTATTCTTTAAAAACCATACATACATTCATTAATTCATTTTTACATAATAATATTTCATTACATTATCACAATAATCTCATGTGTTATACCAATATTTTACCCTCAGTACATATTATATTCTGTCCTCTTTCCCCTCTATAACTATCAAGCATTATATCTCTTCATCAACACATTACTTCCATTTCCATTCTTTCACTTCTGTTCTTACTCATTCACATCTTTTCCCTATCTTCATCTTTTCTCATTTTGTTAATCCTCACATCCTCTAGTTCTCTAATTACCTTCCCCAGTCCTTCTTCTCTTATTACACCTTCTTTCTTCCCTTCATTCTCTCTCTCTCTCTCCTACCCTTCTCTACATACTCTTACCTTCTTCAACTTTCTTTTCCTCTCTATGGTTCTATCCTCAGTCAATCTCTTTCTCACTTTCTCCCAATTCATTCTCAAACTTCCTTGATATCTTATCCTATCTGGATTATTTGTTATTGTACATTGGCCCTCTTTAACCTATCTATTGTAAGCCATTTTATATGATTGTTCCATTTGTGTTTGTTTCCTTCCTCCTTATTCTTATTCTTAGTTCCAAATCTTCTAATCTATCTATTATTTCAATTGTAGCCTCTATCTACCATTCTTTAATATATAGTTTTGTGTATTTTATCTATCTATCTCACTCTGTTAATTCCTACGTTTTAAAAATTCTTATATTATTTCATTTTTCTTATCTTTATCACTATTTCACTAACTTTGTTAGCTTTCATTGTATAGCCTTATTTCTTAACTTCCTTCCTCCTTTTGTCAATCTAACAAAAGTCATATTAATTCCTACTAACCTTTTATTCTTTTTGATTAATTAATCTTTTCCTTGTTCGTACATACCTCTTCTCACTTTTTTCTCTTAAAAGCTAATTGTAGCTAAGTTCCTTCATTGCTTTCTAAGATATTGCAAAATTGGTCTCCAAATATTATTTTCCATTTTGTTATCATCCATTCTTAAAAATTTTGTAAGTTTGTCCATCTCAATTGCATTATGCAGCTTAAATACCCAATCTTTTATACTTGTGATATGATTCAATTTCCATTTTTGGACAATCTTGCCATGATAATTAAATAAAAAAAGGATTTTACCATATTCTTTGTCTAATTCCTCTTCCCATATATTCAGCAGATAAGTCTCTGGGCAGACCTGTATTCTTACTTGAAGCATTTCCTTAATAGTTTCATTTATTTTTTTCCAATAATTTTTAACCAATCTACATGACCATAAACAATGGTATAGTGTACCAGGTTCTTTACCGCATTTCCAGCATAAGTTATTCTTAGATCTATATATTTTTGATATCAAATCTGGGGTCATATACCAACAAAAGTAGGTTTTGTAAAAAATTTCTTTAAGATTTTGAGATGCCATATATTTTAATCTTCTAGTCCAAACATGTTTCCATTTTTCTAAATCTATTGAATAACCAAAAAAAAAAAAAAATAAATAAAAAAATTGCCCATTTAATCATGCATTCTTTTATTCTTTCTTCCTCTAATTCCCATTCAAATAGAATCTCATAGAAACATCCAATCCATTTTTTATTATTGTCCAACCAAATTTTCCTAAATTTGTTAAGTTTTAATTCAATCCCCTATGATTTAGAAATCATTCTAAATTGTTCAACAATTTGTCTATATTAAAACCAATCTAATATAAAACCCTCATTATTTAATTCTTCTCATGTTTTTATCTTATAATTTCCCTTCTCATCTTTCCTTAATAATTTTTCATAAGTTATCCAATTAATTCTCTGTCTCGTTTCTCTTCTTTGTATTGCTTCATGAGGGGAAAACCGGGGGGGGGGGGGGGGGGAGGATTTAGGCATAATTCTTAATTTATGTTTGTTCCAAATCTGAAGTAGTGAACATCTGATGCAATGATTATTGAAGTTTTGGTTTGCCTTTAATTTATTATATCCTAAATATGCGTGCCATCTGAACCGAAGTCCATCATCTTCCAATTCAACAGTTCCTCATTCTCCAGAGTTATCTATTCTCTTAACCACATGAAACAACAAGCTTTGAAGTATAATTTTAAACTTGGTATTCCCAGACCTCCTCTCTCTTTAAAATCCTGTAGTAATTTAAGTCTAATCCTTTATTTTGCCAAATAAACCTATTCATATCCTTGTGCCAAGTTTTAAAAAAGTTTTCTTTTACTACTATTGGAACATCTGAAAGAAAAAGAGCATCTTTGGTAATATCATCATTTTAAGGGTTGATATGAAAGTTGTTTCTTATTCAAAGAGTTTAGATTTCTCTTAATCTCACTCCAGGTATTTTTATAATTATCATCAAATAATTCTATTGTTTTCTGAGTAATTGTAGTACCCAAATATTTTATTTTATTTTGTATTTTCATTCCTGTTTTCTCACATAACTCTATTTCTTTTCCTTAGTCATATTTTTTGTGAGGTTTGTTGATTTATCCTTATTTAATTTGCAACCTGTTATCTCTCCAAATTTTCCTATAACTTCCATCATTTGGGTAACACATTTACAAGGATTATCCAAAAATATAACTATGTCATTAGCAAAGGCCCTTATTTTATAATTATATTTCTTAATTTTTAACTCCTGATTTTTTCCCTGCTTCTTAATTTCTTTTATTAATCTTTTGATTACTAAGCAAAATAAAAGTGGGGAAAGAGGACAGCCTTGTCTTGTTCCTCTTTTTATCTCTATGTATTGTCCTCCACCAGCAGAGAAGCAGCTGAGCCTCGACGAGGCGCCGAGGCCCAGCAGCCCCTTTAAAAGGCTGCTTTTCCACCACCTCCTCCTCCTCCACCGTCAGATAAGCAGCTGAGCCTCGACGAAGTGCAGAGGCCCAGCAGCCCCTTTAAAAGGCTGCTTTTCCATCACATCCACTGGATAACAAAATGGCCGTGGCAGCGGCGACGCGAACGGGAGACCGAGGCGGAGGTGCTAGGGCTGCCAGGGATCAACACCTTCTCCAGCAACAACATAACTGTGGCTGTAGCATGGCCAGAGAGACCAGGGCCAAGACGAAGGCACTAGGGCAGCCAGGGACCAACATTCTTGCTCAGTAGCAATACAGTGGTGGTTGCAGTAGTAGGGGTGGGAGGGGGAGGAATGAAGATTTTGAAATTGGTATATCTCCACTGACTGGAGAGAAGCTGTCAGTTTAATCTTAGAGGCCCCTCCTATGGAGTGGGCCAGTAGCCTTACCATCCAGGAGAAGAAGATAAATTTGCCCTTTGCCCTTCCTTCGCCTGAATTAACACTGCTGTATATTGACATTGAGAATTATGTATTTTTAAAATTGTATATTTTTAATTATTGTTATTCAATCTGTTTAGTTTGATTTGTTTTTGGGGGATGGGTGGGTGTGGGAAGGAGGGATGGGATTTGAATTTATTTATTTGTTTTGATGTTTTGGAATGTTGTACACCACCCCGATTGCCTGGCAGAGGGGCGGGATATAAATAAAAATTATTATTATTATTATTATTATTATTATTATTATTATTATTATGATGATGATGTTCTTTCTCCATTGATAATAATCTTAGCTTTTTGTTCTTTGTATACTTCTTTTATCCATCTTGTAATTTTGGGGCCTAATTCCATTTTATTTATAATTTCAAACAGGGTTTGCCAATTAACCATGTTGAATGCTTTCTCTAAGTCTATAAATACCATTCCCATATTTCATTCATTGTGTCTTTTGTAATATTCAGTTACATCCAACATGACTCTAATGTTGTCTCTCATTTGTCTCTGGGGTAAAAACCCTCTATGATTTTCATCAATTCAATCTTTTTAGTAATTTTTAAGTTTGTTTGCCAATATACTAGAAAATATTTTATAGGTGGTATTTAAGACCGAAATGGGTCTATAATTGTTTCCCTTCCTTTGGTATTACCACTATTTCAGCTTCTTGACAACTGGGTGGTAGTTCTTCCTCTAAAATAGCATTCATCACATTTTGCAGAGGTGTACATAATTCATTTATAAATGTTTTATAAAATGCAGTGGTAAATCCATCCAGACCCAATAGTTTGCTATCTTTACTTCTTTTAATTGCCTCTATTACTTCCATCTTAGTGATGGGTCCATTTAATTCATCATTTTTTTTTTGGCACTTTGAATTCCTGTTTTTCTAAGTATTCTTGGATTTTCTCTGGTTCTACCACTTACATTTGATAAAGTTTTGAAAAGAATTTATGAAATTCTCCCTTTATTTTACTACTTTTTGTTCATCTTTTATCTCTGTTATAATTTTCCTCTCCTTTTCTTAATTGCTCAGCTAACCATTTCCCTGTCTTATTTGTGAATTCAAAGTTTCTCTGTTTAAGTATTTTTAATTTCTTCCCTATTTCTATCACATTCTTCCTTGCCTCTTGTTTTTGTGGTGTTTTTAATCTCTTCTACTATTGATTTTGTTATCTGGTACATTTTTAAATTCTTTTTCTTTCTCTATAAGAAGATTATATATTTCTTGCTCTTTGTCCCTTTTAATCTTTTGTAAATAATCATCTTGACTGATTAGAAGGCCTCTAAAAACTGCTTTTCCAGTATCCCAAATTGTAGTCATTTTAATTTCATTTGATATACTTTCTTCAAAAAATAATTTTATATCTTTTCTAATCTTTTTAGTTACCTCTCAATTTTGTATTATTTCATATTTTAATTTCCAATTGTATTGTTTTGTTTGTTCGGAGAATGTTAACATCACTGCATTATGATTTGATATGTTTCTTGGTAATATTCTTATTGATTTAACCAATTTATTCATACTTTTTGGAACACAAAACATGTCCAATCTAGAGAGAAAGCAGTGCCTGTTGAAGTAGAAGGTGAAGCCCTCTGAGTTTTTATTTACATATCTCCATACTTAGTTTAAGGCATAGTTATCAATCAATTCAAAAATGGTTCTTGGCAATTTACCTTGAGTGCTTTTCTTATTGTTTTCTAAACTAGATTTCCTATCTAAGTTTGGGTTAACCACTCCATTGAAGTGTCCACATAATATTACCTTTTCAAACTCCAACTCTGAAAATCTTTCTTTTAGTTTCCCATAAAATATTCCCTTATTTTCTAGAGATCCATAAATTCCCATTACTAAAAAGGTCTCGCTATTCCAATTTATTTTAACACCTACATAATGTCCTTTTGGATCACTTCTGTTGCTTTAATTTGATTATTGATATAAATTACCACTCCTTTTTTTTCTTTTTTTCTTATTTTTATTGGCTGAAATGAATGCATTACCTAATTTTTTTGTTTTGAATTAACCTTTTTTCCGATCTTTTAGTATGCATTTCTTGGATACATACTATTATACATTTCTCTTTCTCTAACATGTGGAAGATTCTTTTTCTTTTGTTTTTGAGTTTAGTCCCTTTACATTAAGTGTTAATATTTTCATATTATGTAACCTAATTCACTTCAGTGAAAATCCACTTGGAAAGGACTTCAGAAATGTGACTTTTCCTTTTGTTGAGAATAGAATTACTCCATACTTCCCTCTTCCTCTTCTATGCTATCATGTTCTCCTGCTTTTATTGCATCCTTACTCTCTTCTTCTCTCATGACAATTTCATCTTTGTCATCTATAATATCCTTCTTCAAACCATTCTTCCCAGTTCCATTTTTCATGTTTACTATCATTTCCTCATTTTTGTTGCTTTGTTCTTCCTCATGTTCTTCCTCTTCCCTATTTGTTGATTTCATGTTTCTTTTCTTCAAGTTTGCCTCTCTTTCTATTTCTTTCCTATGTTCTCTTCAGAATTCACTTGCTTTATCCATTGTGTTTAGTCTATATCTATTCTGGTTCCACGTTAGGGATAGTCCATTGATTTCTTCCCATCTAAATGGGATTCTGTAATATTTTAATTATTCTGTTAGAAATTGATAATCTTTCCACCTCCTCAGTATCTGGGCTGGAACATCTTTAAAGACCTGAATCTCAACTTCCCATATTACAAATCTTGTTTTATAGGTTTGTTTGTTTGTTTGTTTGTTTGCAGAAACTCATCCTTGGTGAAACTCTGGTCCAGTAGATCACAATATCTCTAGGTATTTTTTGTTTTGTTTTTGGATATTCTTGAGTTCATCTTATATATTCTATTGATTTCATTCTGTATTCGTAATAGAGGTTTATCCAAGTATCTTGCCAAATATGGTAACAGATATTCGTATAAATTTTCATTTATTTGTTCCAGCAATCCTCTAAGTTTAATGCACTTCTCTCTCAGTTTGATTTCAAGTTTTAGAATCACCTCTTGGTCTTCTTGTTGGTATTTACACAATTCTTCCATTTTACTCTCTTCTTGTTTTGATTTTCCTTCCAATTTTTCCACTTTCCCTGTTATTTTTGCTATATCTTTGTTAATTTTGTCTAGATCCTGTTTTATCAGCTTAGATTCATGTTTCAGTTCTTTCATTGTTTCTTCTCTGGAATCTCTGATTTCTTGCCTTGTCTTGTCCCTTGACTCTCCGATTTCATTTCTTAAATCCAGATGTCATTTTTTTCATTTCTTCTATAAGAAACATATTTTGATCATATCCTTTTGGTGTAATCTCTAGAGAGGGTCTTCCTTGACCAGGATTAGGCAAGCTAAGGCCCGGGGGGGTGCATGTTTCCCCCCTGAGGCCTTTGGATCAGCCCCAGGTCAGTCCTGCTACTGCCGCCGCCACTGCTGCCTGCCATGATGATATTGATTATTGTTGTTATTACTTGTTCTTGGGGGTTTCTTGGCAAAATCTCCACAGGGGTTTTGCCATAGCTTTTCTGGGGCTGAAAGAGTATGCATGCATATTTTTAAAATTTTTAAATTTAAATATATATATATATATATATATATATATATATATATATATATATATATATATATATATATATGGTGCTTCTGCCCCCCAATTGTCTGAGGGACAGCAACCCGGCCCCTGGCTCAAAAAGGTTGCCTACCCCTGTCTTTGACTCTGTGTCATCATCACTTCTTTTTCTCTTTCTCTTCTTGACATCATGTCTTTTCACTTTCGGTTATTTTCTTAACTTCAAGCTTAGCTCTAATTTATTTTGTATTAGTTCCACCAATCTTTCCCTCTTGTCCTATCTTGTCTTCTTTTATGCTTTCACGTCTCTTTCGATTGCTTCTACTCAATTTTTTTATTTTTTATTTTTAGATTAATTTAAATATAATTTAATTATTTTATTTTATTTCTTCTTTTTTTCTTTTACTTTTCCTTCCTTTGTTCAACTGGTGGGTTTAATAAGGGTTAATAATTGTAGATTAATTAATGAGACTCTCTATGTATATAAAACTATTTTCTTTATGCTCTAACTCATAAATCAGATATTGTTACTTAAATCCACCCAAATGAATTATCACAACTGTCCCCCAAATCACAAATTATCACCAGGATCAATTTATGTCTATTAAAGTTTTCCAGTTATAGCATAGATTACATTAAGAAAAATATACTAAGTGTTTTACTTTGGTAAATTAAACACTCTATCCTTTATCTCCCCTTATGCCAAGGATTTAGCAACAACATTCATTCACTCTATGGTACAATCTCCCAATGATTCTTAATTATATTGTCCATCACACACACAGAGTGTTTAATGTATATCTATCTATCTATCTTAAAGTATTTAAAGCACACAGAATAAAAAAACACCAAATACCAGACTATATATCAGTACCACCTATTCTGAAGTATATTTGTCTCTCTCTCTCTCTCTCTCTCTCTCTCTCTCTATATATATATATATATATATATATCTCACCACAGATAACCTTGTTATCAATTCTTTACAGTTACCTCCTCTAATACTACAGAAGTATTTCAACTGATATATTTCTATTATTCCTTTACCCAATTTTATTTGTTTCCTCTTTTCTTTCTACTATGTTGCTAAATGGTAGATAGTAAATAGGGTTCCTCACCCAACCACTCTTCTCTTTTTTCTGGTTTTACACCCTTAAATAATATACACAAAATAATATACCAAGATAAGTCAAAGTATAAAGTCAACACTTAATATAATTTTTCTTTTTTACTTTCTTCTCTATATTTCCAAAGATCTGTTCATTCTTTATATAATCCAGTTTCTTATCAGTGTGGGCTGATTTTTCCCTTTTCTCCATTTTGTTCTCTCCTCAGTGTGATCCAGTCTCTACTTGTTAGTATGTTGCCATCCTTCATATTGTAGCTCATTTGTAACAGCCCCACTTTCCTTTTCCATACTTCAAAGTCAATCTTCAATTTCCTGTTCCTCTTTCTCTCTCAGATCACAGTCCAGCCTGCAGGGAAATAATTCTGTTTGTGCTATGGTGCAGATCCTCTATGACACATGGTTATTTGCAGTCATCTTTTCTTCTAACCAAGGGTATTGAATCCCTTTAACATAGTCTATCATAATCCACAGTAATCCACCAAAAATCCATCAGAATCCATTTTTTAATCTTTCTTTGAAGTTTTCTAAATTATTAATGATTTGATTTTGTCCTTCCTTTAGTTTTTGCCTAAGTTGCTTTCTTCTTTCGTCTTTATTAAATGTCCCTGTTTAGTTATATTCCATCATGTTTCATTTTACTATGTCATTTTTGGTGACAGCTTTTCCACCCAGTCAGACAACAAAAAGTTCCAATTTTCTCTAGTGTTATTTCAGAATTACAACTGTTATTATTATTTCTTTTACTGTCCTCCACCAAGTCCAGATCAAATTCTCAACTTTTATTCTATTTTCAAATTTGGTTTTTAGAGGGGGATCCTCCTCCCTCTTATTCTTCTTAGCTTTCAGTCCTTTCAATCAATATAATGATAGATAGATTTTGTTGTCACAAATGGATATACAATAGAGGGTAAATTCCAGATAGAATAAGCCAAAACTCTTTATAATAGCTTAACTTGTCAGCTTTAAAGCAATGGTGGTGCTTTCTCTGCAAATAGTGGCTCCTAAGCTGCGGACATGGTCTGCCCAGACCTCCATGCCTTTTGCTGGGTTCTTACCCGATCTTTCAATCTTTTTTATCTTTCCTTCTTTCTCTTCAAGAATCGAGGCAGTTCTGGCCCCCGATAAGCCCCTCTGCTTCTCCCCTAACTGGGAAGATCCTTTTTATCCTCCAGCATTAACACCTGGAGGACCTTGCCGCTACGGTTGGTAATCCCCCCTCAGAGCTCGTCTTTCAGGGGGACTCTCATGCTGCCATGCCACCAGAATCCCAAAGTCTCTACACATTCTTAATGCTGTATGGGGCAAGCTACCAGAGCTCAATTCAACCCCTGGTCATTCTTCCAGTATCAAACCCACTATGATCTAATCTGCACTGTAGAAATAAAGCATCTTGGCACCACTTTATTTGTCATGGAATCCGGGGATTTGTAGTTGGTTGTGATGCCAGAACTCTGTGACATCAAAGGCTAAATATCTCACTAAACTATAAATCCCAGACTTCCATACAGTTGGAAAATTTGCCCTATCTCAAAGGATTAACCTTGGTTACAGTTACCCCCTGAAAATACATATACAAAAGACACCAAATAATGTTAATTTGCAATGTTTTCTTTGCTTTGATTAGTAAGTATGAAATGAATGAAAACAATCTGAATTTCTCACAACTTAACTTTTTTTTTAATGAATGAGTCCATTTTTTAAAAGGCACAACCACATTTATATAGAGTAAGAGGGGGACATAGCTCATCCACACTGCACAGTGTAGAGGGGTAGGATATAAATTATTATTATTATTATTATTATTATTATTATTATTATTATTATTATTATCATCTAATGTGGATAATTTTATTCTGTTATTACAGCTTACTGGGTATCCTAATGAATTAAAATTTTGAAGATACTGTGATAAAAAAATAATAATCTATTTCAGCTCTCCAACTCAGTAGTGAGACAATATTTTCCTGCAAAACATCTATTGTAATGCCAGCCCTATGTCCAAGTGCATTGTCTGGCAAAAAAGAGAAGATCTTTCCACAGTTTTCCTCACCATTTTCCTTAACTATCTCCTTTAATCTGCATTAACAGTTTTGTCCTCCTGAAGATAGTCAGTAATCAAAATACCTTCCTTATCCAAAAATACTGACACTGACCTTTCCTGATGATCTTTTGCTGTGGAGAACTCACGTGCTGCCCTGCAAGAACTGTTGTTTGGTCTCCATACCACAGTAACCATATTTCATCAACAGTGATGAGTTGTTCCAAAAAAAATTCACTAGATCACTGAAAATGCTGCCGAATCAACTTGGAGATATACCTTCAAATTTTGTTTTTGGCCAGCATCCAAACATTTCAGCACCAACTTAGCTGACAGCTTCTGTGTAGCCATTTGCTTTTGAATTATAAACTCAGTGCATTCCCAGGATATCTCTAGTGTCTCAGCAATTGTTTTAACAGATATTTGTTGATCTACCAGTTTTATTTGTTTTGTTTTGTTTTGCTTTGCTTTGCTTTGCTTTGCTTTGCTTTGCTTTGCTTTGCTTTGCTTTGCTTTGCTTTGCTTTGCTTTGCTTTGCTTTGCTTTGTTGTATGCTCAACAACTTCAGGAGTTGACACTGTTGAAGGCCTCTCAGACCTTGTTGAATCTTCAATCTCAAACTCTCTGTGCTGACAATTGCCATGTCTTCTGCACCATTGTGTATGATGGGCACTGGGCACTCGATTGTTGCATCATACACTTATGGATTTCCTTTGGAGTTTTCTTCAGCAGGAACAGAAATTTCATGATAGTTTGGAGTTTAGCATTTGAAAATTCTACACTTTTTGTTGACATGGTTCTATCAATGATCTGGAAAAACAAACAAACTCACAGCTACAATCCTACAAACTGGAAATTTACAAATACAAAATAACACTCTTTCAAACTACAATGATAAAATTATGCTCAGATTTTGGGAAGTGGGTCAGGTTGAGAACTATTCAGTTTCCCCTTGTAGTTGGTGCATATTTGATTTAGTATCATTCTGTTATTTATATTACCATCTGCAACAAAACTAACTTCAACAAAATAAGTGTTTCTTCTCACATGACTTGAGTTCATTCTCTCTCTCTCTCTCTCTCTCTCCCTCTCTCATCAGATCAGTCTAACGATCAGCCATTTCACAAAGCCAGGGGGTCTGATACATTTTACTAATATGGCATTGAACATGTGAGTAACACATTGCTGGATAAGAGTTTGCACTCCTTTTGGGTAGCAGAAGGTGAAATGTTCTTTCCTGTCATCATTTGCTTTTGATGGATAGTTGACATTTAGAAAGAGCATGTTAAATCTGTAAAAATTTCAAGCCTACTGAGAAAGCCACAATCCTTACAAAAAACACTTTTCCAAAATGGATCCTTCCTTTGCCCTAAAGTGTTCACCAAAAACCCCACACTTTGACAAGAGGAAATGCATGTCTCATTATCTGGCATTTACAGTAAAACCATTAATCTCAGAGAATTCTCTTGATATTCATTTGAATGTGATACATAATCCTTTAAGACTTCTCTTATAATGTGGCAATAATTAATTTCCATCTACAGTTGTCTTTTCCTGAAACCAAAGCAATCACTTCAAATGATTAAAACTCGGTTACCTGGCACATTGCTTTTCTATTCTTACTAACACTGTGGTGTTCTTTCTCTCCTTTTCTTCTCCACCCATGTAATAGCTCTGTCTCATTATACCTGGTAATACTCAAGAGCTTGCAGATGGTGACACCAAGGACTAACATTGCTCTTACCATTACTCAGACCCAAAACAATTTAAATGCTATATATGTCCCACAAGTAATTTGGAAGAACCAATCCCTCAGAAGCAGGACTGATACTATTTCCTTTGGGAGAGTGTTCATTTCTACTTAATATTGCAGAAGTATATATATTCTGACAATGAATTACATAGAGGATAGTTGCTAGAAATTTTACACATTGGAAAACAAAATGAAACAAGAAGAGAGGATTGTTTTCCCTCAGTGCTGGTGGAGTTTCATAATTGGTGACAAAAGATCATATAGAAGAGAAACTTCATAAAAAGTTAATACTTGTGTATCCAGTCAACTTATAGTTCTCAAATTTATTTCTTAGTTTTTCTTAGTAGCATTACACAAATGGTAGACTGTGTTCTTTCTGCCCTGCTCTGGAAGCACTTTGTAGACACTGACAACTTGAGACCCATTCACTACATAGTTACAGTACTATATTTCACTTTAACTGTAATGGCAACATCCCATTGAATCTTGGGATTTGCAGTTTAAGGAGGAGCATTTAGAATTCTCAGCCATAGAACTGCAGTATCTCACTAACTACAAACCCTAAGATTCCAAAGGATGTTGCTATAGAAGCTGAAGTAGAATATAGCACAATGTGTATGTAGTGTGAATACATCCCTCTTTCATTTTTCCCCTATTGCAATATTATCAAACACTAAATGGCTTAGGGCCAGGATTTTTGAAAGGCCACCTCCTCCTATATGAGCCTACCTGAAATTTCAAGTCCTCAGAGGAGGCCTTGTTGCATCTCACAAAATTAGGATGATATGCATGCATAACAGGCTTTACTCTATAGAAAGTCCCTGACTGTGGAACTCCTCACCAGAGGAAGCTAGGCAGGCTCCATATCTTTGAAGCTTCCAGTAGGCAGCCAACCCCCCCCCCAAAAAAAACTCCAAAAAACAAAAACCACCCACCCAGTGTTTTCCCCATGAGGTTTAATGTTTAAAAATGTTCTGTTTTAATTTTTTTCAAAATGTATTTTAGGATTTTTAAAAGAGTATTTAATGTATTTTAAGTGTGTGTGTGTGTGTGCTGCTTTTATTCATTCATCACTTTGGAAGCCCTTGTTGATTGGGAGGTGATATAGAATTATCTCAAATAAATAATAAATCAGCTATGTAGCCCAGTTAGTGCCATGTTGTGAGCTCTCTCAGTCTCATTTTGAACTCCCAATATTACATACTAAAAAATAAATATAGCATGTACATGATGAAGTGGCTCCCATGCTAAGAACCTGTAGGGTATGGAATTTGACTTACATTTTCTAGTTTGATATGTATTAAAGAAGTTGTCTCAAAATTCACAGATTCTAGAGTAACAGTGGTTAAGAGATTATCACATGTGGTTTTTAAAGCACAATTATAGTTGTAAAATAATGTTGTTGGTGATACTTACTACACAACATCACCGACGGCATGTTGCGTAGCAGCTGTGTCTGCAATTTATAGTTAGGGCATCCCTTTTCATTGACAGGGGAAACCTGTCAATAAACTCCCAATTGTGCAGCACTCCATTAATACTTATGTGTGAAACATCACAATCAAAGCTATTGCAATATTGGCAGAGTCTCCTCCTCTACACCATCTGCCTTCTTCTCTCTATTCCTAAGCAGCCTGATTTAATTTTTTTCTATTTTTTTCTATTCTTTTTTCTTTTAACTTAAATTGCATTAGCAGAACTTCAGAATTGCATTAAAAAGTCAAAATAAAAAATAAATTAAAATAAAACTCAAAGTCTTTCTGGGTTGGGCATAGGGCAGGGACATGAGGTTAAGGGGGAGTCTGGAAGGGAACATGATGGCAGAAACAGCCCCAGTCATATGACTGACAAGATGTGTGGTAATAAGTGCTGATAAACCGATATGGTTCCTTTTTTTAAACAAGTGCAATTACAACAAGAACATGGCTTATGTGATAATGTCCATAGAGTGGTGGTGGTGGTGGGGAAATCCCTTTCCAATTCAGGGTCCTCCTGGGATCCTAAACTCTTTTCTGTGCCTCCCAGCCTCCTTGACCCCTTCAACATTCCCCATAATCCTAGTGGTTTCACTAGCTTGGTATCACTCAGTGTGGTAACCCATGGTGTCACTCACCATTGACCTTCTCTCATACCACACCATACAGAATCCTTAGGAATGCTATTTGTACTAAAATTACTCATAAATCATAATTCTTGAATATCATTGAATGTAATGGCAATAGTTGTGACATAAGCAACTAGCAAAATTAAAATAATACCTTTAAATTCCAATGTCATGTTTACAACCATTAAATATATTTACATGGATAGTTTCATGTGGTTAATGTGATAAACTGGTAAGATGTGATGCTTATAAATAAAATTTTAAAATAATGTTTTTAATTTTATTTTTAAATAAAATTTAAAAATAAAAATATTTTTTAAATTAAAAATTAAAAACAATATAACTTTGGGCCTCTCCTTTCTCTTCCCATGGAGTGTCATCCCACGCAAGCATCTCTTCAACATTTTAAGGCCTCTCCTTTCTCTTCCCATGGAGTGTCATCCCACTTAAGCATCTCTTCAACATTTTAAAGTGATACAGGCAAACACCACAGCCCATTTCTGCCAAAAGGCAGATGTTTGGGAAGCAGAGGTGTCACCCCCATTAGGTTTTCATCTGGTGTGATCTGAAGCCCCCACACCCCATAGTGATGCTCTTGCATACTCCTGAATGGGCATTAAAATGTTTAGGAAAAGCCCCCAAAGGACATTATAGCTCTTGGAAGCCTCTGGGCATGACACATTTGCTCAAAACCACCCACTCCCTTCCAGACAACCCCAAAACATTCAAGTACTTCTTTTCAGCTACTCCCACTACTTTGGATGCATGTTTGGGGTCACTATCCAGCTGGAAGGTGAACCTATCCCCCAGTTCTAGCCCCCTTGTGGAGTAAAACAGATTTTCTTCTACAATTAGCTTGTTTCTGGCTCCTTTTATCATGCCCTCAATCCTGACCACTTTTCCAGTGCCTGCCAAGAAAAAACATCCTCATAACATGATGCTTTCACCATGGGGATGGTGTTCACAGGGCAGTGATCACTGTTGCCTTTGAATCACACATAGTAGGAAATCCAAATAGGATGGGTGGGAACCTTTTCCCACATGTTTGCTGCCTCCTCACATGCCTTTTTGTAAACTGCAAACAAACTTTGATATGGCTTTGTTTTAACAATTGTTTTCCTCTCACCACTTTTCAATAAATCACAGCTTTGTGGAGTGTCCAAGTGACAGTTGTCCCATGACTGCTTTGGATCCTATACAGAGAAAGGCAGGATATAAATCAAATAAATAAATCAATAAAGAATGTTTTGCCTCATCTCAGCTGTGGATCTATTCAGCATCACTTGTTTGCTTTCCTAATCGCCTCTTTCCCTAGTCACTGAGTTTTGGGAAGTAGCCTTCTCTATATGTGGAGTCATTGTCCATCCATTTTCTTTTCTTTTGAAACAATGAATTTAATGGTGGGAGATGTTTCTAGTTGTTGTTGTTTTAAAGTAACTCAACCTTGATTGGTGCCTCCTGGGTTTCTGTGGCTATTTCTCAAGTCTTCATGATGCTCTTTGTTCAAATATGTTTTTCAACAAACTTTGAGGCCTTACAGGAATATGTGTCTTTAATCTGTAGTCATGTGGCACTGGAATTGCACATAGGTTTATTCAATTCAACTGTTTATATGACTTCTAGAGACAGTGGGTTGCACTAAGGCTTATTTAGATGTATCATAGCAGAGAAGATTAATACATATGGAACCAACCAGTGTCAGTTTTATGTCGCAATAAAAATATTTTGCACCTTGTCACTATTTAGTATCTTGAGTATATTCATTTTGGTAAATCTATTTTGATTCCTAGTTGTAATACAACAAAATGTGGAAAAGTCAAAGGAAGGTGGTGGATATCTAGAAGTATATAGAAGGCATGTATGACATTCTCCTTTCCATACTGAGAAAAGAACTATCTATTCAATTAGGTGCACATGGATGGACATTTCATATTAATTCATAGTGGTCCAAAATGTATCAAAATTTTCAAATTTACATTCAGAAGGGAAAGGACCTGATATGCTAATAAATTCAAATGCACTAGTAGAAAGCAGATCTGTCTACCCTCCAGCACAAATTGCATTTGAATTCCCACTTATAGCTCACCACATGCTGTTTTTCTTTGATTTATTTTTTACCTCCATTCCCCTTCCCTTCTGTGTCTTGTTTATTTGATTTTTGTTTTGAATACTGAGAAAATCTGTCATATTTTAGGTTATTTATTTACATTATTAAATCTCTCTCTCTCTCTCTCTCTCTCTCTCTCTCTCTCTCTCACACACACACACACACACACACACACACACTGCCCCCTTGGGACGGATTACAAATTTCCCATTGACTAGGTACTTAATTTATATATTCTGTGCATGCAAGGAATCAAACATCTTATTTCATATTGGAACATCATATACATCTCAGAAAACATTATTAAGAGATAGCCATATAGAATTACCTAGGAAAAGAATTTGACAACGTACATGATACTCTATCATCTATTAAGGAATTCTGTCTCTTATACATGCATCTGTGGAGAAAACCATCCTTTTCCACACACATTTCTATACATGCTTACTTATTGAGAGTAAAAGGGATGCAGACAGGTGGCCTTGGGCCACCCCGGGGAATGGAGGATCAAGACCGAGGCTGCCAGATTTGTCAGCCCCAATCCTCCCCTTTGCCACCCCTGAAAGGAACGCCAAATGCCACTCCTTTCACAGGCAGCAAAAAGGGAGCCTGAAGAGCCGCCATGTGGCTCTTTTGCACCTCTTCTGGCACAGCGCGTTAAGATGCTGCACCGTGATGATGTCCTGATGGCACTTGCCATTTGGAACAGCACATGCCGTGATGACATCTTCAGTATGGGGTTAGGGTGCTCGGCGTGTGGCTCCCCCTCCCTGCTTCCAAGATTGCACAAAGCACCATCTGTAGAGGCCCTAACTGTTCAGCATTAACAGATATGGAACTTTTCTTTTCTATGTTGATCTTAGGAACAGCATAGTAAGTGGTTGTTTATATATGCCATAGCTGCAGTAGTGGAAGAAGTTGCAAACTGCTTGCTGGCTTCTTATCTTCAGCATCTTTGGATTAGTCAGAGATTCTCCATCAACTTTTGAGATTATCATTTCTCTGTTTAGAGATTCCACATCTAGGTTGTTTATACTTTCTATTCAATGAGAGTACTGCCAGGTTATCTTAAGATATGACATCACCACCAATCAGATAAGATGTTAACTGGTCTCTTGTCCCCAGCCAATTAAGAATCTATAATAATTTATTTCCTCAGGGTCACCCATCATCCAATTGGAAGTGAGATTCTAACTGTTCTTTTGTATGAGGACAATATTCACTAAGGGCTGATGCAGATGGCCCGTTTGGGGTGGTAGAAAGCTGCCCCAGGGAGCGGCGGATCAGGGATGTGGCAACCCCATGACACAGCCCCGATCCTCCCTTTTACTGCCTCTAAAAGAGCGGCAAAATGCCACTCCTTTTAGGGAGGGCAAAAGGCTGCCCTAAGAGCCAGCACCATGGCTCTTCTGCACCCTTTTGATGCAGCATGTTTGCACACTGTGCCTGAAGGACGTCCTGATGCCACGCGCCATGCGTACAGCTGCGCGGCATCAGGACGGCATCTGGGTGGGGTTGGGGCAGCCATTGTGTGGCCACCCTGCCTCAACTCTACCCCCAAGCCGGTCCTTTGGGCTGGTCTGCAATGGCCCTAAGTCATATACAACTTTAGCTAGTCATTATTATTCTGAGTGGATGCCATCAGCTGATTGCAAGGCTAAAGTGTAGTTGTTGATTCATGTTGATTCCAGCTTATGGAAACCTTAAGGCGAACCTATCACAGAGTTCGCCTGAAGCCACCCACGATGCAGTGGAATGCACAGCATGACGGTGGCATTGGGGCAGAGTCAGGGTGGCCGGCATGTGGTCACCACTCCCTGACTCCACCCCCAGGCACCTCCACACTCTTTTGGCCAGTGTGTATTCCCACTCTGTCATTGTGGATTGCAGCAGTTCAATAGGAATATCATCTGTTGCTGGTGATTTGTTTTTCTCTATTTCTCTTATTGCAGTTTCCACCCCATTTTTTAGAATTTGGGTTTTATCTTTATATGGCTCTTCCTTCCATGTGTCTTTCATTTTTTTATTATTATTACTTTGTTTTATTGACTTTGTTTTAAATTTTTTCTAGTTTAATTCGGTCTTAAGGGGTGGGAGGGATGGGTGGAGGGATCGGGATACTTAAATGTATTTTAATAATGTATTTTAATTATTGTTTTTTAATTGTTGTGAGCCGCCCCGATTGCTATGCTATGCAGAGGGGCGGGATAAAAATAAAATTTATTATTATTATTATTATTATTATTATTATTATTATTATTATTATTTTGTCATCTCTTTCATATAATTCTTTTGTGTATTGTCTTTTTATTCCTTCCTAGTCTTGTATTATGTTATTTTTTTATTGTCATAGAGCATCCTATTCCTTAATTTGAATTTTCCTTTTATTACTCAGATCTTGTGAAATAAATCTCTTGTTCTTCCCTTTTTGTTGTTTTCTATTTCTCTGAATTGTTCATTGTAGTAATTTTCTTTATCTTTCCACACAAGCCGTTGTACTGTTGCATTCATAATTCTTAGTTTGTTCCTATCTCCCTTTTCTTTTCTTCTCTTCTTTTCTTTATTGCTTGTAGTGTTTTTTTATGTAATCCATTGTTTTTTCTCTTTGTGATGCAGAATGTCTTTCTGCATTCTTATTTTATTATGTCCCTGGCTTCATACCATAGTTCCTCTGGTTCTCAGTCTATTATGCTTAGTCGTGTGAATCTGTTTCTTATGTTGTCAATGAATTCTTTTGAGGTATTATTTAGACCATATTTTGATATAATCACTGGTTTTGTTTTCTTCTTGAGTCTTACTCTAGTTTTTGATATGGGCTGTGCCTCAGTCATACCTGGTCTAGTCTTGGCCACCAGTATAGAGTTCCTCCATCTTTTACTTTCAATTATATAATCTATTTAATTTTTGTGTTGACCATCTGGTGATGTCCATATGTGTAAACTTCTTTCTGGTTGTATGAAAAATTTGTTTGCAAAGAATAGGTTGTTGGCTTCATAAATATCTGTCAGACACTCCATTTATTTCCATCCTTTCTTCCAATTTACAGACATCAGCACCTTACATTTTGCAAAATATACACAAAATATAGTGTTTGGTTTATAGCACAAGGCCTTGTCCAAAAGGCCTGTTTCCTTTTGATTCTGGCATCATTGTGTCTGGACAATGCAATCCCAAATCCTAGTTGCAATACTGAACAATGTCTATCACATTCAGTATTGGAACTAGAGTATAACAATCTTAATATGGATTTTCCAAATCTCCCAGGAGCCCTCTGTTTCTGTGCCAGGGCTGCTGCCTGCTTGGGCATTCTGTTGAGCAACCCAGCACATCTGCCATTGGTACTAGTCTCTTTCTCTGAGGTCAGAATGAGGTGACCAGCATGTCATTGTTGATGGACTGTTGTTCTCATCTCAGAAGCAAGCAACCTGTAAAGAATGCACTGGGTGGCTCAGTGGGATGTTTGTGCAGATAGCCATCTTGGTGCGGAAACAGAAAGCAGGAAAATGGGAGGAGGTCAGGGCAGCTCTGAGACCAGGATACTCCAGGCTATCTCCAAATTATCCTGAACACTGCAGATAGGGCCTATTATAGCATAATATTCCAAATGTATATCTATAGAAACTGCTTGATTCCAATAATATGTTGTAGATAAAATAATGGTGTATATCTGAGGAGTGTAGTTTTATGAAAGTAGATGTATTGAGTGATCTAGCTGAGACTTTCTGTGGTCTGTTAAATCTTACAGTCATTTACATATGTACAAATCTTCCTTTAAGCTTACAGCTCACTAGAATGGTCACTTTTAACTAACTACTTCTCAGACCAAGTTCTTCATCTGAAAACTTGATGTGATACTAAGTGCTTGGAGATATGTTAAAGAAGGAAGCACAAATTGTTCAGAAATATAGCTGATTCTTCTGAATCAATGTTATTGTCAGGAAAACCTTAACTAGTGTGTAAGGACATTATGATATCATAGAACCAGCTATGACATATACTACTTTACTATGACTTTGAAGGTTCTTTAATATTAATAAATAAATCAAGGATTCACAATGAACATCAAGTTCTGGAAAAGGATCTATGTCAGTGAAAACAAAGCAATAAAAACAGCTCCCAATTGCATGGTGCATTATAATTGCATTCAAGTACACTTCAGTACTTCCCACCAACATGGGAGGCTGGAAGCTTAAGCAATAGCCAAGAATACACAGAGACATTAGGAACCAAGACAGTGTGTGTGGCCTCATTCCTATTCCCTGTTTTTAATCCTTCTATGTTTAGCCAAATGGATTGATATATATAAAGTACAGGCTTAGATCAAATCCTTCAGTCTTTCAGGCTGTCTTCTTTGTAGTTGACAAATACCAACTGTCGTCAAGGTTTTTTGAGAAAATACCATGCACCTGCTTCTCCCAAAAACCCAGCATACAGACAGGGGAGGAGACTGAGGGGCTATACAGACCAGCCAAAAGGGCTGGCTTGGAGGTGGAGTCGGGGCATGACGACTGCACACTAGCTGCCCTGACTCCTCCCCAACATTGTCCTCACACTGCCCACCCAAACAGATGGTGGGTGGCATCAGGGCACTCCCTTGATGCAGCGTTCATACAAGCTGTGCCAAAGGAGCACTGGAAAGCTGCTACCATGGCGACTAGGGCAGCTTTTTGCCACTCTAAAATGGAGCAGCATTTGCTAGGTCTTTTTAGAGTGGCAAAATACCAGATCATGGCTGTTGCATGCAGTTGCCATAGCCTCAATCTGGCGCTCCCAGGGGCAGCACAGAGCCACACCTTAAGGGCCATCTGTTGAGCGCCTCAGTCCTACCAAATACTCCATAGAATGAAGGAGTCAGGCAAATTCAATGGAGGAAAGAGCATAGGCAACCATGTACTCTTTATGTTGTAACATAAACTTTTTGCTTTTGTTTGGTTGCTTTGTTGATTTTGTGTGTGTTTTACACATAGACACATAACAACATAAAATTATAGAATTATGGAGCTGGAAGAGACCACAAGGGCCATCCAGTCCAACCCCCTGCCATGCAGAAATACACAATCAAAGCACACCCCAGAGATGGCCATCCAAACTCTGTTTTAAAACATCCAAAGAAGGAGAATCTACCATACTCTGAGACAATGTATTCCACTGTCAAACAGATCTTACTGTCAGGAAGTTCTTCCTAATGTTGATGTAGAATCTGTTTACCTGTAGTTTGAATCTATTGCTCTGATCCTATTTTTTTGCAGCTGTAAAAACAAACTTGCTCCATCTCCAGTGTGACATTCTTTCAAATATTTAAGCAGATTGATCATATCACCTCTTAACCTTCTCTTCTCTAGGCTAAAAATACCCAGCTTCCTAAATCACTCCTCATAGGACATGGTTTCCAGACCCTTCACCATTTTGGTTGCCCTCCTTTAGACAAGCTCCAGCTTGTCAACATCCCTTTTGAATTGTGGTGCCCAGAACTTGACACAGTATTCCACAGTTCTGACCAAAGCAGAATAAAGTGGCACTATTATTTCCCACATCCTAGACACCATGCTCCTATTGATGCAGCCTAGAATTGCATTGGCTTTTTTAACTGTCGCATCACACTGTTGATTCCCATTCAACTTGTGATGTACTAGGACTCTACCAGGATTCCTCTCACATGTACTGTTGTCAAGCTGGGTGTCCTCCATCCTATATCTGTGCATTTCATTTTTTTCCTCTGCCTACATGCCTTACATTTTTCCCTGCTGAAATTCATTTTGCTAGTTTTGACCCAGCTTTCTAATAAATTAAGGTCATTTTGCAAAGCAAAAGCAAAGCAGCTTATTTATATACTGCTTCATATCACGCTATGGGATGTCTAAGCGGTTTACAACTGTGAGCTGATTGCCCCCCAACAAGCTGGGTACTCATTTTAGCGACCTCGGAAGGATGCAGGCCTGAGTCGAGCCTCAGCCCTGGCTGGTATTGAACTCGCAACCATGTGGTCTATGAGTGGCTGCAGTACAGGCATTTAAAATTTTGAATTTTAATCTGGTCCCCTGGGGTATTAGTTATTAACTACCCCTGCTAATTTGGTGTCAGAGAGAGAGAAAGGTGCCAAGGAATCACAACAAACCAGATTTGAGTTTTTGTGTAATTTCTGATTTTTTTAAAAGTCTAGGATAACTAAGACTGTTACCCCAAGATGTAGCTTCCCTGCAACCTTCTCTTTTCTGATATCATGATGATATTAAAAGGGATGTTTAAGGTGCATAGCTGTGAGGGTGCCTAATTGTGTGAAAGTAGCCTTATCAAATAAGATGATCTGGGAGGCTCAGCATGGGGGAGCTTAAGGGCATACAGCCAAGGGTAACTGATCAAGATCAGAATCAGCATAATTCTTTCAATGATAAGAGTGATTGTGGGTGATAGTACTTATGCTTATTAGTGAACAGAAATCCAAGTACACTTTCTTCTGGGAGTGATGCTTCTTTGTACAAGAACACTTGCACTGATTGCTCTGCCATTGACAACTTCCCTCCTCTTTCTTCTCTCCTGGAAGCTATACCTTAATCCTGAATTCTTCCCCAATACGGGTTTTGCACTATAAATATGCCTGCTTAGACATGAACAAATTGGTCTCAATTGAGGTCAGACAGACACACTGTCCATATCTTGCTTGATTCCTCAGCATTGCTGGCCACTTCACAATCCCCTGGCAGCTTGCTGGGCCACTTTTCTTCCTGGTATCCCCCGACTGGAACTCCACATCTGGAATCAGAACAGTATCACCTATGCAATCCCTTAAGTCACTATCTGCTACCACCTTTCATTCCATTAGTCCTTCAACGTGTGTATAAGTGACTGTGTTTGTGTGGATGGTGATTATATTTGGCTCATGACTACAACTATTTTGGAACTTGCACTCTGGAGTTCTGCTTCTCAGAACTGGTATACATAGGCTTGATCCCCACATTGAGTTCCTCATGCCCTCTTGGCTGTTTTTAATTACAATTCCCCTATGAATAGTAATTGTGGGTGCTCTCTCATGATCCTGGCATTTTGGGTAACAAAGTCATCCAACTAGGACCCAGCTTACATTTAAACATCCTTTAGAACTTTCATTGCCCTTCTTGACACCCTGCACAGCCTAGAACCATGTTGACAAACCTGTGGCACATGTGCCCTCTCTGGCACATGAAGTCATCTCTGAGGGCACATGGCAGCCACAACAAGTAGGGGCAGGGGGTGGACTGCATGCAGCAGGCTCAGCTCCTTGTGATGGCCCAGTTCTTCCATGGAAAATCAAGCCATGACAAGGAAGGACTGTACGTGGGCCTTCTGGGCAGAAGCTCTGCCCCTTCCATCCAGAAGGCCCACAGCTTGCTATGGGATTATTGGAACTGTAGATTTGTGAGGTTTAATGAGGCCATCCATGGGGTTTTCTTGGCAAGATTTCTTCATAGGCTGTTTGTCATTGCCTTCTTCTGAGGCTGAGAGAGTGTGACTTGCCCATGGTCTCCAGTGGGTTTCATGGCCTAGCTCAGATTTGAGCCCTGGTCTACAGATTCACAGACTCAAACTGCTGGCTCTCTGTTCTTGTTATTGAGCTGTGCCTTCTATGCTTTATTATGCTTGTTGTTGTTGTTGTTGTTGTTGTTGTTGTGTGCCTCTAAGTCATTTCTAACTTATGGGCCCAGAGCACCCTCCCTGCCTTCCAAGCGCCAATTCCTAGTGACCCTAAGATGAAACTATCATGGAGTTTTCTTGGCAAGTTTCATCAGAGGGGGGTTTGCTATTGCTAGCCTGAGGCTGAGAGAGTATGCCTTGGGTTCTGCCCCCAGAAGTTCTGCCCCTGGAAGGCAGAAGTCCTGCCCCTGAAAGATCCTCCCCTGGCACCCAGTGATACCCAGTGTGGGAATGCCACTGAGTTTGGGCACTCTGTCTCTAAAAGGTTTGCCATCACTGGCCTAGAGGAAGAAGCTGGGGTCCACTGAATTTGTGAAGAACATTCATAAATGGGCCAGCTGATTAGTCAGGAACAGAAAGATTTTAGGTCTAGACTAGCAGTGAAATTCTACTTCTGTTTTTCCATTGGCATCATATAACATTCTGTAGCCTTTGATCCTGAATATTTGTGAGATGATGATTGGCAGTCTTGTGTAAATAATGCAGGTTCTAATATGTATAAAAATGTCTGTACTGGGAATTTAGGAGTGGGCTGTACTAGGTGCCCACTATAATACCTGCATTCAGTGGTTTATTATGTTATTAGTATTTGGGCAGTTTTTTCTCTTCTACACCATTTCTGTAGCATTTTACAGTATGCAGTACGCTGCCTAGTTCTCATATCATACAGATATTATCTTCACAACATCCTTGCATAGTATGATTAGGCTGACATAGTGACTTCTATACACCACTCAGTGAGGTTCATCACTGAACAGGGATTTGACCTGGGTTTCCAATACCCAGACCTACAGTTCAATGACTCCAGATTAAAATACAATTACTTTCCCAGACTGATAATAGTGATAATTTCATCTGAGACTTGTTTACTTTTGCCAGAGCTTACACAGCAATTGGTTTGGTTTATTGAATCCCCTAGGAAGCTTGAATGGGCTGAATATTTGTTTTCTCTGCTGAATGCAACAGGAAGAGCATAATAAAGCTACAGTTAAACTTTTCCCAGCATTCACAGTTCACTTGACTTCAACTATGGTGTCATTATTAGTCAGCGAATGAACAGAAAACAGAGACAACTGTAATGCACTCATGTATTCAGCAGCTTCTGTAATAGCTGTCTCTTTGGTCCATGTGCATCTTCTGATGCTGTCCAATTTGTCAGCAATGTGAGAATAGATTTGTGACATGATGGGTTTATTTGAAAGCATAACACAATCATAGACATGTGACAGCATGTCTACAGCAAACAAAGTTATCATCAGCAAAGGGCTCTGATCCTCAATTAATCTCAGTTATTTATCATAGGTTGTAGGCATCTGACAGACAACAGCAAGTGTGTGAACATAGGGTAAACTAGATGGGACAGAGTTTATCTGACACCTTCTCAAGTATGCTCAGAATTAAATTATCACGCCAAAATGGGGGGGGGCATTCTGTCCCCCTTCTGAAAGTAAATACTAGGAGGCTTTTTTGACATGGGTTATGGTTATTATCAATTGAACTTGAAAATTTTTTGGGACTACAGGTCTCAGAATCAAGATCTCTAAGAGTAGGTTTATCAAAGGTCATTATTCAGTCCCTGGAGGAAGAGTAGTTATGGATGCAAGCTGCAAGAAAAGAGATTCCACCTCAACATTAGGAGGAACTTCCTGACAGTAAGGGCGGTTTGACAGTGGAACACACTCCCTTGGAGAGTAGTGGAGTCTCCTTCCTTGGAGGTCTTTAAGCAGAGGCTGGATGGCCATCTGTCGGGGATGCTTTGATTGGGAGTTCCTGCATGGCAGGGGGTTGGACTGGATGGCCCTTGGGGTCTCTTCCAACTCTATGATTCTATGATTCTATGATTCTATGATTCTATGACTATCATAACATTGCTGAAACATATTGCAAGAGAATGGAGTCCAGAAACTAGGATAAAAGCCAAAGTCTTTCCCAGCCATTTCTGTCTTGGCCTCCCTTTCTTCCCAATAGACAGTTCAGTCAGGGTAAGAATGCTTGCTTCCCATTCTGAGAATGTTCAGATAGGATGACGTTTATATATCCTATATGGCATGACAGGATCATGAGTAGTGTTATTACACATTTGGTAATTCTGGCAGGACAATATATGCAGGGAGTAGAGTATCATATGTAGAATAATACACATATTCTGGCTATTTGCCACAATAAATGAATTAAAGATTGAATAATACACAAAATCATAAAGGGGAGAGAAGCTTCTTTGACCTACTCTTTGCATCCCGGGGTACAAGGCTGGGGAAAAGAACTCTTAAGGTCAATCCAAGCCTGGTCTCACCTTTTAAGTCATGGAGCTGGCAGGGAGTTTATAAATGCCCTGAGGTGATCTTCTTACTATGGTGGCTTGCCAGTGCCAAACCAGGAGGAAGGGCTTGACATTGGGGCCATTTGTATCTTGTTTATGGTTTGGGGGAGGGGACATAGCTGTCAGTGTGATTGCATGAACAGTATTGCACCATGTTGAAGCTGTGCACCTGGATGGCCACCAAAAAAGGGACACAGAGTTCTGTGCAGGCTGGTGAACTCTCTCTCTCCCTCCAGAAGCTGGCAAATATGACAACAGACAGATATCTCTCAGGAGGCTCTTTAATCTTTGTTCATCTGTGTACAAGTTTGTCCTGACCAACAAAACTACTCACAATACACCACACACCAATGATTCCACACTGTACAATAACACTCCTCCCTTATATACATTATCCCCTCCTGGGATATCTAGTCCAGCCCACTCACCTGACTGATGCAACACAGCAAGATTGCACGCATCTGACTCAATCCTCTGCTTGATGTTGCATCAGCCCCCTGCTCCATTGCTCAAGGTAACCCTATTACCTTTTATCCCACATCTGAACATTTCCCCCAGGATCCATTCTTTGACAATTGCCTCATTATTACCTGGAATAGTCTGAAGCTCCTCTGCAAGTCTCTGATCCTAGTTTGCCCCACTTCTGTATCTGCCTCTTTCACTGATACTAGCCTCTGGCTGGGGATTTCTGGTTGTTTTTTCCAAGCTTTTACCATTTTCAATTACTTGTCATGTCTATTCAGTCTTATCATAGTCTTCTGCATGGAACATGAAACTACTTAGGAAGGCAATCATCATTAAATGGTTCTCTAAATGTGTCCCTGCTAGTAGCTCTTGAGTGCCTCAACAAAGGTCTTTCAAGACATATTGCTTGAAGTCCTTTTATATATATATATAATTGGTTATAATTGATGCTGAAGCCTCCTTCATGCCAGATATGTCGGGATGTATATTTTACACCTAAGGATGCAAATCTTGATTTGGTGCTGAACAACAACAACAACAACAACAACAACAACAACAATGATAAAATACAAAAAGAAAACTCCTTTATGCAAGATGACAAAGGGGTTTTGTGTTTGTTTGTTTTTTGGAGGGGGAATGTCTTTGAGAAAGTTATAGTCTGTATTAGACAGATCTACAACAAGAAACCTGCTTGACCACCATGTTCCTAAACAGAGCCTCAGCTGGAAGGTAATTGCACTTGCTCATTCATCCTTCTTTCACAGAAAACCCAGAAAAAGACACCCCCTGACAAGTTGGGAGGGGTTTCTTGTTGTGCTGGCCAAATAAGGACATGAAAAGCCTGGTTGGGCAAAGCACGCAGGGCAATGAGAACA
Organism: Phrynosoma platyrhinos; assembly: GCA_020142125.1. NCBI lineage: Eukaryota > Metazoa > Chordata > Lepidosauria > Squamata > Phrynosomatidae > Phrynosoma > Phrynosoma platyrhinos. The sequence goes on along the minus strand of CM034706.1, from coordinate 59,361,153 downwards.
CTTGTGTGCTTTGTCCAATTGGGTTGTCTGGTTGCTACTCTAAGTCTCGCAGTGCTACTGATCTCATGAGACTTGGGATGAGAGTTTGCTTTTTATAGCTCTGTGCTGCCACGTGGAGGCAGCCATTTTCGAGCTTGAACTGAGCGAGTACCATCGCTCTGTTCTCTGCTTTGGCTTTGGCTTGGCTTGTGCCTAGCACTTACTCATGGCCTTTGGCTGCATTGTGGACATTTGGATTTCTCTTCCTTTTACAAGCAGGAGTGTTCAGGTATCTTCCCTGAGCATCCTGGTGGAACAAGTAGGGCCTTCGGGCCAGTCCTCTGGGCCTGCTGGGGCCTCCAAATCCCTAATTCTTGGGGGGTTGTACACCCAAAGAGGGCCCTGCGGCAAGCATCCTCACCGGGTGCGTGGACCCGGTACTGGATACAGACCCAGCGCCACCCCTGAGACCCCGGTCTGGTAAGGTTGGGACCCCATCGCTGGTTGGGAGGGTTGTTGCACTTCCCCCCAGTGGTGAGTGTGTTGGAAGATGGCTGTCTTCGGTTTAGGGCTCCGCATAGGACCCTTGGTGGACACCTTTCCCCCTGGTTGGTTGCCAGTGACGCTTCCTGACTGTTTGCATCTCTTGAGAGACTTGGGAAAAGGCGGCCTTTTGGCCTGGTGGTAATCATCCAAGGTTGGGTGCTTTTGCCTTTGCCCATGTTCCATTCACTGGAGGAAGGATGCCACACAGTAAGGCCTAATCTAA
>CM034706.1:59317666-59328933 GCA_020142125.1 Phrynosoma platyrhinos | reverse complement strand
GATGAGGAAAAACAGATTGAGACTGAATCCAGATAAAACAGGGGTACTAACAGTTTTGGGCCTGAAACCAGTTTTGGGAATACAACTTCCAGTCCTGGATGGGATCACACTCTCCTTCAAGGACTGTGTTTGCAGTCTGGGAGTGCTCCTAGATCCATCGCTCCAGATGTCAAATCAGGTAAATGCGATGGTCAGGAGCACCTGCTATCAGCTTTGGCTGATACACCAGCTGCACCTTTTCCTGGACGCTAGGGATTTTGAAACTGTGGTACATGCACTGGTAACCTCCTGTCTGGACTTCTGCAATGCGTTCTACATGGGGCTTACCCTTGTGCCTCACCCGGAAACTTCAATTAGTACAGAATATGGCAGCCAAGTTGGTCTCGGGAACAACTAGGAGAGACCATATTACACCTGTGTTAAAATCACTCTACTGGTGCCTATTAATTTCCAGGTACAGTACAAGGTGTTGGTTATTACCTTTAAAGCCCTACATGGCTTGGGTCCAACCTATCTCTGGGACCGCCTCCTTACGTATGATCCATCCCATGCACTCAGGTCCTCTGGGAGGAATTTGCTACAGCCTATCAAAACAAGGCTGTCTCCAACCACCCAGAGGACCTTCTCCGCTACCGCTCCCAGATTATGGAATGACCTGCCAGATGAGATCCATATTATTACTATCTTAGACAGCTTCAAAAAGGCTGTTAAGATGGAGCTCTTCTGGCAGGCCTTCCCTGAATAGTCATCCCAGCCCATGAGTTAGCTAATTCCTCTCCCTTTGAGCCACTGACATTGCGATTGTGCCATTGGAATTGTTATATTATGATTATCTGTTATTTATTTTAGTATGTTTTAAATTTTTAAAGTTTAATATTTTTAAGGGGGTGGTGGGCTTTTTTGGGGGAGTTCTGTAGGTATTTTATTGTTGTAAGCTGCCCCGATTGTGCTGCAGAGGGGCGGGATATAAATAATTTATTATTATTATTATTATTATTATTATTATTATTATTATTATTGTCATAGTTGGAATTTCTGCAATCATGGTTAATGATGTCACTGAAAGCAGCATCCCTGCAAAGGTCCTACTGAGGAGGGAAGGATAAGGCTGCTAAAAACAAGAAGCTGTTCTCTAAAGGTTAGAGAAGTGATTGATTTTCTTGACTTTTCTTCTCAAAATTGTGCAGTCATCATCATGAAAACCCTATAGTGCTCTGGTTGGGTTGCCTAGAGGGAAAAGATTTTCTGAAATCTACCTTTTCACTACCTAGTCTATATCTTCCTATTGGAGGTGCCATCTCTTTCCAGGAAGGAAGAAAGATCATTTAGCTTATTGTATTTACTGAGAATGGTAAATTTGGGAAGTGGGTGTGTGTGCTCTCTCAGATCTTTTAAGGCCATTTCAAATTTATTCTAAAGTCCCATAGTTGATCCAAAATGATTCCAAACACTCCACTATATGCTTCTTTTCCTTTCCCATTCAAACTCACTAAAGACTATGGCAATGGAAAGACGTTGAAGTGAAGATGTTCATTAGGTATAGGAAATAGTTGTGATGTTAAGTGCAGCAGCTGTTGACACCCAGAGTCATGGGAAATGGGTACTATTACTCTCACTCTGGGATGATCAAACTGAGAGTACCGTACTTTGGCCACATCATGAGAAAGCATGGCTCATTAGAAAAGACAGTAATGTTAGGAAAGGTAGAGGACAACTGAAAGAAAGGAAGACTGCATGCTAGATGGATAGACTCAATCTTAGAGGTCACTGGCATGGATTTGTAGGAACTGAGCAGAGTAGTGGAGGTCAGGGGGTATTGGGGATCTCTCATCCACAGGGTTGCCATGGGTTGGGGCCAATTCAAGGGCAGTCAACAACAATTCTCAATCCAGAATATAGGGTCACAATGAACAGAAAGCCATAATTCTGATAATTCTCAATTGCACTGAACACTGTTGCTACATCACAGCAGTGAATAATGTCTAACAGAGTTCCCACTGTGACAGTTCAGCAGAAGCTAAATATGGGGAAGGAGCAAAAGGGAATACTGTTGGACTTGCAGTCACGAGGGAAGCAGAGAGGCATCCAGATTCAAGCATGCTTTTCTCAATGGCATCATTGGAAATCCAGTAGTAGAGCCAAACTTTGGTGGAGCTTCAGGTGAAAATAATTTATTTTCTTCTTCAAAAGTGTCTTTTTTTAAAGCCCATTCTGAATCAAGCCAAGATGAAGGCTAATTGGGGATGTAACTATTGCCTAGTAGTAAAAGCAGTAGCACTGCATAAGTGTTTATTTTTTCTCTGTGTGCATCTTTGTGACTGATCATGTTGTATTTACTGTCTGCATTTGTATGCTTTGCTTCACAAAGAAGAAAATATTGGAGTTTTACATAAAATACATTTTGTATAAATTGCAGAAACAAAGATAACAAAAATCACCATGTAGTTACAGAGACAGCATGTGGGCTTTCATGGTGGTTGGAGAATCCACAAAGTGCTGTCTCACCATGCTGAGGTACAGAGTTTCATCTACAATCTCAGGGCCTGTCTGCGCAATACAAACCAAATAAACTGGATTCCTCCCAGCCTCTCAGCTGGCAGTCCACATGATGCAAGGCCAAACCTTAAGTTTGATACAAATTTACAAACATCTATCTTATTTAGCACCAAATTATGTATAAATTACATACATGCTGCTTTTGGCCCCGTGGGATAACGTCCTATGATTGCCACATGGATATGCTTGGCATACCCTTGAAATGATTTCTGACTAGATTTAAACATAAATAATCCCACATTATGATTTTTGTGAGTTGCCCAAGAAATGAAATGCAGTGTGTGGCAATTGACTCACAATGTCAACACACACCTAAGCTTGCTATACTTCCCAGTTTTGAGAAACCACATTTCAAACAATTAGATACAGACAAGCCTGATTTTCTGTTCAGGAGAGCACCAGGCCCATGGGACCGCCACCAGCCTGCCCTTCATTTTGGGGATTTCAACTGTCCTTTTCTGCCTGTTGAATCTTTTGGGCTCCATGGGGAATAGTTAGTGCACCAGCATGGTACAGTGGTTTAAGTGTTGGCCTATGACTCTGGAGACCAGGTTCAATTCTCAGCTCAGCCTAGAAACCCACTGGGTGACCTTGGGCATGTCATACTCTCAGCCTCAGAGGAAGGCAATGACAAACCTTTTCTGAATAAATCTTGCCAAGAAATCTTGGTAACAAATCTTGCCAGTTCAAACCCATAATAGGTTCACCTTAGGGTTGCCATAAGTTGGAAATGAGTTGAATGCACATAATAACAGCAGCAGCAGCAGCAGCAGCAGCAGCAGCAGCAGCAGCAGCAGCAGATTGATCATACAAGAAGGCAACCCATGGAATCCAGAAGATAATTAGCTCTGACAAGTTGACAATTAGTAGAACAAAGTTTGGAATAAACTTACTACCTGATCAGAATTTAGGGCAAAACTGAGCTACCCCAAAATTGTTGATGTAACTACATTTGAGAGAATTCAAAGATATAGCCATGTTAGTCTGTAGAATCATTATGTAGAGAACTTGTAGCACCTTTGAGACTAACTGAAAGAAAGAAATTGGCACCATGAGCTTTCATAGACTTCATCTATTTCCTCAGATGCATTTGGTGTAGTGGAGGCCAGGCACAGACATATATATATATGTGAGGATTTGGGAGAGGTGTTTTACATTCTGAATGGTAACTGTGATTCAATACTGTGGTTATTGTAGTTCAGGAGTGGATAATGGCTGGCCCTCCAGTTGCTTTGGACTTTGATTCCCAGAGGCCCCAGCCACCATGGCTAAAAGTAAGGGTAGATGGCTGTTGAAGTTCAAAACATTTGGTCTGTAGTTTTTTCAGAGGCATTTGAGATCTTTGGCTGAGAATTTTAAGCACCACTCCCTAAATTGCAAATCTTAGGATTCCATAAGATGTTGCCATGTCAAAGAAAGTGGAATCATACTGCTATATCTGTTTAGTGTAAAAGGCTCCTAGGTAATTCTGAAAGGCAAACATGGCAGCAGTAGGTACTCTGTTCTCTGGCTACTTCTATCCACCACATCTGCTGTGCTTTTTCAAGTGTTATTTTTAAAAAGGAAGAATATGTCAGCAGCCATACACCAAGAGTGTTTTTTACAGTTAAAAATGGAAATGCATCCCTAACTATCTGGAAACTCCTGTGCATTCCTTAACTTCATAATAATTTGATCTGGGGTGGGGGAATGAAATTTATAATTAATGAGGTATTCGTGAGCAGTTTTGAATAGGTAATGTTCAGGCTTCTATGCAAAAAATGCAGGCATTTGCTGCTTAAGAACCATAAATGATTTCTCAGAATGACTAAAAAGAGGGCTCCCCTCCCTCCTTTGCTAATGCTTCATATTTTTATCCCATTAAAGAGATCCCTTCATGTGAATGGCAGGTTTGGAAATGGTGTGGTTCGTTACCATTCAGTATAATATATCCTAATGCTAGCTGAAAGGTGCAGCGCTCAATCCACTTGCTGGATGATTGACCTTTACTAAGTGACACAACAATAAATAATAATGTTCACATGAATGAAGCTGACGTCATAATAATGGTGAGTGATTTTTAAATAAATGCCATCATTTTAGAAAGCATCTGGTTCCTGACTGTATGCAGCTGGAATATAGCACTGAGTCAGGGCAGTGCCTCAATATATATATTCCTTTTAAATAAAAAGCTAAAAGTACTATGTGTGCAGACTCCCACACAAATGATCCTCTTCTTTAGAGGACTTCCCAAGAACTTCTACTTTGATTTTAACAAGTTAGATTAAATACATCCTTGTACAGACACATTATGGATTCCAGAGCTTCATACTGCTGGGTGTAAAAAAAAAAAAAAAAAATGGCAAACACCATCTTGTTCAGCTCACTCCAGTGTTCACATCAAAGCTATAGCTTCAAAACAAGTTACCATGGATGACCACATTTTCAATTCTGGTCTATCAACAAGAAGCAAGTGCCTTCAGGAAGAAAAAAAAATAGTGCTTTTTGCTTCTCTGTTCTGTTGTTCCTGCTCAGGAATCCAGACAGGTCAAATAAACTTCAGATCTCTTCTGTTTAAGAAACCCAAACCAAATGTGAATAAGCAAAACCCATATGTTTTTTATGGTAGTCTATAAATTTTGGGAACATTTCAGAAACAAATACAACAAGCTGGAAATTATTTTTCTTTTTAAAATGTTCCTTTGTGAATATGAAAATATCTGCCATTGAGTTATTTTGCTTTCTCCATGTAAGATGTAGTTGTATATTTATATGTTTCAGCTTTCCCTAAGGTATTTGGAGCAGTGCTAGGTCTTTGCTTGTGCTCCTGTGTCTCCTTCCTTCATGTTGCTTATGCCATCACCATATAAGTGTCTCTGCTTCTTCAGCTTCTAGATGGCTCTTCATCTATGTTATTGTTCTGTATATCACATGATTTCAATCCCAAGTGACATCATCATCATAATTATCATCATCATCATCATCATTTTATTCATTTATATCCTGCCTTTCTCAAAATAATTGGATGAGGTAGCTAGTAACATATTTAAAACAATACAAATTAAAGCAATACAAGAGCATTAATAAAAGTATAAATAAAAGATTCAAAACTGTTGGAAAATCTTTGCATTCTCTTTCCCCCTCTTAGATAAATAGGGATTTCTCCCCCCTCTCTCTCATTCAAAAAAACTAATAATATGACTTAGGTCACTCCCTCTTTGGTACTAACAGCACACATTCTCTCTAAACATTTTCAATTGAGCAGTTCCTATCTTCCTGCTCTCTCAGCTTTGTTTGGAAACATGGTGAGATAAATCTTTCTTTTTACCTGAACTATTCCTTACCTTAGGGTTTTCACAGACTGCCAGAAATAGTGCACATTAAATTGAGGCACTGCCCTGGCTCAGTGCTAGGGAATCATGGGAACTGTAATGTATTGTGGCACCAGAGCTCTCTGACAGAGAAGGCTCAATGTCTCAGAAAAAAATACAATTCTCATGATTCCCTAGCACTGAGTCAGGGCAGTGCCTCAATTTAATGTGCACTATTTTTGGCATTCTGCAAAGGCCCATAGATTAGGATATAGCTTTTTATGTAAATATAGTTTAAAGCCATTGTTTTAAACTACAAACTATGTGTTCGGTTTTTTGGGGAGTTTTTTTGAGTCAGTTTCAGTTCTTAGGGAAGCATAGACAAAAGCACATTTCTGCTACTCTGCTGTTTTAAAGCCAGACTCTAACAGGCTTGGCTTTGGTATTTTTGATATTTAGATTTTTTGTTTTCTTTACAAAGGCTGAAGCCTTAGGAAATTTAAATTACCCCACCAAAACACAATTAAACAATGTATAAATATAAATTTATAAATAATATACAATAATATATAAAACTTAAAAACAGCACCACACAACATTAAAGTTTCAACCCCAGTCAAAAGCCTGAGCACACCAAAATGTTTTTACCTGCTGGTGGAAGGAGAGCAAGGTCAGGGCCATCCTGACCTCTCTAGAGAAGGGAGTTCCATAATCTGGGCATAGCCACTGAGGAGGGTCCCTTCCTTGTTCTCATCAAACAAGCCTGAGAAGGTGGTGGGACAGAGAGAAGGGCCTCTCAAAATGATCTCAGAACTCTAATGGGCTTAAAAGCAAAATACAGTCCTTCAAATAACCTGGACCTGTTATGAACACCGGAAGTCTTTCAGTTTTGTGGTGTGAGTTCCTCTCTATGGCCCCAAATGGACCCTGTCAGCTATGAGACTAAAAGTGGCAGATCACGTACCAAGGTGTCTGATTAACAGATCAAACAGATAGTTTGTGAGCTGCAATCAAGGAAGAATTTACCCTTCTGAGACAGGAAGGCTAAGTGATTTACACCAGGATGTTTTGCACCAAAGTTGGAGAATGCCCATTTACAATCCCACTCCCATCTTTGATACTAATATCTCAAGTGATCTTTTTTCCATGCAGATTTGGCCTTTGAAGTATTTTTGCCTCAGGCTAGTTTTGCCCTATATAAAGACCCAAATTTCCTTTGTTTCCATGGGCTGGCTAGAATTCATGGTTACTACATGCCACTTTGAATTCTGACTGGTTTCAATTTGCTGCTGTCGGTCCTTGTGCATTCCAGTATGGTCGAGTCCAATGTCATACCATCCAATTCGACCATGCAGAGTCACCATGTTGATAATAAGTATCCCGTTAGTGGAGCCTGTGATCTATTCCAGTGCTCATCACTTTATTCCTTAGCTCTTGTGTGTGTGTGTGTGGGGGGGGTTGTATTGATATATGTTTCCCCTGAATAAATTACAGTAAATATAAAGAATTCTGCCTTTGTGAAATCCCTATTCCATCACCTCAGTATACAAATGGGAAACGATTTCTAGTAACTTGGTACTAGAATTAAGTGAGCTAATTAAAAATTCCCCTAGTTCAGAGTTACAGACTAAAGCCATATAGGGCTTCATAAGTCAAACCTAGCACTTTGACATGTACATAGGAACAAACCAGCAGCCAATGGAGTTGTTGCATCAAGGGAGTTGTATGTTCCCTGTAACCAGCCCCAGTTAACAATCTGGCTGCAGCTATTTGGGGCTAACTAAAGTTTCTGAGCACTTTTCAAAGGTAGCCCCACATAGAGCATATGGCAGTAATCCAAATGGGATGTAACCAGGCATGTACCACCATGACATCCAAGACACTTTACAGACAACAGGGGTTTTAGGGAGGTGTCTATCCATTCTTTGGTGTTTTTGTGTCTCTGTGTTCATGAAGTATGAAAACATAAGGTAGATCTAGTTCTCCTGACTGAAATTTCTCTAAGGGCCTTTGCAGACTGCCAGAAATAGTGCACATTAAATTGAGGCACTGCCCTGGCTCAGTGCTAGGGAATCATGGGAACTGTAATTTATTGTGGCATCAGAGCTCTCTGGCAGAGAAGTCTCAATGTCTCAGAAAAAAAATACAATTCCCATGACTCCCTAGCACTGAGCCAGGGCAGTGCCTCAATTTAATGTGCACTATTTCTGGCAGTCTGCAAAGGCCTTAAGTCAGTTATTTCCCTTGCAAATTCTGTTTGTGTCTAAAACATCTTTCAGTTTTACATTAACTGGGCTTTTAAAAATGCAATAAAATTGGGCTGTGGTACAGTTGTAAATTTTTATAATGGCAGCCATTATGATGAATTGAAGCAGAAGACAGAGATTATAGATGCATGTAGGCTTTGGGGGAAGCACTGAGGTCCAATTAATAAATTTCTAGGGAAAAGACCATAATGCCATAACTTGGGATGGACCAACTGAGAGTAAACATCTGTAGGCAGAAGTTGGTGTTAAACTTGAAGCACCATTACTTGCAGGGCAGGTGGTATTCAGGCATCCCTGTTGTTTTGTTATTCAAACAAGAGAACAATGAGAAAAGTACATTTAAGCTAAAAATAAAGCATTGTAGGTACTTTGTAAAACAGATATCTTGCTTTCCTTTTATAATGACTGGATTTTATTAGCAGGGAAATTATTTTAATGTGTCTCTGAAAGCTTAAGGATGACAAGGGGTGATATTTACTTCTAAAGAAACACATGTCAAAAGAGAAGTTCAACAATCTTCCTCATAATTACTTTTGTTACATGATAGCATTGGGTCAACATATCAAGATGCATAATTATGTGTTGTTTGGTTAAGCTTCTGAAGAGTTTTCGTTTAGGACTGAGGAGTTTTAATAAACCCCCACTGAGCATCATGGTGGCATTCCTGTTATGAGTATAATTCTGTGGTACTATAATATCTTACTCTGTATGCTACTCATAGTTGGAGAATTTCCATGTTTTATAAGGGTGTAAAGTTTGTCATAGGTACACTAGAGTAAAACTAATGTTTTCTTCTGCAAATATATGCTTAGTTAAGTATACATCTAAGTAGTCTTGTCTGGGAGACCTAACAGGATCTCTGATAAATGTTTATAGGTATTTCAGGATAAGCCTCTCTCAATATTCTTGCTGTGGAAAAGCATCAATGTAAATACAATTCAGCACAATACAGTTCCAAAATCTTTTGGCTAAACTGGAAAAGATGAGAAGTATTGCCGTCCATTCAACCATGCATTAAGCAAAATAAATTTTCCCTTAGAAGTTTCAGTTTACTGCCTCTTCTTTCATCCTCTTTAGGAGATGGAATTTGAAAGGCAGACTTCAAATGAAGAATTATCAAAGTTCTCCTCTTTGTCTAATCACTATATTATTCACAAATTTCTGGAATGAAATTACAACAAAGGGCATTTGTTGACATGCATTTCTACAGTTTTTGGTGCTGTTAAAACAAAACCACAATGAGGCCTTCAAAATTCTATATGATATATTGGCAGGGATCTTGGGCCTAATTACCACAAGGCATTATTAGCTAGACTGATGTGCAATTTTTTCATATCTGTATGTTTAAATTTTAAAGTTCTATTCCCATGTCAAGTCTTGTTTCTAAGCCATTGAGAATCACTGCATAGTAGCAGCAGTCATATCTTGTAATTTCATTTTGACAGATGACTACTCTGTAAAACTGGGAACCAAAAATGTTTTTCATTGGAATGTTGTAGTTTTCTCCATTTCCCAGATCTTCACTGCTCATTTGCACTACATGCCTGATAACTTTTTCGAGTTTTCTGAAGAGTACTCCAAAGCAAAATACTCCAAAGCAAAATCAATCTCACTAATGGTAGAGAGAATTGTGGCAGCTCCATTAGTACTACAGGTTATTTAGCATAAACATATGCACTACCATTAAGGGCTATCTACAGCCAGCTTGAATTAGTCACTTGTGTAAGAGGGTTTTGTTTATAAATCTGAAACTAATTTCCCCATCTCTTCTATATGTGTCATATTGCAAAACTATCCCAATGCCACTACACAAGTACACAAATTTATATCTGTGACAGCAGACTTCAGCATCATTGTGTGATTATTTTCATTGATAGCATAATAAATTAAAGAAGAGAAAGGAAAGTCAGATCAGATCTAGAGCTGGACCATTAAAAATAAATCCAAAGGTTAAAAAAAGCCTATTTTGAGAGTGTTGGAAATATTATCAAAGGGGGGTTGCAGACTGCCAGAAATAGTGCAAATTGAGTCCACTTTTAGGGTTAGGGTTAGTGCTAGGTAATCATGGGAATTGTTTTTTTTCTGAGACATTGAGCCTTCTCTGTCAGAGAGCTCTGGTGCCACAATAAAACACAGTTCCCATGATTCCTTAACCCTAACCCTAACCCTAAAAGTGGACTCAATTTGCACTATTTCTTGCAGTCTGCAACCCCCCAAAGTGACAGAATTTCATTAATACAATTAAGGCATCAAAAGCAATTTCAGTTATTTTATCCATTCCTCCTTCCCTCCTCCACCACTTCTTCATTCTACTTTTATTGAAATTCCTACCCCATCATATTTTGTCTGGGCACTCTGAGACTTATAACGGATATCACAGTAAATGATTTTGCTCCACTTAAATCTTCCAATAATAGCCAACATGAATACAAGACAAGAATGTATAGCACACTCAGATGAATGCTAAAAGATGTTCTATACTCACAGAGTGATGAAGGAAAATGGTCCCACTTCTGCTACTATTGTGCTTTCCCAGATAGGGAATTCTCTTACTCTAGAAAACTGGCACAATATAGTATAGTGCAGCTTGTGTATATATTACAATCTTTTTTCCTGCACCAGTAACAGAAATTGAAAGAGCAAAAAAGGAAGGACTGGACTGGTGAAAGCAGTCAAATTGTCTTCTAGAAGCTTCACTGTATGATTCCCATAATATTTGATAATCTTTGAAGGAGCTTCTTCAGGTAACCAGAAACAACTGTTTCTGTGCTCATGCATAAATTAGGGTGTCTATCTAGGAAAGATAAGTGGATAATTCAGCTCTTGGGTGAGACTTGCGATACTGGTTGCCAAAGAGCCAGCTTTATAGAACTCCTGTTGCATTTGTGTGGGGGCATCTTCATATTCGTAAGAAAAGAAGTGAACTCATTCTTTACTTTCTTCTATTTACACATAATATGGAGAGAGGGAGGTAGCAAGAATAATTCATATTAATAGTGGTGCTACTACTACTACTACTACTACTACTACTAATAATAATAATAAATTTTATTTATAGCCTGCCCCTCTGCGGAGCAATCGGGGCGGGTTACAACATTTAAAACAAACAAGTTAAAACATTCAACTCCCCATCCAACCCTCCCACCCCTTAAAA